>CM038217.1:67950976-68068225 GCA_021442155.1 Cymbidium sinense | reverse complement strand
AGCTAATGGAAGAGAGAACAAGCTTTTGTGTCATTTATAGTGTTAAATGGCGGCTTTGAACAATGAGCATCGAGAGAGAGAGAGAGAGAGAGCGTCTTTGAACAAGAGAGAGAGATAGCGTGACTTTGAACACTAACCTACGGTAGAAAGATGGTCGACGGTTTTGAATAAGTGAGCGAAAGCGCTACAATTTTACAATTAAACCTTAGAACACTCAACTCTTTGGTTTTGGAATAGAGGTCACTACATACCTAAAGCCTTGAAGTGGCATTTGAATAAAGAAAAGCTGAATCTGGAAACTCGATGATATCACACACACGGTTAGTGAAGAAATAATATTTAATTCGAAAGAGTGCATATTATCACAACAAATATTTATTTTATTTAATTTAATTTGCAAATTAAACCTTAAAACACATCTTCTGGTTTTGGAATGGAAAAATATTACGTCAGTCATACGTAGCTGCGGACTCAATCGCACGACGCTGGCTCAATTAATGGCGTAAAAAATGAGGACAAAGCGTTTTTTTTTGGTTTATCGCCCGCCCGACAAACTGGGGAATGAGTATATGCGGAGAAATTAAAATATCTTCATTTAGGCTGTCGTATTTTTTATTTAGAGTGGTAGAGCATTCTGAAAGAGCTATGAAGAAGGAGAATGAATCTGAAATGGGCGTTGAGGAAATAGGCGATGATGTAAATAAAATGGATCGGTAATCTTTTTAAGGAGTTGTAATCCTTCGCCTGTATTCATATTTATTTTTCATGATTTTTTTGTAAAGTTCGGAGAAAACATATTCAATGTAATCTTTCAGGAGGCTGTTGATTAATTTTGTAGTGCTTATTTACATATGTACTCTCGTGTCTTTTCAGTATAGGCGATTTTTTCAGTTTGTTTCACTTTTCAGCCGTTGTTGGATCATGGTAACTAAATCCCAATCGAAGCAATGATGTGGCTGTTTAGGGATTTTAGGAGATTCCCACTCTGTACCTCTGCCTGTCTGTCACATACCTCTGTACCTCACAGTGCCTCGCACTCTACCTCTATGTAGGCCAATTCTATACATGCCTCTATACCTCTTCTATACCTCTGTGCCTTTTTGTACCTTGTGCCTCGGTGCCCTTTGTATCTGTACCTCTTAGGCCAGGCTTTCACACATGCCTCTATGCCTCCCATATGCCTCTGTGCCTCTGTGCCTCCCTCTGTGCCTCTGTGCCCCTCTGTCTCTTGTACTCTGTCTATACATACCTTCTATCTGTATATCTTGTATACATACTGTCTCACTCTGTGCCCTCAGGTTCAATTTGGTGTTGAGCGTTTTTTTGGGTATTTTTTGTGTATACTCTCTGGACAAAGCTGTACCCTCTATGCTCTGTACTCTGTTACATCTGCTCTCTCTATTATCGTGACTATTTTTACTCTATGTTTTGGATGAATGTGGTGAATGAATGCAATGTGATGATGAAGTTGTTTTATCTAATGACCCAAATTTGGGGTATCTGAAACACGGTTGTGCATAATGAAACCGGCTTATGCACTTATCGTGATTATACATCATCAGTGTTAGAAAAGACCATACAAGTTATTGGCCAAACTCTAAGAAATTGAAATCGAGAGATTTTCTGTGTGCGAAAGCAGGTCGGAAAAAACAGGTCAATCTAAACCATATAACAAAATTCAAGAAAACTGATACGAGGAGTGGTTGTCCGGCGATGATTCGATTCGGTGTGGATTTGGAGGGGAATTGGTCTGTTAAAAAATATATAGAGAGCCATAATCATTCACGCAAAGGCGGTGATCATCTTCTCGATCGCGAATCGTTCTTGATGAGAAGGCATCATTTTGAAGCGATGACAGAGCGTAATGCAGCGTTATTTATCTAGGCGAGGAAGTTGGGGTAGAATATTGGATTCACCAAAGAGATGCTTTCAATTTCATCCGAAGAAGCGAAGATCAGGAGCGGTGATATACTTAATACAACTTCAAGGAAAGACAAGCGGCGGGAGATGTTTGCATGGGATGTTGTCATCGATTGCTTGGTGAGTTTTTTTTGGAGCAATGGTATGTCTAGGGTTGAATTTGATTGTTTTGGGGATGTGATAATTTTGATACTAGCTATGCTCGATAAATATAATCTTATGCATGCCCCACTCGTTGGAGTGAATCATCATTGGCAAAAGCGTCTTATTGAGTAGCTTTTTTGTCGGAAGAGACCATCGAGTCATTCACATGGTTATTCCGGGACATTTCTTCGGTTGATGGGTGGAAGGCATCCTGCGATATTTCTTGATCAAGATCGAGCTATGGCGAAACCATCGAGAATGTCTGCATGCAGCGTCATAGGTTGTGCCAATGGCATATCTCAAAGAAAGCCCCTCAAGGTCCATTGCTTTAGTAGTAACAAGAGAGTTCAAGGGCTATTCTACATGCATGAGCAAATGTGACCTGAGAGGATGAGTTTGAGGATGCTTGGTGCCATGCTAGATGAGGGCAATTCATGATCATGCTTGGCTATCTCGAACTTTACAAAATTAGTGAAATGGTCCACCATTCAACAAAGATAGATTTTGTATTGGCATGTTGTCCACTCAGTAGTGAGGCCACAAATGCGTGTCATGGTATTTGAAAAAGTTCCCTGACGATTGTTTCTTGGGATTGGAGAAGGTGATGGAAACATGGCGTGAAATGAACATGATGAAGACGTGTCAAATTCGACAATTGTTCTGTTGTTAAGAGTAGTCCAATTCTTAAACAAGCTTTGTTTTATCTGAGGAAGCTTTACTCTATGTTGAAGAAGAATTTACGCATGGAGTTGGGGATTATCTGCTTGCGTCGGATGATAGGCCCATGGAGTACTTGGTGAGGAACTTAGAGAAGAAGAATGCATCCAAAACGGATTGTCCACTATGATGTGTATATGGATATTTCTTGTAGTTGCGAAATTTGAAATGATGGGCATACTTTGTACTGCTTGTAGAGTTCTTAGCCATAATGATGACGCAGGATAAATACCTCCTTATGGTGGTCTACCGAGCAAAGAGGGACATCTACATCGATGGTTCATATAGAGGGTTAGTACATGGGAGAAGCGAGAGATGGGTTGTTTTCGAGAATCATATAAGTCGATATGCATATCAAATTAGCTCCAGAACACGGGGTAATAAGATAGGCGAGGATTACATGCTTGCATCTCTTAGCGACTATCGATGAAGTGGACTCCGTAATAAGTGGGAATTCTCCACCGATTGATAGATCAGTTAAGAAGAAGAAGGCGACCACATCATCAGCTCAGGATAAGGACAATTTGAAGGATCCAATCAAGAGACGTCCAAAGGGTGTTTCCAACGAAAGGCTCAAGGCTTATTGGGAGAAATCCAAAAAATCCACAAGTACTTATGCTACTTGCCTCGATGTTGCTATTACTTATAGTTTCTGTAAATTTTAATGTATTATATTTTCTTGTCTTAGAAACAAAAGTGAAGCCCGAGAGTCTTTGTAGAGCGGGATCGCGTTCGACTCACTCTTATATGCTGCTTTTAGCGGGTAAGCCTAGAATATTGCACATTGGCGATGTAAATTATTCATCAATTACTAAGATGTTGTACTATTACTACAATATTGTTCCATTCAATTCGACCTCGTCGGTCAACCAACATCTTTGAAGGGTATACCAAGCTCATGATGGATATTATTACAAGCCGCATTTTGATGCATGATATTATCCAAGAAGGCATTTTTAGTTTCATTTTGTATGTTTTAGTCATGCATTGGCTGTACAATTTTTTCGCAAGAATGTCCTCAATTTTTTTGTTGTTTTAAGTCTAGAAGCTATTTGGTGAAGAATTGTTTACCTCTATAGCGGATGAGGTTTACTATTTAATTGTTTTTGTAGGTCTAACTGTTCATGCCTCCTTTTTCTTCTTAAAATGATTTTTTATGGTTGCTTTGTTTTAGTAGGTCTAAATTTTTTTTCGTTCTTATACAACATTGTAATGCTTGGCATATGTTCTTTGGTGTCTTCTTCTTCCATTGAGTTACGTTTAGAAATGCTATCATTCAAATCTAATCTTTTTCAGTTTTTTTATGTGAGACTAAATTTTACATGCAATTACATTGCATGTCACAATCTCGTCATTTACATGTGCAACTCAAAAATATTAATATTTATCATTATCTTTTTAAAATAAAATACATGACACTGTTGAATTTATTAGAAAAAAAACCTGTATTAGAAAAGAATTGTATTAGATGTATGTAATATTTAGATAGAATTCAGATTTTCTCTGAAAAGAATTGTATTGTTATGTTTTTTTTTAAACATATTTTCTTTGGCTGAATTTATTTCTAAAAGATAAGCGAAGCATCCAATTAGATGCATTTCATGTATTTAAGGTTATTTTTTGCCTCAGATTAAATTTATTTATAAAATACTATTTACCATTTCTCTCATATGGAACATATATTCAATGATTAGCACAATATTCAATTCGATATGTATTATTGTGGAGCTCAAATGTTGGCATAGAAGGCTCAATATATATAATATTCAATGATTAGCACGTATAGTGGGTACATAGAATACGCTAAATTTTGATTTTACATATATTATTTACTATCATCAATCGACTATTTAAAAAAATCTTTAATTTGCATAAAATTGTCTATTAAATTTGCCAAAATAAGCGTGTACACATGAGTACAGAGGCACAAAGTGCAATGCAGAGTATAAGTGGTATCTGAGGAGACAGGAGGTCTGCAGTGCAGGAGGCAGAGGTCTGAGGAGGTACAGAGGTCTGGTGCAGTGCAGAGGTACTGAGGGGAGGCAGGTGCAGTGCAACTGAGAGGTGCAGAGATAGAGGTACAGAGGTGCAGTGACAGAATCTACTAAAATTCATCGAGCGACCACCTCATTTGCCTCATTAGGGATTTAGTTACAATGTTAGAACAACCGGGCAATAGAAAGTGAAACAAAACCGCGAGAGAGTTAAGAGTGCAGGAGATTAGGGAGGTACAGAGGTACAGATGCAGGGATAATGAGACCAAAATCTACTAAAATCATCGAACAACCACCTCATTTGCCTCATTAGGATTTGGTTAATGATGAACAACCATGCTAGAAATGAAAAAAAGCGGAAAGAAATAACTCGAAATGCAAATGAACATGCCTAAGATTATCATGGAACAAATTATCACTACATAAACCGAAATAACAAGCAGTTTATCCCACTAAACAACTAAAGGTGCAAACTTTTATTTAATTGTTTTTTGAGGCCAAACAAAAAAGCATAAACAAAATAAATCTATTCATTTTTTGTCCAGTCCTTGTTGAGCCAGGTTAATTGTGGGCTTCTCGATGCACATGTATTTGCAAATGAACATGCATGATCGACCATTAGGCGGGGGCCACCGTTTGGCCATTTCTTGGGTTCTTTGTCAAAATAATGGCCGATATCTGAATTTAATCTGCAGAAGATGGATAAGGTATTAGTGTGATCCCAGGAGAACCCGCAAGAAGAGTGCATTACGAGAATGCCTTTATGTCGGTTTTGGCAATGAGTCGTAAAATGACCACATGAAGCTTGATATTCAGACAAGAAGTGTCTTGATTATGGATAAGCGGGAGTAAAAGCTCGGATGGATCTATCTGCGGTGACATCTTTGGATATACATCTTGCTTTCTTTTAGCAAGCCCTCTACAAGGATGCGGGATAACATCTATAGACACAGATACATCAGAATATCAAGAATGAATTGCGAACTAGTAATTTTGGAGGAGTAACTCACCCGATGTAAGCATGAAATGTAAAGGAATGGGACATACAATCCACAGCAGTACTTCACTAACATATCGAAACGCTCGGCGTGTGCATCGCGGAATCTTGGTCCATCGATGATCGTCAATCCTGCGAAATAATAATATTGCAAGCCTTGTATCTCCCAGATTATCGACCGCCGTTTTTTAAAGCAAAGAAATGAGCAAGTACTTAGAATGATATGAGGAAGATGCGGTGACTTACTTGTCACGGAAACGAGCACGGTTTATGAGTTGGAGCATCGGTGAGGCCATCCCTAGATGGGAAGTCCACAACCTTCTTGTACTGTTTGTAATATAATTATTTAGGGTGAAATTAATTGATAAAATCTATATCCATTGTCATTAAAGATTGAGCATCGAACTTACGCTTACCACCGGTGGTGCTCCTCCACAACTTGATAGCCTCGATGGCTCATCAAAGGAAGCGGCTTAGCGGCGACGACTGCTTGAAGGGTGAAACTCAGTCACGGTCATATTTAATCATATTATTCATTAAATTAACGTAATACCTGGCCGTACCGGTGGTGGATGGCGGTCGAGCGACCACTCTTGCGTGCACGTGGTGAAACGGAGAACCTGATTTCCTCTTCCTCGTCTGGTGCCTTCACGGCGTGCCAGTGCCAATGAAGGGGCGATAGGTTGTATGCTCGGGAGTCTCCCACCCATCGGATCTTCTCACGGCACAAGACTCCAGGAGGCTTCCACTATAAAGGTCTCGAGAAGATACCCGGTGGTCTCCTCAGTAGCGCTTCCACTCCGGGGGATGGTACTCTCTCTGTGAGGGTAACTTCCATAGGTAACGTGCATGAATGTCATCCGACCTCTCCTTTCTTTGGTGGGATGCCACAACTTCCTCAACTCCTCAAACGCAAATAACTTATCTCAGATCCTTGATTGGGGGGTAGTAGCGAGAGGGCAAGCTAGACACCTTGCTTGGGGGAATATCTCAGAGATATCTGAGAATCGGTAAAGCAATAGATGGACATGGACGGTGATGTCGTATGGAAGTTTCATGGATGAGAGGATGATTCAATGAGCCGGTCTCCTCTCGATAAGTCCTCAGTGTGAGGACTGTTAAACCAAAGGATAGATATGACCTAAACATATGTAAATGCATCACTACTGAAATGAATGAACATAACTAATTTCATTACTGTCTCCTCCCAAATCGTCGAAGGCAACATCAACTTTATTTTAGGCCAAATATATATCGTGTCTGAGATGGAAAATGGCCTAATCTTGATAATGTGCTCATTTGCCCGGATCTACAACAAAAAATGTATCTGAGTTAAATTGCTCACATCAAGTAAAACTAAACTAACGATTGAGCATACCATAAGAAGAGGCACAAAGCCACTCATGTAGCAGCTTCTTTGTGCATCTTTCTTGTAATGCCATTGAATTGAGACACTAAGAGGCCCAAATGGCCTGTTAATTACTTTCGACAAATTTTTTCGATATTATCTAGGCAATTAAACTAGAAACTACTCTATAGTTGTGGTATCTAAAGAACAAATTTGAAATAAGAAAACGATGTACTGGTACAAAGCGTGCCGCAATGAGCTATCCGATTGCTCGAGCTTATTCTTATAATGTGACTATCTTTGTGATTTCACATAAAACTTTCTCCCCTTTGTTTGGCATCCCCAGATCCATTCATCAGAGTGAAAGAAATGCCGCCACCCAATAAAAAAAAAGCTGCGATGTCCCAGCAAGATATGGGATAGAGGTTATGGCAGAAGTCTTGCGGTCAGCAATGTCATTGGTTGGTGAAGCGCTTCAATATTTGTCACTTCACTTGAAGCGGCGTAATATTATCAAATAATGCTCGATGCCGGCTGCATCTACGTTATCCTTTTTTTGACATCTTTGAACTTCAAAATAAAGCTAAGGTAATCGAGAATATTAGCGACATCTTTGGATTGCAAGCACCTTAATATCGAGGGTGCAGAGTGCAGTGCAGTGCAGGGGGTGCAGTGATTCATTTTCTCCACAAAACACATCCAAAGCAAAATCTCAAGAAAGTATAGAGAGTGCAGAGGTACAGGCGGTTGGTGACATTTTGCAAACAAGCATCTAAATTAGCTTCCAAACTCTACTTCTTCAGTTAAGCGGTAAACATTGTCTCAACAATCGGGCCAATCAAGAAAAACATCCCAAAATGTCTCTATCAGGAGTCTGGAGTGAGGAGGAGTGCAGAGTGCAGAGACGTCTGAGAGGGTGAGAACAGATACATAGGTGCAGTGATTCATTTTCTCCACACAAAACGGCAAAATCTCGAAAAGAAATTATAGGAGGCAGGCGGTTGGTGAGTACATTTTGCAAACAAGCATCTAAATTAGCTTCCAAAATAACCTCTAAACTACTTCCGGTTAAGCGCATTGTCTCAACAATCGGAGCAATCAAGAAAAACATCCCAAAATGTCTCTACTATCCGAGAGGACAATGCAGAGTGCAGTGCAGTGCAGAGAGTGAGGCAGGGGATTCATTTTCTCCACGAACACACCCAAAGCCAAAATCTCAAGAAGTATGAAGTGCAGTGCAGAGGTATAGAGATCAGGTATAGAGGTATGGAGGTACAGTGCATGAGTGCAGAGGTACGGGTATAGTGCAGATTCATTTTCTCCACATACATCCAAAGGCAAAATCTCAAGAAAGTATAGAGTGCAGGAGGTGTGAGGCGGTTGGTGAGTACATTTTGCAAACAAGCATCTAAATTAAATTCCAAAACAAACTACTTCCACAGTTAAGCAGTAAACATTGTCTCAACAATCAGACCGAGCAATCAAGAAAAAACATCCCAAAATGTCTACTATCCAGGATGCAGGAGAGGTCTGGAGGCAGTGCAGAGATGCAGGTACAGAGCTGAGAGGTATAGAGAGTGCAGAGGAACTGAGAGTGCAGTGATTCATTTTCTCCACAAAATACACCCAAACCCAAAACACAACCTCCAGTTATTGAGCGGTTTTATCCATAGTATGCCCTCCAAGCGGGGAAAAATGGGTGAAAAAACATAAAATCTCAAATAAGTAAAGAGAATGCTTGTTGGGTTTTGATTCTGAGTACAGGCAACAATCAACAAAAGCGGAAAATCGTCTAATATCGGGAGGTGACTGTGAGGTACAGTGCAAGGGGAGCCATATCTTGAAAAAATGCCATAAAGAAACCAACACTGCGATGGATTGTAATTAGACAAAGAAAACCCTAAAATCTCTCAACTTGACGTATGGAAATACCTGTATAACCAGAATACCTCAATTTGAAATCGAAGCCCCAAGCTGACCGAACGGCGGGGTGGCGACAAAGGAGCTCAGAAAATCTCTTCGTCGAAAGCCTATCTGAGTATTACGAAGAATACCGAGCCTTGAGATATTTGGTTCCCGAGGTTTAGGCGAGGTAAATGTCCGTCGGGTCGGTAGGCGATAAAAAAAAAGCGTTTACGTCTACGGTCATTTTTTAGCGGATTAGTGTGCCAGCGTCAGCGGTGGAGTCCCGTAAAGCTACGTCTGGACTCCGATATTTTCCGCTTTGGAATGAGGTCACTACTACCTGAGGTCTTGAAGTCTCATTTGGATCCTTTACCAAATAAAACTAAATCTGAAACTCGATGATATCACACACAGTTAGTGAAGAAATAATATTTAATTACTGAAATAAATAAATCTGAAATTTTGATTAAAAAAATAAAGAAATAAATTGGTTAAAGAAAAGAATAATATTATGGCAAAATTTTTAAAATAAGCACATTTTTAACTTTAATTAGTAATTTAGATATCAAAAAATTTTTTTTATTAAAATAGGCCTAGTCGTCCGTACGACGGACGACTGGCGCGGATTTTTTTTTTTTTTGTTTTTGCTTTCGATAGCAGAGAGAGAGAGTTGCACGAAGAGAAGAGAGAATATATAAATAAATAAACTAATAATTTATTAAATAAATAAATAGGTATATATATGCATTAATAATTAAATAAATTTTTAATAAATAAAATAATAAAAAAATAAATTTTTTTTATTTGCATGTTTTTTATATGCAATAATAAATAAATAAATATATAATTAAATAATAATATATATATATATATATAATTTTTAATATATATATATATATATATATATATATATATATATATATATATATATATATATATATATATATATATATATATATATATATATATATATATATATATATATATAATTTTTAATGCAAATATATTTCACGTGACTAAAGATGAATTATTATTTATTTATTTATATATTTATATTTTTTATATTTTTTGTTATTATTATTCTTTTAGACTTATTTCTTTTTTTTTTCTTTTTTAATTTATAAATCTTCATAATTTTTAATAATTTTGATATTATAAATTAAGAAAATAATATATAAAAGTTATTAAAAATTATGAAGATTTATAAATTAAAAAAGAAAGAAAAAAAAGAAATAAGTAAAATAAATAATAATTCATCTTTAATCACGTAAAATATATATGTATTAAAAATATAAAATATAAAAAAATAAAAAATAAAATATAAAAATATTAAATAAATAATAATAATAACAAAAAAATATAAAATATAAAATAATAAAATATAAATAATATAAAATAATATAAAAATATAAATAATATAAAATAATACAAAATATAAAAGTATAAAAAATCTAAAATAATAATAATAACAAAAATATAAAAAAATATAAATATATAAAAAAATAAATAATAATTCATCTACGTGAAATATATATGTATTAAAAATTATTTTATATATATATTTATTAAAAATTATATATATATAATTAATTATTTATTTATAAAAAATTATTTATTTAATTATTTAATTATTTAATTATATATACTTATATATATATATATATATATATATATATTTAATCTCTCTCTCTTCTCTCCTCTCTCTCTCTCTTCTCTCCGAGCAACTTTCTCTCTCTCTCTTCTGTTACCGAAAGCAAAAAACAAAAAGAAAAAATCCAGTCTTCCTTGATGTCAGTAGGTTGTCGATGGATATTTTCATAAAAAAAAATTTTGATCTCTAAATTGTTAATGGGTTAAGAATGTCCCTATTTTAAAATTTCTAATATTATATATAATTGTAAAATCTGAGAGTCTCTCATTGAATTGATTTATTACCTGAATGCATTACAAAGAGATCTCGTCTCAACTCTGAAACTTATGCGCTGAAAACGCTAATCAAATAACTGAGAACTCCGTTTGTCCAATAGGTTCCAGCTGAGGCCTTCATCACTGCTCCCTTCAACGATCCTATTTAAGCAATGTGATTGTAATGATATTTTATTTTACTAAACTTCACTTTTAACTATTTTAAATATAATTCTAAATTAAAATTTTATAATATAGCATTTTAATTACTTTTAACTAGAGAGAGAGAGAGAGAGAGAGAGATGGCTACCTGCTGCTCTCAACAACGACGACCCGCACTAGAGAGAGAGAGACAAGGCGAAGTGAAAGGGATAAGGTAGATGGTATTTTGTAGTCAGCACTATCAATGAGTGGGTGGATGATCTCCATCAATCACGTAACGATCAATTGTGCAATGTCCTCCGGATCGTAAACCCAGTAGATAAAATGAATGGGTGGAAGATCCTATTAAAAGTAATTAAAATGCTATATTATTAAATTTTAATTTAGAATTATATTTAAAATAGTTAAAAGTGAAGTTTAGTAAAATAAAATATCATTACAATCACATTGCTTAAATAGGATCGTTGAAGGGAGCAGTGATGGAGGCCTCAGCTTCTCAGTTTGATAAGCGTTTTCAACGCAAGTCTGCAGACGTTTAATTAAGAAATCAATTCAACGAGAAACGATAATCTTTTTTTTGAATTTAAGTAATGCTTGAGTGAATTCGACCTATTTTCTGAATTAGGTCTGGTCCAGTGAGGATTGGGTCTGATCTGGCTTAGTTTAGGCTTAGTGCAGTGAGTTAACTCACTGAGTGTTGGAACCCGGCTGAGTGAGTAATCTCTAGGGGAAAGGCGGTCTTGCAGCCGTTGGATAGCCTTAGTCGCTTTTGGATTAATCGGATTTCTGCAACTTGTGCCGTTGGATCTGGAAGTTTAATCTCTACCTTTGGATGTTTTCTTGCCTTTAATCGCCGTCGATTGTTTGAGTGGATTACAGTGGGCAATTCCGTTGATCCGCCTTTTAGGCGATGAGCGTTGGATGAGCCGTAGTGGGTTACAAGTGTGGATCACGGTTAGAGGTCGAATTGAGGGTTTGAGCAGAGGTAACTCATTTGCATTGTTTAGTTGATTCGATTGTTGCCGAGAGCTCGAGGGATCAGGGGAAGTCGATCATCGTTTGCGGATATTCTTAGGAGTGTCGCTCAGTGAAGATCCACCGTGGGAAATGTTACGAGAGGAAGGAGGAAGCTCGAGCAGAGAGGGAGAAGAAAACTAAAACAGAGGAGGAAGATTGATAAGATTTTCAACCATTGTCCTTCTCTTCTCATCTCTATTTATATCTTTCTGGTCTTGGATCTTGAGATTCTAACCGATTTGTTGGTTTGTTAAGTTTGTTTCTTTGCCGTGTCTTGATTCTTCTTGATTTTACTTTCATACATTCATATATGTCTGTGAGTTATATACTTTGATTTGTATGTCTTGTAATCACTCTATTGGGATGGATTTAAGTTTATGAAGGCCTTGTTATCTTTATCTTTATTGGCTTATTATGCGAGCATGTAATCCATTTCCTTTGTTGTAAAGTTGATGTCTTTGTTGTATATTTTTTTTGTTATTTATTTATTTATTTATTCTCATTTATTGTAAATCTTCTTACGGATATTTGTTATAATGGCTTGGGAATGTGAAGTCTTTTAGCCGGTTTGGCCTTCTTCTCTCCCTTGTGCTTCTAATATTTCTCGGATATTGATATTCATATCATTACTCCCTCCCCACCTTGACCTTGTCCTCGAGGTCAAATTCAGGATTCTGTAATTCTTTCTCCGTTATCCATGAGTTATCCTGCTAACAATCCTTCCTATTGTATTAGTAATTTCTTTGATCATTGATCCCCTTTAGTTATAGTGCAGAACTTTGATCGGTTTGATAAGCATTTGTCCTTCCCGAATTGTGTTGATAATTGTGCTTGTGTGTATGTTGTATGGCTTTAATGGAGATATGGAATACATTATGTATTCTTCGATATAAGTAGTTCAATTTTATAGGCTACATTCCTATATTTTCGTAGTACTTTAAAAGGCCCATAATATCTCCTTTGTAATTTGGTGTATTGATTCTAGTCAAATCTGCCATAAGGTTGTATCTTGACCAATACCAAGTTATTGACTTGTAATTGAAGCTCTCTTCTATGTTTATCAGCCATTTGTTTCATTCTATTTTGTGCTTGTTGTAAATTGGTTTTCATTTGTTGAAGTATCTGGTCTCTTTGTTGTAACATGTTTTCCACTTCTGTGTTGGATGTTGGATTTCATTGTGAGGTATTACATTAGGGGGAAGTCTGCCATATATAATTTGAAAAGGGGTCATCTTTGTTGATGTGTTGATTGAAGTATTATATGAGAATTCTGCCTAGGGTAGGAATTGTAACCATACTTTAGGTGTTTCCAACACAAAACTTCTCAAGTATTGTTCAGGATCCTGTTGGTTACCTCTTGTCCATCTGCAGGGGTGGTAAATCACGTGTTTTAAAGTAGTCCCACTTGATCTGAATAATTCTTGCCAAAAATTGCTCATAAACACTGGATCTCTGCCTGATACTATTCCTTGTGGAATACCATGGAGTTTAATAATGTTTGTGATAAAGATCAGCTATAGGCGAAAAATTATTTGGTATGAAAAATGAGCATATTTGGATAATCTATCCACCACTACTAGTATGGTTGTTTTATTATGAGAGGTAAACCCGTGAAGTCCATGGATACTTCTTCCCATATGGCTTGTGGTATGGGCAGTGGTTGTAGTAATCCTGCTGGCCTTTGAGTATCATACTTGACTTGTTGACAGATAGGGCAGGTTGATACAAAATTTTTTATATCCTTTTTTCAACTGTTTCCAATAGAATTGTTAGGTAATTCTGGTCAAAGTCTTTTGGATGCCTCCATGTCCTCTCACTGGTGTTGAATGTAATTCTCTGATAAGAGTGTTTTTGATATCTGAATTTTTGGCTAATACCATCCTGTCTTTGTAGTATAGTAATCCATTAGCAATTTTATGCTTGAGAAAATTCATTGGATTGTTTGCTATTTGTTGCTGTATCTGTTGGAGTTCCTTATTGGCGCTTGTTTCCTCTTTAATTTGTTGGAGCAAATTTGTAAAGTGTTGAGTATAAGCATATAAGTGTACTGATCGGAAACTTGATTTGAGCATTTACTTACGTATTGGGCTCTTTTACGGATAGGGCATCAGCCTTGTTTGATGTCCCTGGTTTATACTCAATAGTATAGTCGAATCCCAAGAGCTTAATAAAAAATCTTTGCTGTTCAGAAGTTTGAATGGTTTGTTACATTAATTCTCTAATGCTCTTTTGATCTTACGATTGTAAACTTGTTTCCCAATAAGTATTGTATTTCTTGATTATACATAAAGTTCTCTGGCATATGTTGATGTTTTCTGCATTGTAGGAGATAATTTTTTGCTGAAATAAGCAAGAGGGTGATTATTTTGAGCTAATACAGCTCCTATTGCTGTCCCTGAGGCATCTGTTTCTAAAATAAAGGGTATAGTAAAATTTGGGAAGGCTAATACTGGTAATGAGATCATCTTTTCTTTCAGTTGTTTGAATGCTGCTATGGATTCTTCTGTCCATTGGAATTGTTATTTAGCAAGCATTGATGTTAAGGGAGATGCCATTGCTACATAATTTTTAACAAACTTTCTATAGTATCCTGTTAAGCCCAAAAATCCTCTTAATTATTTTATTATTTTTGGCATAGGCCATGCTTGTACTGCTTTGATTTTTGAGGGATCCACTTCTATCCCTTGTGCGATAGTATTGACCCAAGTACTCTATTCTATCTTGGATGAAATAGCATTTGGAAGGTTTGACATATAGTGTATGTTGTTTGATTGTTAAAATAACTTGTAGATGACCTTGGTGTAGTTCCAATGTTTGACTGTATATGAGTATGTCATCAAAAAAAACTAGAGCAAACTTCCTTAAAAATGGTTTAAGTACTGAATTCATTAGTGCTTGGAATGTTGAGGGAGCATTGGTTAATCCAAATGGCATTCTAAGAACTCATAGTGACCTTCATGAGTTAAAGCCGTTTATAGATGGCTTCCTCCCATTCGATTTGGTGATAACCGGATCTTAAATCAATTTGAAAATACGTAGCCATGTAACATCCATCGCTCTTGAGTTGGAATGGGAAACTATCGGTATAGTGACTTTGTTCAAAGCCCATAATCCACACAAAAATTCCAAGTGCCATCTTTTTTTTTTTAACAATTTGGAGATGAAAAAGGGCTGGTACTTTCTCTTATGATCCCTGATTCTAACATTTCTTTAATTAGCTTTTCTATTTCTGTCTTCTGAAAATGGGGATATCTATAATTTTTTACTTTGATAGGTTGGGTTCCCGGTTGCAGCTGTATTTTATGATCTATCTTCCTGTTGGGAGGTAAACTTGTTGGAATCTGAAATAATTCTTGGTATTGTGTTAATACTTGTTGTATGCCTTGGGTAATTTCTTTGAATTTCTTTGTGGTGTGTTCTGCTTCCTCAGGTATTTTTCTGATTTGTAAGTATGAAACTATTTCTTTTTTGTTTTGTAATTTAGTAAACTGGTGGAATGTAATGCTATCCACTTTGGATGAGGTATCTCCTTGTAGTTGCACTAACTTGTCATTGTGATAGAATTTCATGGTGAGCTTTTTATAGTCAGTTGTACACTCACCTAATTATTATAGCCATTGAATTCCTAACACTACATCTGCTCCTTGCATAGGAAGAAGATAACAATCAGTAGTAAAAGTGTATCCTTGTAGTTGTATAAGAATATTTGAGCATATTCCCGAATACTTTAATGTTTTCTCTTAACACTTTAAACACGGGAGGAGTTCTTGTATGGTCTATGAACTTAGTTTTTAGGCTGGATAAAATTGTGGGTCGAGAATCAATAAGTACATACCTTTTTTTGCCAATTACTCCTTGTAACCTTAATGTTCTAGGGTTAGGCGACTGTAAATGCATTGAGGCGATTTGAAATTCTTCTTGTAGTTCTTGCAATTCGGTTCGAGTCTTCTTGGACATCGTTCTTGATCCTCATTGATTATTAGATTGAACAATTTTGATTTGCAAATGTGTCCTCTGTGATACTTATCATCACAATTAAAGCATAATCCCTTTTTTCTTCTTTCCTCTATTTGTGTTGGTGTCAGTTTCTGGATGGGGTTGTTTTGTCTATTGTGCATTCCATTATTTTGGTTGAATGCTGGAATTCTTGGAGGTGAAGGCAGTAAAGGTGGTTGATAGTTTTGATTTTGTTTACTCTGTTGAGCTTGGTGTGTTCTGTAGTTTCTTGGCATTGTGATATCCTCGTTGCTTGTCTCCATCAATTTAGCTTGGAAGGCTGGTAGTAGTGAGGCTGTAATGCTCTTACTTCCCTTTTATATCTTGCTTAAACTAGATTCAAAATAACTCTGTAAGAATTGTGGAATACGATATCGGTTTGCTAATTCCTCAAATTCATTATAAAATTCTTTGTAGATTTGTTGTAATTTTGCAAGTTCACCCCAAATCTCTACAAAGAGGGCCAAATCTCCGAATAACTTGCTCTTTAAATTGTATCCATGAGTGTAATTGGTGATTAAGATGCATCCATTGGTACCAACTTAGTCGTCCATGTAGCGGATCTATTAAGAATTTCGGTCTTAGAGGCTATAATATTGAAAAATTGGTTGCTTTAAAGCGTAACCTCTGTGGTTTTCTCCATTGAATCTTGGCATATCAACTTTCACAGGCCTATTGTTGTGTTGAGTTTGTTGTCTAGGAGGAAAGGAAATTTCAGTGTGATGAGGGGTACATACCTGTGATTGTTGTTGTTCTTGCTGAGTACTTTCCAATTTTTCTTCAATTGATGAGAGTCTTCTGGATACTTCATTTAGTATCATAGTTATTGAAGACATTTGTTCATCTGTTTTATTCAATCTGGTAACACACTCTTCAAGGGTTTTGGATGTGTGTCTTGTGCCTTCTGTCATTGTATGAGTTGTGGTAATCAACGAGAGCACCAATGATAGCTACTGTTTTCTGAATTTAAGTAATGCTTGAGTGAATTCAACTTATTTTCTGAATTAGGTCTGGTCCAGTGAGGATTGGGTCTGATCTGGCTTGGTTTAGGCTTAGTGCAGTGAGTTAACTCAGTGTTGGAAGTGAGTAATCTCAGGGAAAGGCGGATCTTTGTGAGCCGTTGGATAGCCTTTTACCCTTAGCCGTTGGATCTTGCTTTTCAGTTGAGTGTTTCTTGCGCTGCTTGTAAGCCGTTGGATCTGGGAAGTTTAATCTCTACCTTTGGATCTGTGTTTTCTTCAGCGCCTTGTCTTTAATCTGCCGCCGTCTGATTGTTTGAGTGGATTACAGGTGGGCAATTCGGTGAACGTCTTTTTGGGCGATGAGCGTTGGATGAGCCGTAGTGGGTTACAAGTGTCGGGATCCGGTTAGAGGTCAGTGAGGGTTTAAAAGAATTCTAACTCATTTGCATTGTTTCGCTTTGTCATTGAGCCGTCGAGAGCTCGAGGATCCCAGGGAAGAAGATCGATCGTTTGATATTCTTCAGGAGTGTCGCCTCAGTGAAGATCCACCGTGGGAAATGTTCAGAGGAAGGAGGAAGCTCGAGAGGAGAAGAAGAAAACTAAAGAGAGGAAGATTTTGAACCCTTGTCCTTCTCTTCTCATCTCAATTTATATCTTTCTGTTGGTCTTGGATCTTGAGATTCTAACTGATTTCTGTTAGGGTTTGTTGGAAGTTTGTTTCTTTGTCGTGTCTTGATTAGACTTCGATTTCCTTTATCTCACTATATGATGTGTTTGGTTATTCTGTTATACTTCTTAATTTCAGTATGTCTTGTAATCAGCTCTATTGGGATGGATTTAAGTTTATGAAGGCCTTGTTATCTTTATCTGTTTATTGGCTTGTGTACTGAGCATGTAATCTGGATTTCCTTTGTTGTAAAAGTTGATGTCTTTGTTGTATATTTTTTTTGTTATTTATTTATTTATTTATTCTCTGTTTATTGTAAATCTTCTTCTGGATATTGTTATAATGGCTTGGGAATGTCAGTGAAGTCTTTTAGCCAGTTTGGCCTTCTTCTTTCCCTTGTGCTTCTAATATTTCTCAAGAATGCATCAGATTTTCAAAGTTGCTAAGGAGAAAAGACTGATAAAAAAAAAAGAACGTAATATCGTCTGGGAGGCCAAAGTTGCTCGTTCAAAGAGTCTTCCTCCTACAACCCTAACAAGTTGTCCACTAATTCAAGTCCCACACGGTAAACATTAAGGCGTGACACTTAGACCATAGGTTCAAGAATCTGACGTCGAAAGGTCTCGACAAATAGGTGAGCAAGTTTGGTTGTCAAATTCTCGAAGTGAAATTGCCTTAAAGAAAGATAACGACGTGACATCTGGATTGTACTCCCACAAAATTCACTTTTTATCCCAAAGTATTTGGAGGAAGCGATCTTGTTGCTTTAAGTTGAATTACTTTCACTGATTAGTCATTCAACACAACCTCACTCAAGATGAGAATGTTTGTCTATAGATGGAAGAGCTTGACGCTTAGCTTGCTCCAAGCTCAGCAAAATTTAGAAATCTACTGAGCGAGGATGTCCAAAGCATTCGATCATACAGTGCGCCCTTGAACTTTTTAAGGAGAAATGGTCTTAGTGTTGAGAAGACTAATTAATCCTCACCGCAAGATATGCGGTAAATTTGAGCATAATTGGGAGGATCCTTTTGTCAATGAAAAAGTATACCAAGGAGGGACATACCAACTCATTAACTTAAAAGGTGAAAGACCAATCTATTAATACTGAAAAGTATTAGATATTAAATTTTATGATGTCACATGTGTAAATATTCATTTTAACAAAGTTGAACTTTGCAGAAATTGTTAAATGCTTGATTTCTATCATATTACTATTGGTTTTTCTAACCCAACCATTTGTTGTTCATTGTATAAACCATGGAGTGATAACCAACGTAAGGTTATTATGTGTTAAAGTACCATTATTTTCTTTCATATGGCCTTTAGCGTTCGGATGGGCTTTTCACCTCCTATGAATAGAGCGACCTTTATCCTTTCTTCTAAATTTCTAAGCTATGACCTTTAAACTTAAGATTAGGATGGTCAGTCATCTTAAATATTATTAAAGCTTGTGACTTCAGAACTTCTTCCGTGTATAAGATTATTTGATGCCCGTCAGATGTATCAAAAGGTTCTTGGTTAGAATAGATATAAGGTGTTCTAACCTTAAATCTTTTGCATGGATTTTGATAATATTTAGACAATATCCGATTGTTTTGATTTGCTATATACTTGGGGGTGATGTTGAACCTCTTACGATGGTTTGTACAAGCCTTCCAATTTTGGTCATTTTAATATATGATTGATGGATTGTTAATTCATTCTGGAAAATACCCTATAGAGAAATGATTAGCGGGATCATGTACGTAAATATCATACAAGGAAATTGACTTAAAACATGTATTGTTTTATGCATCTTTAATGCTTTGAGAGATGATGGATCTGTCATCCTTTCAGATTCTTTTATTTTGCTCTGTGCACTGAACTCTTACTGTTTTTTTCCTGAAGTAAGACTTTGGATGGTTTGAATTTGCTTAGTTTGTGATTGAAGCCGGGATATTTGATTAAAGTTTTCAGTTGTTCTCAAGTTTTTTATTATTTTTAGAATTTTGATGTGGCTAGTAATAACAATTTTACTTTCTACTACTGCGGTATTTCTTTGACTTGCTTATAATAGCTTTTTTGTAGCTACCAGTTAACTTATGAAGCTAATCTGGACATGTTAGATAATTGATTTTTGTGGTCTTCTATTTTAAACAAACCTATGTTTGTTGATATGTTATGCACATACTTCACTTCATCATTCTCTCATCTTTAGTTATATTCAACTCAAACTTTTTATAAGTTTGATCACATGACATTTGATTATTTCCACAGGATCCTGGCTAATGTATAAAGTTGTTGACGGCCAGAGACTTGATCTCGAGTCTATACGACAAAAATGTGAAATTAATCATGCAAAATATATCATTAAAGCTTAAAACAAAACCCATTCACTCTTTCTAACTATTTCTCGAAAATGACAATCTAATCAGGTTGGGTCCACTCTCTCCTCCAAAAGCGAAAAAGAGTAAGGTAAACTCCTCCTTTATTCTTCCCTTTCTTCTTCTTCCTTCCTTTTCTTTGCGCTTCTTCTTTTTTCAATCAATCCTATTTCCTATTTCCCCTCTCCAAAACCAAAAATCCTTTTCCCTCACCCTTACAAATCCGGATTTCTCCTCTTTACCTTACCCTCAATCCGAAATTCTCTTGTTTTTCCCTCATTTTCACCAAAACCGAAAATCAACTTTCAAAAACCCTCATTTTCCTAATCCGAAAATTTCCTCATTTTTCCTAATCTGAATTTCAAATTCCGTTTTGCCGAAATCTGAAAATTTTGCTTAGCCGAAACCGGGGAAGAACACAGTCAAAAGGCGGGTTCTTATTTTGGTTTCCGGCGTCGCACTCATCGCATTATCTTTCCAATCTTCGCTTCGTCCCAAAACTATCAAGAGGTGGGTTCTTCTTCTTTTGGTTTTCCGTCGCACTCCTTGCATCACCTTCAATCTTATCGCAGGAGAAGCAATCGTAAAGAGGCATTCTTTTTCGGTTTTCGCATTCCTCGCATTACCTCTTCAAATTCTCCTCGTCGCAGCCAGAGAAGCAACATCGTCAAGAGGTGAGTTCTTCTCTTAGTTTCCGACATATCCAACCCAATCTCTTTGCCGATCTTTGCAGCGCGCAGAAAAATGAGGCAGAACATGTGATATCTGTGAATGTGGATATATATACATGCTTGTGTTTCTTTGTTCGAAGGTTTTTTATGAGAGCCGACGAGATAAAATCGGTTGTGGTGTCGCAGCACGCTATCTCATGAGGCGTCGTAAATAACATCCGTTAGATGTCACTCCCCATAGACGAAATATTGTTGAAATTTTGTCTAATTTTTAGACTTAGAAAAAAATGAAATGAATACACTTTGCACTGCATTTCTCTTTTTTGCTTTCAAGACCCGCTAATACTGAGGAGTAGTGGGTGTGAAGACGTGGTGCAAGACACCACTCCCTTCATGAGGGAGTCGAGAAAGCCAAAACATTCCGATGCAACCCCTTATGTGTGGATGATCAGAGGCTTCCAAAATTAGTCAAATTTTAACTTAGGAAAAATAGAGTGAAATGAACGACTTAAGAACGCTAAGTAAAAAACTTACAACTAAATTTAAACTAAAAGCATCAAACAAGAAAAAAAAAGGAAAAATAAAATGACATACAATAAAAAGTAAAACAATAAAAAAAGATGGGTGAAGAACACTTAAATTTATCTAGCGAATAAAGTTTATAACTGTTCTCTTTCAAATGCTCCAACTCCAACCCTTCAAATAAATGGAATAAAATTAAGACTCCCTTTTGGCCTTATTTATAGAAATTAGAAAGGATAGTGAAGGGCCCATTTTCAAAAGAAAAAGAGGGGGGGAAATGAATGTAGGAAAATTCGAATAAAAGGAGAGGGAAAATGAAAGCTACTCTGAGGGGTAAATCTTCTTTTAAAATAACAAATTAAACTATCATTTGAACCTGTAGCTTCAAAATAAAACTCGTCACCGGATCTGCAACTCTTTGTACAAGCAGACAAAAGGTGATACTAAATCAAAATCTATAAAATCATAAGGCTTCTTTTAATCAAAAATTAAGAGATTTCGTTCTAATTATAAATTTTAAAATCAACGAAATCACTAATTAAGTAAAATTATCTAAAACTATAAATTCTTACATGTGTCCGGACATAGAGATTTCAATTGCAAATTTTAATATCAAAAATGCCTTTAAATTAGAATATAAAATGAAAATACAAAATCAATCTCATAATTCAAACATAAAATTACCTAAAATTACTATACACTCATGGGCCCCGAACGTCTTTGAATGCTTAAATTCAAGTGTCAGAGGATCTTTGCGGTTGCTTTCGGTTTAGTCTTAGATTCGAGTTAACAAAATCTAAAAATTATAATAAAAGTTTCAAATCAAATATCGATTACGTGATAGTAGATCTAATCCTGTTAGTAGCTAAATATAGTTGGGGATCTAAAGCTCTTAAACATATTCAAATTAATTAATTTTTCAAATCAAATTAAGTAACAAGCTAATTGAAACTCTATCACTAAAAATTTAAATCAAACTCAATCCATCCACCTTTCTGTTGTTTGTCGAGGGTGACAAATTAAGAAAACTCTAGCTCACAAAAGAGTCAATGTCAAATTAAGTGTTATACTATGTTCACTCTGAATCAATCTCACGCCAGTAAGGACGTGACTCGTGTCCTCTAACTGCGTGGCTTGGCCTGTAGGCTCCATAGATGAACCAGTCATGACCAGGGTCCTTTGATTGGGTGGTTTGGCCAGTAAAGCTCCATTATATTACAATCACGATCGTAGCCCGTATGCTCTCCAATGGCTCGCCCTTTGAGTTGTGAATCATAGGGTATACTTGATAGGGCAAATAACCTTCTGTCAACTAAGGTAGACTTAAGACTGTCTCCTTAGACAAACATCACCCCAAGTATACAAGGATTTCTTGGACGCGTAATTCATGTGTTGCTGATAAGGATCCTTCGGTCAGGTTAGGTCGACTACCTCCTCTGATTAAGTAGACGGGACCAGCGCCGAGATGGCAAGCGATGTAGATCGAGGCACGTCATTTCCCCAACCATCCGGTTTAAGTTGAAATGATGAATTTCATAATCTAAATTACGAAACTCCATCGCTTATCTATGCATTTAGCAATCTAACGATCGCCTTGTCGAAAGTTCTCTAACTTATTGAGAGAGGTAATTAACTATGGGCTTGCATGATAGGAAACCTGAAACCAGATCTAAAGTCCTCACAAAATGAGGGCAAAATCTCAGGTAGTGTCTTATCTACTATCTTATCGCTTTACGCGACACTTAAATCAAACTCTCTTCAATTCAATTTGTCGAGAGGTCGGTGAGGAATTTTCGGAGCTCACAATAGTTTGTTTCAAGTGTAACTATTGTTCATGTATTACTCCAAGATACAATGATCCAGATGGTATGACTTTAATTTTATGATTTGTCTCTTCAATGTTATTTCCTATGATATGCTTATCTTGCCATTGATACTCTTTGATCCAATACTTTGTACTATCTTTTGGAAACAAGAAGAGGTTGTTGTGGCGAGTGGGCTAATTGCTTCACACTTTATTGTCGAGCTTTTGGCTATGAAGCTTGCTTGGTCAGTAAGTTGAAGTTGGTTAATACTCCTTTTTTACCCACTATTTTTGAGAATCACTGTAAATTATTTGTCAATTTCAAAGGTTGAATTTCATTTAGCTTCCTAAAAAGAATGATAACACTAACATAATTTAGATGAATTTAATGGACTGCAAATTTTTTTTGAGCATTGAAAGTTTGTCGAAGCAATAAAATGGCTTTCCATAATCTAATGATTTTATGTTTACATTAATTCAACGTATGCAGAAATATTTATAGGATCCAAGATATATGGAAACATTTATTAAGTGAAACATCTTGTGCTTTTGTGGGAATTGGTGTTTACCATTTTGAGTCATTGGTTCAATACATTGTGGATGTTAGTAAGTTTAATGCTATGCCATGTTCGAGCATTTATATTATATTTTTTTGAATTTTTATTTTCATTGCATTTATGAAGTTAACTACCTTGTAGTATTGTGAGAACTTGTGTTCGATTGTGTAGTGACCCAACACATGTTGGGGTGTGATGATCTTGAATTCTTTGCATTATATCCCTGTATCCTGAGGTGCGCAAGATATGAGAGTGTATGTTTTTATGAACTATGTTGTGTTATAGAAAAGGCACCGTTATTTTACAAGATTGGTATTTATAGACAGTGGTTCTAAAGATGATGTCGACCTCTCCTCCAACTTAATCAACTAAACAAGTTATTTGATCTCTTGGGATGATCTTGTAGTTTGCTATGATAGGCTATGTATGAGAAAGATAATAATGTGCTTTCATTTTTTTTGGTTGGAAGGTTTACTATACTAGTTTACACCAAGCTTTTTAGCTATTTATCTCCTTGAGTTACTCTCTAATTGCAAGTACAATTGAGATCTTAGGACTCATTTGATTGCTTGTAATTAGTAAACATCCTTTAAAAGAATAATGATATCATTTTCACTCATGTTATATGTGTGAAATTATCTCATTAGATAGATTTTAAAGGTAGTTGTATTGTTTGAAATTGTGAAAATTCTAATATGCTTGGAGCAAAACCACCTCCAACTCTTCTTGTTGATTGTTCATGTATTCTTTGCTAGGCTGCATTTATTTTCCAATGCCTTTATGGGTCCTTGTCGATCTTCTGCAATTTTCAAGTCGCCAACCTAATTTGCCAACATTTCCCCTTGTTGTTTAACCTTTTAGGAAAGGATTATTTAAGTTTCAAGGAAATGCGTTATTTGTTGTATTTATTTTCAAATTTATTGCAAATAATTATTTTTGCTTTTATTTCTTTAGCTTTCTTTTTAACCTAATCTAATAATTTAGACTATAAATATTTCTCCTTTTCTACTTATAGGAATAAGAAAAGTAGAGAAATTAGATTATTCTTCTCTTATATTTTTTAACATGGTATTTGTGCTATATCTCTTCATTTTTTATTCTTCTCCACATTCTACTTCCATACCTTCTCAGAATTCTAAAAGTATTTCTCCTACGAAATTCTTGTATGTGTAAATCTTAAGATGGTTAAATATGAAATAGCCTTAAAAGATCTCCCTTTAGTCTCAAGATTTAATGACAATATTTTTATTTAAGAAACCTTCTCTAGTCATAGATTATCAAATTTCATCGATGACTTTCTACTCTAGAAATCATTATCAATGTGATTGTTTAAAAGGTGCGGTCTTGAATTTCTTTAGCATTCAAAATAGAAACACAATCTTGGATTATAGATTAGACTTTTTGATCATATGATAGGAGATGCCACTTTATTTCAAACTCTTCATCCTTATTTAAAGGGTTATGCAATCTTTGGCATTGAAACTATCAAAATCTCTAGCTCTTTGGTGATGAATTCTATTCTCTTGGTGCCCAATATTATTTATTTATTTATTTATTTTTGCAATTTATTATCAATCAACAAAATTATTCTAGATTTGATTGTAACACTAATTTCTTCATAGTCATTGTAAATTTCTGGATAGAGATTTGGGAAGGATAAATGGCAAGGTCAATAAAAAAAAAGCTGGTCTCAACCTTTTGAATTATAAATGGGAATCATGTAAGATTAGTAAAAAAATGCCTAATATCTATTTCTCTCAATGAAAGTACTATCATGTTGTGGCACTTTCTTAATCATCCAAATTTCTGATAAGTTTATTCCCTTCTTTTCTTCAATACAAACCGGGCATTCTAGTGTAAAACTTATCAATTATTTAAACACATTAAAACTTTCTATCCTAATCATTCTTATAAAGCCTCGCATATAGTCTTCTAACTTTTTGCAATAATTTAGAGTGACATCTGGAGCCAATCTCAAGTGAACATTATTTTGGATGCTAGTTGGTGTAAATCTTTTGTTGATGACTGCATCATAACCATTTGGATCTTCTAACGAAAGATGGGTTTGAAGTAATTTTTCTTTAATAAAATTTTCAATGTTTCATCAAAATCTAATTTCAAACCCAAATTCAAGTCTTCAAGACCCTACTTGGAAAAAATATATTTTACTTCTACAAGTAATTGTACACTAAAGTTATTGCACCCATACATTTTTAATTAAATGGAATAACAAAATGAAAAATAGATTTTCTCAATCAATTATGATTACTAGAAATGGAAAATATTAATGGGGAGATCGTCCTTATTATTACATACCTTGCTAATTGCTTTGCCATTAAGGATACTAAAATTTAACTTTTTTTTTTAAACCCTCACCTATGCCCTTTTCATATAGATTTATCTACATCATACTTATCAAATTTTTTGCTATTCGATGCTTGTGCATCATTTTTTTGGCTACTCTTATCATTAATTATGTTTAAATATTTTTCTTCAAGTACCATGAAATACTATATCTTCATGGATGCAATCTTCAAATTTAATATTGCTTTCCTAAAACTCATATTTAGGGCGAGATCATCAAATCTCCTAGTGAGCGAGGTTTGTAATAACATCAATCCCACATATTGATCTCTTAACGCTTTCTCTTTCAAACCTACATGAAACTTAGTCATTTGAATCTCAAATTTTTTAGGTCGTTCAAAATCAGGATGTAAAGGGATTGTCTATCCCAGATGTTAGAAAATTTCAATTAGTAAAGTAGAACAAAGTATTACTCCTGAACTAAATTCTTTTTCAAACTTAAGTTCTAACATTGATTAATTACTATAAAGTAATACTAATCTTGATCTAAACATGCCTATTACTTAATTATTGAGAGCTTCGTCTTGATCTCATAAATGAGAACAATATCTTTAACTTTTAAGAAAATCTACTTAAGAGCTTTCCAAATGTCTTTGTCGATTATTAGGAACATATATGGTCTATTGATTTCAGACATCATTTTGTTCCATAGTCTTGTTATGATCATGAAATTTGTTTCATTAAAGAGTGTAAACTTTGGGTCTATCTAATCTGGAGGATCAACATGATGACGGATTTTTTTCTTTTCCTTTCATAGAAAGGTTTTCTCAGTTTTAGTCTACTTTAAGTAATTTATTCCCTTGAAATGATATGAAGTTTGTGGCATCTAAAATTCTTCTTTATTTAAATTTTCACCATTTATGATGGTCAACTCTTTTGAAGAGAAGTTGAAAAAAATCATATTTGATGAGAAAAGAAGAATAAAGGAGAGGTAAACATAAATGTAGGACTCTAACCTTGCTTTGATATCATATAGAAAGTACTGGTTGAAAAGATTGCTTTCTTTATTCCCTCAATGGATATTTATACACAAAATTATCTAGAAAATATTTGAAAATTACTAATTAAAAAGTAGTTAAAAATTGAAATTGTTGTCTAAATTTTTTAGCATAGCTGGTGGGAGGAGCAAACAATCTATGACACTCCCTTTTTTAGCACTTTAATCTTTAGCATTCTTTTTTCTATGTTAAGTTTATGAATTTATGACATATGTTGTCTTATTTAGCACATGAATTATTGTCTCCTTTTATTCCTTATTTAGTAATTATAATCATATTGCTATATGTGCGTGTGTGCGTGTTAATAAAAATAAATTTTGAATTAAGTTAAAATCAATTTTGATTTAACTCAATACTAGAATGATTTTGAGTTGAGTTTGAATCAAGTTAGAATCAAAATTTTCTATTTTGCGATGAACCAATTTCACTTGAATTCAACTTGACATCATTACAAGAGTCATCAAGAAGTTTAATAATACTACTATAAAATTGCATTGAGGATCAATATTGAATTAATAAATTTTCATATTTATTATGGGGATGCTTTCAAAAGATTTTGAAATGAATGTCTTGTTATATGCTTTTCATATATAATAGTCCTAATAAGATGGTATTGATTAAAATAAGTGGAAAGTGGAAACTTAGAATATTAGAAAAATGTTTATATAATAAAAGGATTATGATCAATTACAACAAAGACCAAATATATGATATGCAATTGTAGGGGTAATATTTATCAATCAATATTACTAAGAAGATAATACATACATAGGTGTCATATGTTTTAAGTATTTTATATTTATTATATTAAAATTAAAGAAATGAGGATAAAATTTTTAGGTGGCTAAAATAGAGAAGTGCCTTGGGAATATTAGGTTATAAGAGAAGATCATGGAGTTTTATAGGTAAACTTTATTTAATTACAATTAGGGTGACTATTTTATATGAATCATAGTATTGGGACATAAAATGTCATTGGTAGCCAATGTATCTAGTTCAATTTTGTGGAAATGAGAATGTTAAGATGATTGTGTCGAACAAATTGGAAGGTTAAATGATTATATTAGAGCGGTGTTTAGGATAACGTCAATAGAAGATAATGGTAATGAAAAATAGATTTTGTGGTTTGGACATTAATAAAGAAGAGTAGAGAATACATCCAACAGATAGCTAAATAAAATAGTTTCATAGTACTATGAAGGAGCTTGAATAAAACAAAAAAAAAAAATAAGTTGTACAAAATAGCACTTGCAGGAGCAGATGGAAAATGAGGATTCATAATCTGACAACAAATAATTGTGATAGAGCTTTCACACTCATATTTAAGGTTGTTTCAAATTATATGGCATAAAGCTATGGCACTAATCAAGCAAAATATGATTATGTAGAAAATAACTAATAGATTATTTAATTTGATAGCACATCTAATATAACTCTCACTTGGTTGGGTGGCCCTGGACTATAACCCTCTTCTCCTTTGCTTCTATTGAAATATCTTTTTAATGTGAACTTATCATAAAGAATGCATGATTTGAATTTGATATTAATCAACCAAAGCTTGAATTTCTTGGTTTGAATTTAGGTTTTATTTCTGATTGTGTGAAAACCTAACACTCTTCCAAACCATTAGCTCTTCCCAAAATCAATGGGTCTGATATTGATTTCAACCAGTGTAGCACCTAGCTATTGTTACATTCTGTAAACTTTTTCCTCCTATGTTCCTAAAAGTGTCTCGGTTATAAGTGGAATAAGAGTATCATTTCACACCATTTTTTGTATGTTTCCTTGTGTTCAAGCTCATGTTTTAATCCTCAAATTGATTTGATTTTTACCTATTAATTCGAAATTGATCTTATTTTGATCTGTTCACCTGAGATTGACCTAATTTTGACCTGATTTTGACCCATAATATATGTTTAAATGGGCCATCGTGTCAGGTTCGAACGTCACAGACTCTCATGGGGTATATCATAAGGTCTATGTATGCCTTCTCCATAAATATATTTTAAAATAAAATTAATCATTATTATATTTATTAACAACCGAATAAATTTGAGTTCTAATAATCTTTTTAAAACTCAATACAATTCGTAAATATCTATTTACTATGAGAAGCTCCAAAATATAGTAAATTAATTTTTCAATTAGAATGTTATATATATATATAGAAAAATACTAATTATCACTAAATAAGATAGATTTAACAAACATAAAAGAAAACACATGATTTACATGAAAAACTCATAAACGGGAAAAAAATCACGGGAGAGCCGGAGCAAAATTTCATAAACAAAAGAAGGTGGTGGGCCAAAATACAAAACCTCTTTCAAAACTCTCA
This sequence comes from Cymbidium sinense, assembly GCA_021442155.1. Classification (NCBI taxonomy): domain Eukaryota; kingdom Viridiplantae; phylum Streptophyta; class Magnoliopsida; order Asparagales; family Orchidaceae; genus Cymbidium; species Cymbidium sinense. The sequence continues at coordinate 68,038,871 of CM038217.1, read as the reverse complement.
ATGCAAGCTTTCACAAGTCTCCCACTCTCTCTCAAAGCCTCCTCCTTTTCTTATTTTTTCTCTTGCCAAACTCATGACATACAGAAGGCATTTATAGAATAATAGATTTGACAGCAAATATATTCAACAAAATTTGGAAACAAATATATTTCGCTTGATAGAAGACAGCATAGATTGTCAAGACTGATTGGATCCAGTCGAGTGCAGATTGTTGTCCTAAACTCTTGATAAGATGAGGGAAGCCCATTGAGAGTGTGAAGTATGATATCTTCAGCGTCTAGGTGAGCTCTTTCTACCGATATTTGATCTACCAGAGATTTGATAGATGTAAAGTCTTATGCCATAATGTTAGTTTCTATAGAGATGTGGTGCAATTCATTTTTCAGTTGAATTACATGCGGATCGATTGGTGGATTGCAGGCGTTTGACTATCGTTTTCCAGATATCAGCAATAGATTCAATATTAAGGAAGTGAGGTAAGATGGACAGTGAGATGGTGGCGTATAATACTGCTGCAAGGCTTTGGTCAATTAACTGCTAAGTGTAATTGTTGGGATTAGGGATTGGTTAGCCGCGAGTGTCAAAATGTATGTTGTGTGGAAAGGAAAGTGATCCGTCTAAAAAGCTGTTTAGACCATCTGCTTTGAACAGTTTAAAAATTTGAGAGCTCCAGATGGAATAGTTGTCTATGGTGAGGGGAGTGGTGGCTAAGGCCTCGGTGTTTCCCAACTATTATAAGGAATTTAATTGAGATTCACAATAATCTTGTAAGCTTATCACCAAGCATGAGCCAAGCTCTATTGAAATCTGAGAATTCAATGACTCGTTGATTAAATGAGAATAAATGAACGCTATTTTAGATGAATGAATGAAACTTAGAATGCCTTCAACGCCATTGAATCCCTTCATCATGTATTTGGAGAAGTTTAGATGTTTATAATCATGTTCTAAATTATCAGTCATGATTCATTTTGTACTGGGGAAAGGATATATATATATATATATATATATATATATATATATATATATATATATATATACTGTTACTTATTTTGCTTTCTTAAGTTTATTTAGTATTTTATCGCTGCAATTTACTTTTTCATTTTTCACCTTCAGCAATTTTATTGCAGGATTGATAAGTTTTTTTATATATATATATATATATATATATATATATATATATATATATATATATATATATATATATATATATATATATATATATATATATTTATATTGCATTAAAAGCTATTGAGAATGAGAATTTAATCAAAAAAGAGGTGAATAACCTTGATGTTGTTAATTTTAATTATTTGGTAGTAGTGCTTGTAATTTTTGGTATTTTTATAAATTTTAAATCTTACATGTACGTATAAATTTGTTTGTTCATTGTTTAATTTTGTTTCAGAAACTTTGAAGTTTGATCATTTATTTTAAATTGGCATGCCTTTTAGGTATTTGATAAAATATTTGATTTATTTATAATTTTATTTTTAGATTTAGAATGCTAAGAATAGAAAACATATCATTTTCAGATGAAATATTTAAATACTGCCCCACCCCAAACTATATATATATATATATATATATGTATATTAATTCTTCTAAAATTGATGCATGAGCTATCTTATTTTTCATGCAAAGAATTTTTATCTCTTATCTCTAACCTTCATGAGTGAATCTCATCCTCCATTCTAGAAAATTGAGCTAAGCTGCTACTTTTGCGACTTTCACCTATAGTAGTATATTGTAAATAAAATGGGATTATTTTTAAAATAGGCACAGTATTAACTTTAATTAGCTATTTAGGCATCAAAAAATTTTATTTATGATATAAGATAGTCGTCAGACGACGGACGACGTATATGTTCCAGTCGTCCGTTTGACGGACGACTGGTCACCCTTTTTTTTTTTTTTTTTTTTTTTGCTTTGTAACGGCGGGGGGAGAGAGAGAGAGAAACGGCGGGGAGAGAGAGAGAGAGAGAGAGAGAGACAGAGAGAGAGAGAAAGAGACAGAGAGATAGGGAGATTTTTTTTTAATTTTTTTAAATAATATAATTATTTAAAGTATATAATTTAAAAATATTTTTTATAAAATATTTAATAACTAAATATTTATATATTTAATTATTAATTTATTTATTTATATATATATTAAATATATAATTTAAAAATATTTTAATTATATATATAAATTTATAAATTTATTTAATATTTTTTATTAATTAATATAATTATGTATAATATATATTTTTATTAATTTTGTTAATATATAATATATAATATAAAATTTTTAAAATATATAAATAAATAAAAAAAAAAAGAATAAATTTTATAAATATTTTATAAACTATATAAATAAAATTTTTTATAATGTATATATATATATATATATATATATATATATATATATATATATATATATATAATATATATATATTTTTATAAATTTTAGTTATATATGTTTAAATTATATAAATATTTTTAAGTTATATAAATAATTTAAAATAATTTTTTATAGAATATTTTTAATATATATAAATATATATATATATATATATATTAATATAAGTCTTTAATAATAATAATAACAAAAATATAAAAAAAATATAAAAAATATAAAAAAATAAATAAATAAATAATTTTTAATAAATAAATAAAGAAATGAATAAATATATAATAAATAAATAAATATATATATATATATATATATAAATAAATAACTAAATATTTTATAAATATTTAAATAACTAAATATTTATATAATTTACAATTATTTATTTATTTATTTAACTAATTATATAAATATTTAGTTATTTAAAAATTGTATATATATATTTTGGTTATTATATAAAAAAAATTATTTATTATATAAATATTTGGTTATATTTAAAAAATTATTTATTTTTTTATATTTTTATATTTTTTATATTTTGTTATTATTATTTAAAGACTTATATTATATATATATATATATATATATATATATATATATATATATATATATGTATATTTATATATAATTAAAAAATATTCTATAAAAAATTATTTTAAATTATTTATATAACTTAATATTTATATAATTTAACAAATATAAATTTATAAATATTATATATATATATATATATATATATATATATATATATATATATAATTACTTTATTTATATAGTTTATAAAATATTTATAAAATTTATTCTTTTTTTTATTTATTTATTTATATATTTTAAAAAATTTTATATTATATATTAACAAAAAATTAATAAAAATATATATTATACATAATTATATTAATTAAAAAAATATTAAATAAATTTATAAATTTATATATATTAAAAATATTTTTAAATTATATTTAATTATATATAAATAAATTAATAATTAAATATATAAATATATTTGGTTATTAAATATTTTATAAAAAAATATTTTAAATTATATACTTTAAATAATTATATTATTTAAAAAAATTAAAAAAAAAAAATCTCCCTATCTCTCTGTCTCTCTCTCTCTCTTTCTCTCTCTCTCTCCCCTCTTTCTCTCTCTCTCTTGCGTTGCAAAGCGAAAGGAGTCAGTCGTCCATCCAAACTGGGATGGTAGGCGTGAAACTTGGTGAGGCCATTGATTTGATGTTTGACGACTATATTATAAAATTTTTGATGCCTAAATAATTATTAAACCGCTTTATTTTAAAAATAATCCAAATAAAATATAGTTGAGGACTCTAAACTCCTATGGTCAGATTCTCCCAGGGTGCCCATTAGACCATTATCATTCTATACACTTTTTCATTTGCCTCAACATTTTCATCCTGTTAACCTTCAAGTAAAACTTTTGACAATGCATATTACGATTACGGCCCACCGTCACATAAGGTAATATATATTTCGATCAATTTTGATATTTTGAGCGTGATGGCAAGTCCTTTCGAGTCATTTCGACTAGTTACGCCCACAGATTTTAATCTAATCTTGCATCCAGTCACAAAATTGCTTCAGAAATGACTAATCGAAGCATATTTATGAACAACTTCAAATTTTCATGTTTATCTATTTCACGTCCTTATTTTACATGCTCTTTGATAGATTTTCTTGTTTGGTGTAACTATTGTATTTTGTTTTATAAGTTCCCCCAATATTATGCATGAGTGGGCGGTTGATTACCTTTATGCAACAAGTATTCTCCATCCTGTAAAATTGCAAACAGATAAGGTAGATGATAGCCCAAATTTATTAAGTTTGTTAGCTAATCTTGATTCATAGGCGGAGCCACGGTATTGTTAGTAAGTTTATGAGGTCCAACAAGCTAATTGAATTGAGATTCTAGCATGCTCCCATAGCTGGTTTGAGCCTCTTACCCTCTCACTATCTCACCCATTTCGACAATTAGGATTCTTTTATCTGATCTTGAGGACCACTTTTTCCGGGCTCACTCTACTAATGAGAAGACTTGGGAAGGTATCTTAGTTGAGGTCATCAACACCAACATCAATAATCAGAGGATGGGAAAGTCAATGGCCTTCAATTTCATTATCTTTGTCGTTGCACAAACTTAATCTTTTATGAATGAAGATAGAGCCGATAAGTTTTATAATATGATAACTATTTAAATTAACTCAAATAGCATTTAAATAAATACTATTAACCCGATCCGCTGCAGGCAAATGTGTAGAGTTGATAAAATCTCAATTAATAAAATGAACTAGTCAAATTCTCCGATGAATCAAAGGGATAAATTGCCATCAAATACCTCATATTGAATTTTTTTTTTTCAATTTTAAACAAGATAAAATTTAAAAAATTTTAAAAGAAATTCATCAAAATGTGAAATTAATCATGCAAAATATATCATTAAAGCTTAAAACAAAACCCATTCACTCTTTCTAACTATTTCTTGAAAATGACAGTCTAATTAGGTTGGGTCAACTCTCTCTCTCTCTCTCTCTCTTCCTTGCATTATAGAGCAAAGTGGGAATTATAAGAGGTTTTGGGTTACTTTCTTGTCCTTGATGGATACGTAAAGATATACTTTCTCTGGTAGGAGAGAGTGAAGAGAAAGGATTCCAGTTACTTTCAGAGTTATAAACGAAAACAAGGATCATAAATGAAACATTAATAATTTTATCATTTATATTATTATTAATTTTGGAACCAAAATTTCATTTAAGTAAATACCTAAATTTGAAGTTTAGATATGTAAACGCATTAAATCAGTGTGATATTTATGTAAAGTTTTCATTTAATGAAAGGGATATTTACCAAGAGAGAGATAATATCTTTACAAGAATGCAAAGCACCAAGAATCTGTTAACTAAAATATTGAGTGCCCAAAAAGCATAAAAGCAACAAGAAGAAAAGCCAATCAGACTAAATTTAAGGAAAACATTTTAATCAAAAATATTTAGATACAACATGAGTAACAACTCAACATTGATTTAAATAAAATCTATATAAAATGATCAGATGCACACAAACATAAACATTGTCGAAAACAAATACATACACTACACAAATAGTTTCCAAGCAGTTCTTCCTTCATTGAGATAGAAGAGAGGAAACAATTCCTGCAATCATTGTCGTCGGATCCCCAAGCACCGCCGCAATAATGAATTGCACCGCCATCGTAGCCAACTTATAACATTTTTTCACTTTTCCCTTCCAGCTCTGGTGACGATTATCTCCCGCTCTAACAATGGGATGGGAATCCTATTTCCCAATATTGTTTCCATTCCTCCACTGTTGCTTCCTCCACCATAATAATGCTCATGCCAGCTGCCCAACCATATCTCGATCGCACAGGCCACATGCAAGTTGTATTTCTTGCAATCACTCTTATAAGTCCAGCTCTTCCTTTCCACCCACACTATGACAGTGATGCCGGTGGTGTAGGTGAAGACGGATGCCACCACGACATTAATAACATGTGGGAGAGCAGCAACAGGGGATGGAGGTCAAGATTTCAGTGGTAGACGAAGCCAATGACGTCTTGGCTGCAAGCAATGCAATAGCGAGGGGAGTCACCGGGAGGGCAAGAGAAAAATTCAAAAAGACATTTAGAGTAGAAAGGGTGGCGGAGGGCAGTGGCAGTAGGTGTGGCGGCGGCACAATGGGTGTGGAGGTCTTAATCGCAAAGAGAGCAGAAGGGAGAATGATTTGGTAGCATCCATTACATATGAATGGAAGCTCCAAGTGCTCGTAATATAGTTTGTGATTTGGGTGAAAGTGACTAAACTTATACTTCATGGATGGACTAGAAATTGGAGAGACAGATTGACACCGCATAAAGACCAAATGGAAGAGAGAACGAATGTCAGAGAGAGAGAGTTGTAGAAACCGCAGAGCTAATGAAAGATAAACGAGGTTCGAGAGAGTTGTAGAAATTGTAGATAGAGCTAATGGAAGAGAGAACGAGCTGAGAGAGTTGGAGAGCTAATGGAAGAGAGAAGGAGCTTTGTGCGTCATTTATAGTGTTAGCTGGCTTTGAACAATGAGCATGCGAGAGAGAGAGAGAGAGAGAGAGAGAGAGATGGCTGCCTTTGAACGAAGAGAGATGGCACGACTTTGAACACTAACTGACCGCACTAGAGAAAGATGGAGTTTGAATGGTGAGTGAGCACTATAATTTGCAAATTAAACCTTAAAACACTCAACTGGTTTTGGAATAGAGGTCACTAGCCTACCTAAAGCCTTGAAGTGGCATTTGAATAAGAAAGAAAACTAATCTGAAAACTTCGATGATATCACACACACAGTTAGTGAAGAAATAATATTTAATTACTAAGGAGCGATGCTTATAATCACACCATTAGTGATAATGGAGAAATTGTTGAGTCATTGAAAGCATTGGATTTTCATATATATAGCCATATGGTTTCACATCTGCCATATAGGCTGCTTCATCTTTATCCATAATCATCATGGAACCTAGAGGTCATTTCTTTAAATGTCTTTATTTTTTAATATTATCTTGATTAGGAAAAAGAATAAGAAATCCTACTTAATTTCTCAAATATATTTGTTCTATAAATGATTATATTTTGTATTTATATTATACCATATATACAATAAATGAAATTAAAGGAGAAGTTAAATGTTCTCTTGAACATATATAGCACTAAATATTAATGAAATTTTATTAAAAAATAAAAAAGGTTCCACCATTTGATATGCAAATATTTTTTAAATATTAATCTATTTTTGACATTTAAACTGAGTTACACCATTACTTGCAGATGTGACTAATATGAATAATATTTGAGATTCATGTGAAGAAAAAAAAAAGGAAGACGTCGTACACGGCCACTTATTTAACGCCCCTGAGATCTGAGCCTATTTAAAATAAACCTTTTAAATTTCCCATTCTGTGTGATGTTTAAAAACAAGTGATCTATCAACAGTCACAAGTGATCTATCAATAAATAACTAAAATATTTAAGGTGTGTTGGGGTGGGGGAGCTTTTATTATTTAAAAATCATCTCTGAAGTTATTATCAAAAAAGTTGTTATCAGAAAGTTGATATCATAAAATAAAAATATGTTCTTCTCTAGCTGTTTATTAATAAATAACTAAAATATTTAAATTTTAGTAATTATTATATTAAATTGTTTCTAAATAATAAAATTTTTCTGTAATTAGTAATATTTTAAATATGAAAGCTAAATTGATACTATCTTATTATTTTTATTTTTTAAAATTAAATATTAACATTCAAGGAAGAAAAAAAGAAGAATTTATGTAATATATTTATGTTCACCGTATAATGAATTGTGCAAGACAAATATACAATAATCAAAGATAAAATCAATTTTATTTTGAAAGGTACAAATACATACACATATGAACACATCATTTCAGTAAAACTCATTCAAACTTGCAATTAATTGTGGTAATTTTGGCTATGCAAATGGTTGCAACAGAGAATGTGGGGATCAATTGTGAGAGACATTGATGAACACATGCTGTTGTGGGCTGGCTGTCTGCAAGAGTATGGTTGGGCTTAGGTCCAAAGTAGATCGTGTGGGAGGGGGGGTTGGAGTGTGGCAGCAGGTGTCCAGAGAAGTTGTGAGGCACAAAGAGGAGTTGTGGCGGGGGGAAGAGCAGCTGCAGGAGAGGAGAGAATCAGAGAAAAAGAGAGGGAGAGAGATGCTTACGAGATTTTAAAGGGACGGATGCAACTTTGCTGTCTCCTCGTCCGAAGAAGATTTAGAAATAAAAAATTTAAAATACATTAAATATACTAAACAAGATGTTAAAAAAAATATAAATATAAAAGATAAAATAAAATTGATTTCATATAAACTTTACATTAATGATGGTTTTCCTACACATTTTTTTCCAAAAAAAAAAAAAGGTTAAGCAATGATTTATAAATTCATATAAAAAAATAGCAAATTTATAGATAGTTATGTTTAGCCTAAAGGTAAAATATCAGTGGGACAGATTTAGGATATGCCAAAGCCACTTCACAAACGATATCAGACTAACCTCTTCTTTTCATTGGGCTTAAATAATTATGAAGTCAGATTATTAGTCTATTCAAAAACTTTCAGATCACAGTCAATATAGTTATTTTTAATTCAAATTATTCAAAAAAAGTTAGCTCAATAGAGGCAATCTTACAAAAATAAAAATATTTAGCTTACTATAGAGTCAAAAAAGAACTATGAACCGAAAATCAAGCTCATTAATTTTGAAGTGGATTTCAATTAAAAAGATCTCTCATATTTGAAGTTTGGGTATTATCAATTTTAACCACAATTCAACTTATTATATAAAATCTATTATTTTAATATTAAGTTATTAATATTGTTTTCTAAGCTATCATAAAATATCAGGTTGCCTTACACTGATCGTCAAGAACTAAACTGTTCTCAAGGAAAATAAATGATAAGTTCAAATTATATATATATATATATATATATACTTTATTAATTTATATTATAAAATGAAATCATAAATAAAACTTCAAAACTCTAATCTTTATTTTGCCCTGGTTGCTTATTCATCTCTTGCTTCTTAGCATGCTGCTTACCTCTCTCTCTCTCTCTCTATATATATATATATATATATAGATATATATAATATCGAATTTTAAGTGATAGAAATATAAATACAAAATAAATATAGATAAATAATAAATTTTAATATGGAAATGGATAATATTTTTTTATGGTATGTATGTAATTTGTTTTTAAAGCGAATGGATCCCACTACCATCTCAAGGTGTACATTTGGTCAACTTTTATGATTTGGATGAAATTTTTATAAATTTAATTAGCTTTAAATGCAAATATATATATATATATATATATATATATAATCGGGCAAATAGAATGTAGGATGGAATCAAATCGAATAATAATTTAGTTTAGTATTTTAATTTAATATTGAATAAATCAAATTTAGTTATATTTTAAATTTATTCATCTAATTTATAGTAAAAGGCAAATAGTGAAGTTAAGGAAATCTTGAAAAAAAAAATTTATTAGAAATCAAATGAGGTGTTGAAGTGAAGTTCAAAATTTAAATGCCGAAGTTAAATTAGTAATATGATTCTTGAAAAATATTTAGTTATATTTGGGGTCACTTTTATATTTTATTTTATAAATATTTTATTTAAAAATAAAATATATTTGATTGTAATTATTATTTTTAAAAATATTTTAAATATCTAAAAAATATTTATTTTTAAAATAAAAATATAAAAATATTCTAAATAAATATATTTTAAAATTAACATAAAATAAAAATAAAAATAGAAAATAAAAGTATCCCAAACAGCCCATTAGTTTTTAGTTATATTTTAAAATTTTATTCACTAATCAATTCAACAATTAAAAATAAAATATTTCACTGATTCAAATTAATAATTAAATCATTAAGTCTAGAATTCAACCAAATTATCATAATCGTTATATTATTATTAGGAAGACTGACTTACTAGGAATTGAAATGAGGTACTCCAGGTGAAAAATCTTCATCTCTCAATAAACGTAAATCACCAATCTTTTAAAGAAACAAGAAAATTAGCATTTAATTGAATAATTTAAATTATTTGATTTTGATATTTAGGATATAAATTATAAAAATTTGCTCATAATTTTTCATAACTTTAAATGTTTATGTCCAAAAAGATTTGAGTTTATATATATATATATATATACTTTTTTAAAACATGATTTAAATTAATTATGAATTCTTCCAAAATTTTTATATAAATAATTAATCAAATAAAGCTTAATCAATTATGATTAATAATTGAATTAATTATAATTGAAAATATATCACATAATTGAATTCTTTTTGGCTTTTAAGATCAACATACAATAATTAGAGATTAAATTGATTTTATAATTAAATTTCATAAATTATGTTCAAACAACTTTTTATATTTGATTATAATATTTATAATATTATTGATTTAATTAATTTTATTTTTTTTATACTAAGTTTTACTTATATTTTATGATAATTTAATTTACAATTTTTTTATTTTATTTTGTTTGATCACATATTATTTCTTTTTTTTGTTGGGATTTTAAAGATTAATTAACTACTCTCTTTTTTTCAATTGAATTTAATAATAAATAAAATAAGGTCGATTAATCATGATCATTCTATTAAAAATCAAATGACCAACGAGTTAATCATGACTTGATAGGTGGAATCAAATCACCACGTCATTCGACCTAATCAAAATTATTCATTTCAAACACATAAACTAAATAATTTTGCTTTTGTCTCTAAACTCTCGCCAAAAGAAATAAAAAAGTCAGGCAAAAGGTTGGATCCTAACGACGCCGATTCAACACATCAAACATAAGATCCCTCGATTAAGGAATTATACCTCACCAAAGCTAATGTCCGGTAAATTCTGACCAAGATGTGGCTTCTTTTAGAAAAAATGAAACCCCATTGAGATACTTGATATTTGATCATCGGGTATAATTAGATTGTCTTTGAGTGGAGTCAGGCCTTTTCTTCTAGGCAGGAGAGTTTGGGGAAAGATGATGAGATTTCTAAGGGAATTACCAATTGCTTCAATGGCAAATCTAGCTAGATCAAAGATCAGCGTTCCTGGAGATGGTCGGTCATCCAGCATTCGTTTCTTCTTTCAGGCTTTCAACGACTAAGGCAGGTTTGTTCATTGTAGAATAATTTTGTGAGTTTGATATTGCGGGTCGCACCGGGTCGCTTCTTAGAGAACAAGGAGCTTCCCAATCCATGTTGCAGTAAACATGAAATCTAGCCTGCCAAGATTGCTCCAGCCACCATGATAATGTCCCTATCAATCACTAACAAAGAGCAAGTTCTTGCAACATAAACAATGTCAAAATCAGTGGAAAACTTAAGCATCCTCACTAGGCCCATTTATATCCTGTGCAACGTTCGATTTTCCTCCTGATTCCCCAATCTTTCTAATTGCCAGATTAGCATTATCTGCAACGTATAATTGCCCTTCTCATCCATGGCAACACCCTTGGGAAGAGTAAACCGAGCATCGCTAGGTTTACCATCTACATGACCTGACTAACCCTGAAATGACCCAGCAAATAACCTAGCCCTGCTATATTGGGACAATGGTGGAGTGATCTTAACTATGTTATTATTCTCATAATCTACAGCAAAGAGCTCTCCCTCTGGAGAAACCCGTATTGTATGAGGAACAATCCCAAGCTTGTTTCCCTCCACAAGAGTCTCCATAAAATAGCCATTCTCAAACTGAGGAGCATCTCCATCTGTTTCCACTGCCTTGGGTGAAGTCCTCGGCCATTTGAGATTAGGAGTGAAGTTCTTGAGATGCTTCATAATAGATCCTGAAGTGGCGGCTTCTACCATCTAATCGAGAAGTGAAGAGATTAAGATGATGAGGAAGAGAAGGGATCCTCCCATGGCCCCTTACTGTTGCGTCTTCACTTTCTACGGAGAAGAAAAGTGGCAGCTTGAGCTTGCTTTCTACTTGAGGGTACGGCTGCGGTGAAAAGTGGCTCCTTTTGAGAGCCGGTGGGAGAAAAAAGGAGACGGAGAAAGGGGAAGGGACTGCGGCCGCTCTTTCGTGAAGGAAGATCAGAGAAAGGACGGAGTGATGGGAGACGAGGGCACAGCCGCTCTCGCTACAGATGATAGGATGGCGCACTTGTTTGCGATCGCAAGCATACAGGATAGAGCGAACAACTGTAGAGGCGTACTCGCCCAATCCATAGCTCACGGACATGTCCGAGCAACTGGAATGAGATCCATCATAGTCGATGTCGAGGCCTCCCCCAATGTCGATCACATGCATCACAGCACGGAGCTTGGACAGTTCGCAGTATATCTGGGCAGACTCGCCAACGCCATCAGTAAGCAAGGCGGTGGATGGAATCTGGGAGCCAATGTGGAAATGTAGGAGTTGAAGACAGTCCAGCATCTTCAGCCTCTGAAATTTTCTCGCAACGGAGAGGATCTCCCCTGACTTCCTGTGAGATCCTCTTATCATAAAAAGCTCGAAGTTTCAGAACGTCATCGATCTCGAGTTTCTTCTAGCATCAGTGGTGGGATTCGCAAAGTCGAACTTCATCTCGGTTCAATCATTCAAAGAGTCGGCGATGCCCGGCTTCAATGAGAGAACGAAGCCGCACTCGCACCGATTAGGGTTCAGAGAAAAAGAAAACTTCCGCAGTTTCTTATCTTTTAGCACCAGGGGATTTACATACATACCACACAATTCTTATATATTTATATATCTAAGACTTAAACTTCAATTTTTACATATATAACACCCTAATCTTTAATATCACATCAAAAATACCATTTTATTCACTTTTTTAAAGTTAAATGTAACTTTTTAAGCATAGAAAAGTGTTAGATAAGTAAATATCTTTTTTTATATGTAAATACATAATAAGTATGTATGTAAATCAGAATTTATTATTTGTTATTATCATTATATATATATATATATGTATATATATATATATATATGTATATATGTATGTATATATGTATATATGTATGTATATATGTATATATGTATGTATATATGTATATATGTATGTATATATGTATATGTATATATATATATGTATATGTATATATATATATATATATATATATATATATATATATATATATATATATTAATGACTTAATATTCAAATCATAATTTAATTTAATTTAAGTTTAAACTTGACTAAAACTGTATTTGATTCAAATAATTTATTAAAGTTGTGAGTAATCTTTTGAGCAAATTAGAATTTAAGTTTAAATTATCTTAATTTAGACTTAATTAAAGAAAAGTTGGACATGACCATAGAATGACCCTAGGACCTCATACTTAATGAGGAAAATAGAAGGAATCTTTTGATCATTAATTTTCAAATCATTTGAAATCTGCTATTTTAATCAAATATCCGAACAAATCTCAAAATCTGTAAGAACATTTTAAGATTTTTAAACAATTGGCTTGATCACTTATCCAAACTTCTTTCATAAAGTTTATATTATCAATTTCAAGATGAATCATCCCTAATTAACCATTAAATGGGGCTATAACCTTCTTGAAATCTATTTTGACCCAAATAGAATCCAATCTAATTAATATAAATCTAAGCATTATTAATAAACAAATTGTCCTTAGCTAACCCTATGAATTAGTCCCAATATATTGTATTTAAATTTGGGCTTTAATTATGTTTATTCAAGTATTTATAATGATTTGGATTAATAAATTTTATTTCATTTGAAGTGAAACTTGAATTTAAACCCATTTTGACTCATGTTGGATTTAATGGGACAACATGGGTTTGATTGAGTCAAATGATCAAATTGATCAAATTAAACCTTATAATTGGTTACATTGGGTGTAAAGATGATTTTCAAATGATTCTAGATATTTTATTTGGGTTGATTTTAGTTTAATTTGCATTTAGACCTAATAGGGTCCATTTAGGCTTATTTAGATTAAATAAGTTAATTAACCTAATTAAGGTTTTATTAGATTTAAATTTCTTTAGATTTATATTTAAACAAGTTCATTAGATGATTTTGACTTTTTGAAATAATTTAATTTGGTCAAATTTGGGTGGGGTGGTGGGGCCCACATAAGTCAATTTTATGTCCAATGGTTGACTTTCATTTGAATTTCATTAGAATTTGACTCCATTCCTATTCAAGTAATGATTTTATGCCTTTTATTTGAATTCATTTATTTAAATTTCTTTAGGTTTAGATGATTTTGAGCTTAAAGAGGAAAATTGGGCTAATCACCCAAATTATCTTAATCTAAGCTCAGTTGGATTTATGATTCAATTTGAATGTGTTTGATTTAGTTGTTTAATTTGTATTTGGTTTGAGCCCACGTAATTTTATTAGGATAGGTCAAACCCTGGAAGGATTCCAGGTCACCCAAGTATGTAAGTGTCTAATCAGGAAGCTCCTAACCTAGGATTAGGTGTCATAATTATGAAGATTTAGAAGTGATGTTAACCTCATCCAAATATGAGGTTAACAATGAACAATGTCAAATTGGATATTAAAGGTTAAGTGGGGTCCACTAACCCTAAGGTTCAATCTTATTGGCCATGGGCTTGGGCTTCATGTCCCCATAATTATTAAGGGTGTCTTAAGGCTCTAGGTTAGGAAATCTATTACTAAGATAAGATTCCTAAGACTAAAGAGGGATGCATGTCAACCTCACTACAAGTGAGGTCAAGAGAAATAGAGTGACACATGATGTTATAGTGCACTTAATCTTAACAAAAGCTTTAGAGCACTTCATCAATGATACAACTAAGATAAGAATAGAGGTACACATAAAAAAACAAATGTAAGAGCAAATGAATGAAGAGAGATTTGAGCAGAGCAACTGAATGTCATTATTTGCAATAAAAATTTTAACACAATGATAGTATTTTAAATATGTTTAGACTTATCACCCCTAGTCTCACTTTTTATTGAACTAATCATTCTACTTGTTTAAACCTCTAACTTGCTCTTAGAGAAGTTTTAAATAATTTATTTATCATTATTATTTTCATTATAATTCATAAACAATTCAACAATATTAAACTTAGCTTAGTCTAACTAAAATCTTAATTTAGACTTAGTTAGAGAAAAGTAGGACATGACCATAGAATGACCCTAGGACCTCATACTTAATGAAGAAAATAGAAGGAATCTTTTGATCATTAATTTTCAAATCATTTGAAATCTGCTATTTTAATCAAATATCCAAACATATCTCAAAATCTATAAGAACATTTTAAGATTTTTAAACAATTGGCTTGCTCACTTATCCAAACTTCTTTCATAGAGTTTATTTTATCATTTTCAAGATGAATCAACCTTAATTAACAATTAAATGGGGCTATAACCTTCTTGAAATCTATTTTGACCCAAATAGAATCCAATCTAATTAATATAAATCTAAGCATTATTAATAAACAAATTGTCCTTAGCTAACCCTATGAATTAGTCCCAATATTTTGAATTCTAATATGAATGATTTACTTGATGGTTTTGATTGTGATTTTAGGTAGAACTTGGAATGATGATTGAAGGATTGATAGATTTTGAAAAAATTAATTGAGTTAGGTTTGATTTAGATGTGATTTTAGTCATGTTCATGAAATTGATTCAAAGTACTTATGAAGGGTTTTGATTTAATTTGATTTAGTTTGATTTAGTTTTGACCATTTGAATGTAGATTTGATTTATATCCAGGAAGATAATTGAAGATATAAATCGATTATGAGAAAGTCAATTAATTTTGGATTGATTTAGATGAAGTTTTGGCTAAGTTCATGAAATTGATTCAATTTAGGAAAGATTTCAAGTTTGGATCTGATCATGGGCTTTAATCATTTGGCTTAGAATTTGGATTCAGATTTGGTATTGAATTTGAGGTTTGGATTTGACTTGAATTTAAGAAGGTGCACATGGACTAGGTTTAGGCCATAGGGTAGGTGATTTTTCTAAGTCCCTAAGGCACGGCCTAATCCTATGATAAACCTTTATAAATCTCTAGGGTTAGGTTAAGTGCTCACTTAATCACTAAAAGTGTCTTATGACTAAGGAATTCTTAGTACCTAGAAGTCTCCTAAATCTAAGAAGGGGATGTTGAGAACTCACTCCAAAAGTGAGGTCAACACTATTTCCCTCACGTTTTCACTATCAAAGCATATGGTAATTGCTTTATTTTCTTCGCCACCACTCATATCCATATCCTTGATTTCAAGAATAAAGCACATGAATGGAAGACGCAATTCTACTTTACGACTTTCCCCAAACAATGGCCCATGACAACCAAATCATAATCATTCATGGAGGACAAGACAAGACTCCACCAGCTCACCAAAGAAAAAGAAGAGTGATTCTCAGCATTGAAAATTTTGAAGTTATGGAATGATGGCTTACTAGATAAAGACTTTGTCAAGTCCATGATATTTTGTAAGTAGCTTTGTTGATTATGTTTATCTATACTTTCTCTTACTCGTCAAGTTCCCTATGTTCTAACATTACCTTTTTTTTTGTAGCTGTTGACATTGCCATGCAAGTTCTTTCCCCTTTAGGTGAAGAAACAAAAGCCTATTTGGAAGGGGAGGCTAAAGAAAATGAAGAAGTGGAGTCCAATACTCCCGTGCTAGATCCTTTTGTTGTAAGCGAGCTTTTTTGTTGACTTTACATTTCTCTTTTTGAATTTTGACTTAATAAAATTGATAGTTCTATTGCAAGAGAGACTACAAATGGAAAAGTAACTCCTAAAGACCTACATCCTCCACATCAAGGGAGAGTTTGCTTCCTTTGTTGGTTAGGGAAAGTCCTCCTACCCAAAGGTGGAGTGGGAATTGATTGAAGAAGCTATGATGATTGAGAAGTTTTCTAAATCCTCTGACCGACCAACTCATCTTAGCTATTTTGCTTCTTAAATAAGTTCAATGACTTTTTCAATTACTTGTCATTTATTTGGCCTTTATATTTTTTTAATAACTCACCTTAGCACAAAAGGTTGTAGGAGGGTCATCCTCTAACAACTCCTTATCACCAAGAGTAGGTGTACCTCATTCTTTATCCATTATTGATTTTGAAAATTTTCTACATATGAAGGAGGGTGGTAAAATAAAATAATAAAGAAAATCTTACCTTTACTATATAGTCTACTCAACAAGTGGAACAAATCATTGGCAACAAAAGAAAGGAGGAGGTGGTATCTTCAAAAGAAGAGAAGCCCCATTAAAAGAATAAAATTTGCTATAGTGCCAGAAACAATAATAGTTCTAGTAGCTATTGAAGCTAATGGTGCTTTTTGTACGAAAAGGATTTGACTTCTAAGACAAAAAAAAATTTGATTTTAATGAAATTTTTTTTCTTATACAACAAACATGCCCATAGATCTCATTAGATGAATCCTTATATCACCTTGTCTATGAATCCTTATATTACCTAATATAAATTAAAAGTAAAGAAAATATTTTAGGATAAAAATTAACTAAGTAATGCAAATTGACTAAACGATAAAAAATTAGATATTATTAGATATTTATTTTAAAATAATTAATGAGGCTAATAATTAAAATTGTCTGTTTATGAATAAAATTTAATTAAAGTTAGATTATGATTTTTTGTCATGAAGATATTCAATATTATTTTGAATAAAATTATAATAGATGATTATTTATCTTTGTTTATAAAATTAATATTTGAAGAATGTATATAATTTTTTTGTATAATGGTGGATTATTTAACTTATGCTTTATTAAGTATCTAAAAATTTATTCTTCTATCTTAAATATATATATATATATATATATATATATATATATATATATATATATATATATATATATATATATATATTCAATTTACAAAAAATATTATATAAAGAACAAGAATGTTAATATTTTTAATTTTATTTAATTTATTTACATAAAGATAATATAATCATAAGTAAATTTATTAAATATAATTATCATAATATAATACACCAATTGATTATAAATCAATTTTTAATTATAAAATCATATATCATTTACATCTAATTTCTTTAAACTATAATTAATCTAAAATGATATATTAATTAATCATTATTTAAATAAAATAAAATAAAATTAAAAAATAAATCAAAATAAAATTAATAAATCATAAAGAGATTGAGAATTTTGGCGTTGAAAATCCTTCATTTGCTATTGCCCAAAAAGAGAAGGGAGGCGCCCCAAAGGCAATCTCCCCCTCCCACTCTTTTCTCACTCTTCTTTCCAAACCGCTTACCAAGATTTAGTAGATCCGATTTAACTTGTGAAAGAACTTTAACGGATTGCAAAAGCACCCAATTTAACTTGTCCAAAAATATGATTTGGGTTAAATCCGCCAATCTAAACCAAATAAACAGAAGGGCAAAATAAGAGGAAAATGAATTTCATGGCACAGACAGTAAACGCGGTGAGCACCATTCAGATTTAGAGAAGGGGTAGTGGGGGCACATGCACTCCCTCCGCCCCTGATCATCTCCACTCTTTCTTTTAAGCGAAAGCGAAAGTCATTTTTTTTTAAGTATTGAAAAGTGATAAATAAGTATATATTTAATTTTAGATATTACATTTATAAATATATAAAAACTATATGTAATGTATGTAAATCTTTGTTGAATGAACGGTGGATTAGGCTGATTTTCTCTTAATTGATGTAATAGGAATTGAACAGTTTATTGAACCAAGCACTATGGGCATCTACACTTCCGCAGACCCGACCGCCCAACATCGACGGTGCTGTCATCTCCACCACCGCACCGGCATTTCACTTCCTCGTTGCTACTACTTGTCTTGCATTGGTCGACGCAGTATCCTCGTAATGCCAATATTGATGCAACCATGCCGCCCTCATAATTACCAGATCGATTCGTCGCCACCTCCTTCTTCTTCCTCTGCTTATCTATATCGGTGCAAACCAATCTTAGTTGTCTCTATTTGGCGTCATCGATGTCAGTTTCCAACTTCGACCTTCTTATCTCCATGAGAATGCAGACTGCTACGACATATTCGGCATGCCTAGCTTGTCTCAAGAGTAAAAACTAAGAAGAGGTTTCCCGGCTCTTCTGTTACTTCAACGATGAATTCCAAAATGTCTAAACACGGTTTTTAGGGAAAACCACATGCTGCACTCGCTGCTTGTTGAAGAAGAAGAAGAAAGGTTCTTTTCCGTCTCTTTCTTTCGGTGGGATTTGATCCGAATCTTGAAGGTGATCTCTTTCTGCTTCTCAGATTCCAGGCCAGCGCCGACGACTGGGGCTCTCCATATTAGGGCAGTAGGAATCCTCCTGATCAGATGGATCTGTTAGCGAGGCAAGCAAAGTAAGGCAATGATCCTCTTTTATAGATGCATTTGTTCTTCCTGCAAGAACATATTTGAAAATTAAATCTCAACTGAATCGGATTCAATACAAGACTTGAATCAACTTGATTTGTTTTAAGGTCCGTGATTCGATTTTGCACTTTCTTCATTTCGAATTTCATTACCAGGAATCAAGAAATGGTAATTGAATAACATAATTAGATAATAATAATCGTGCGGAGCTGTAGAGTTTTCAATTCTATGAGCTTTATTCAAATTAAATTCTCCATCATGTGAAAAATAAGAGACTATTTATAAATCATTATAGTACCATTTTAAGTATTTTTGCTGAAATTTGCACTACTTTATTGGATGGTTTACATTAATGCTCTGAATTATTTATTATGCTAAGGTTATTTAATTATCATGTGATATTAAATAGAACGATCATAGGTTTCTAAAAAGTTAAACTGAGCTAAAACCTGACATCTTTCTTGAATAATACAGTGGTGCTCATTCAAATTAGGAATCTCCAAACTAAATGAATACATTCTTGTCCTCGATGGTTAAAAAACAATTAATTTTGATTGAAATCCTTAATTAATTTTTTAGATACTATCATATAAAATTTATTAGGATTAAATTATTAATTAATCACATAAAAATCATCTAATTTGAGCTAACTTTCTACCAAGATTTTTTAATCGAATAATCATCGATTTTCACGCGCGCTCCTTCACAGACACAAATGGATTTAGAGAACAAAAAAATGAAGAAACGAACCTTTATCTATTAAACCTAAAAAGCGAAGTACAGCAATACAACAAATCATTGAACAAAAAACTAGTAAGGAAAGCTGCCAGAATTCTATAGAAACACTTCTTCCGCCGGCTTATTAAGGTCAAAGCCTCGAACCACCGCTTCGGCTGCCGCCGCCGTCATAACCGTCCCCTGCGATTTCATGATCTTGTTGTTGGTTTCATATCTGACAAAAGAATCTTGATAAAATATACTCATTAGTTGAGTATGAATCAACAATGCACTAATTGGAAGTAAGTTAAAAGCCAAATTTTGAAATGTATAAAAACATTCCTTAGAGAATTGTAAATTATCTTGCTTGATGTCGCCGTAGCATAAAGAAAATGGCTAAGAAAGTTGCAAATCTAGCTCTCATACTTTATTAGAATAAAAAGATAACCAGAAATAGAATTGTAAGGAAAGAATATTATTTGTTATCTTTCTTATTTAAACAGTGGTCCCTCGAGGTTAACGAATAAACAAGACATAAAAAAAAAAAAAAACCCCTTAGATCTAATTAAATAAAATGGATGCGCTGATGGCCACCTGATAATAGGCATTGAACACCTTATCTCACTTATCATGCTGAGGCATCTCCACTTCTGCAAACCCAACCGCTAGGTATCACCATCTCCACCACCGCATCGGCATTCACTTCCTCATTATTAAGGAAACATGATTAATTATCATTAATTTCCTATCATGCAATCAATAACAAATCTATCACATTAAGTGATATCCTTTTGTATTTTCCCTCCAAAACACTTGCCAACACTAGCTTGAAACAGTGTATCTAATCACTTACATTGTTTGAATATAGAATATATAATTTGTTGTGTGTCCACATCTGTCACAAATTTGTCAAATCAATTTTGGGTCTTTAGATCGGTGTGATGATGGCGAAGAACTTTGGTGATTTGGATTTTAATTTGAAAAAAACACCTTTCTTTTGATTGAAGCTATGTTCTTTAGAGTTCTTCACAGTAATTGTTGGAAGACTTTTATTTGGAGAAGTTCCTTTTAGAAAATTTTGGTATTCAACAAGTTTATCATGGAGAGCTTCAAAAGAGATTCTTCGCTCAAATGGCTCCATTGACTTCTTTAAACTCATTCTATTTAGACAATGAAGAATGTGTCTTCTTCTTGTAATGGAGCTCCAACTAGTGATAATTGATCAACAAGGCTTTGGATTGTCTAAAGATATTCAATGAAGTTTGTTTCAATTTGTTTGAGACATCTCTTTGAAAAAGAGAATCCGAGATCTTGATCGATTGACATACATTTGAGTGAGTTTATCCCAAGCATCTCTCGATGATGAGGTGGAGGTTATATAAGCCATGAGTGGTTTTGATAAAGATGCAAACATGGTATCTAGTAGAAGTTGGTCTTGTTGAACTCACATGGCATGGTTTGGGTTGGCAATCAGGGTCTCCTTTTGTGATTAATAACACTATTGATATAACCAAGTAGATTACATATTTAGAGTAGTGATAGAACTTATCATGATGGGTAATTGTTGGGTGTGAGTTTAAGAAAGCTAGGTTATTGGGCTTATGAATACAAATGGAGGTCGTAGAGGCAGTGGAATCGTCGGCCATGGCGTTGAGATTAAGAATCAACTCATTGGAGTGTATGGGCTTTGATACCAAGTAAGGATTATAAAAAAAAAATAACAACTTGTATATTCTATATTTGCAAATGTATTAGAGGGAAAATACAAAAGGATATCATTTAATGTGATATATTTATTATTGATTACACAATGAAAAATTAGTGATATTAATATGATTAAATGAATTTTGGCACCTTGCGATACCTCTTAACTTACATGCTCAGATATCACCTATACAATAAATAAATTGGCTCCATTCATGCAATCCCCAACACAACTGCATAGGAAGGCGTCTAAAACACTTCTTCACTATCTCAAACACACAATCAACCAAGGTCTCATTCTCCGACGATCTCCATCTCTCAACCTCATGACATACTTTGATGTCGACATTAGGCTTAATTTGGAAGACTTCACTTAGTATGTTAACTAATATGTTATCTTCGCTCAAATCCATTCCATCAAACCAAGGCTAAATATTATGTCGTTGCATCCACCACTATAAAAATATGTTGGCTTTTTAATCTCCTCTCTGTTACTTAAGCCTCCTCATCTATTAGGTGATAATTTAGGAGCAACATATCTTTGTGCTTTTCACTCAAAAATAAAACATGTCGAATCTATCAGAGAAAATATGATGGTTTCATCTTATGTCCCCACAAATAACTAACTTGTCAACACACTCACTAAGCCATTACCGAAGACTCGATTTCATCTTCCACATTCTGAGATTGATGTCTTCACTAGAAGCCACATCTTGCAAGGACATATTAAGAAAATATGATTAAATTCATTTAATAACATTAATTTCATTAATTCTCAGATTGATTCGATGTCTTCTCATTCATCTTCATCTTCATCTGCCTCTCTATCTTGGCGCAAACCCATTTCAGTCGGCTAAGCTTCGCGTCATCGATGTCGACCGACTGACCTTCTTATCCCCATGAGAACGCAGGCTGCTATGACATCGCATGCTTAGCTTAAAAGTCGAAAAAGGGCTTTTTTTGGCTCCTCTGTTGTTTTTCCGATGAATTCGTAAATGTCCATACAGGGCTTTTGTGGAGGAAAACATCATGCTACACTCGCCGCAGCGGTTCTAGGTTGAAGAGGAAGTAGAAGAAGAAGAAGAAGACGATGCGTTCTTTTTCGGCGTTTTCTTCCGGGGGAGTTTAATTCTAATCTTCAAGGCGATGTCTTTCGCTGATTCTCGTCAGCCGCCGAGATTTCAGCTTCATCTTATAGTGGGAATCGCTCGATCGTGAGGGATTAAGACGTATGTCGATAATGATAATGAGCGCTTTTATAGATTCACTCGATCTATCTTCAAGCATATATTAGGAAATTAAATCTGAACAGAATCGAAATTAATATTAAAACTAATTTAACTTAGTTTTAGATTTGGTAATATTCCAAAAATAGAGCATTAAACTTTCAAATTTTATACCGTTGTTCAATTTGAATTTCATTTTCATGGCTCACTAAAATTTTTGAACGAAAGCAACAAATCACCAAACTCATCTTTACATCCATGTAAATGGTTCTACTTTAGATCTAATACCAAACAGTAAAATGATGTTATAAATTTGACAAGTTATGGAAAAGAATATAAGCACGTAAGAGCAACCAAGTAATAACCACCTCATTAATTAATATGTATCACTCTCCCTTACCAAAAGAAGCAATATCCGACATCAAACAATTGTTATCACTTTGCGATCAATGACACCAAACTCATGTTAATATGCATACAAATGAATCTACTTTAACTCTAATACCAATAATGAACTAATGTTATAAATTTGAAATGTTATGGAAGAAGAACACAAGTAACACAATTCACTAATGAAAAGTAACAAGATAACCACCTCACCAATGGATGGATAAAACTCTCAACCGTGGGTGCAATATTCATGTTTGAAAAACTCACTAAAATTTTTGAACGAAAGCAACAAATCACCAAACTCATCTTTACATCCATGTAAATGGTTCTACTTTAGATCTAATACCAAACAAGAAATGATGTTATAAATTTGACAAGTTATGGAAAAGAATATAAGCACGTAAGAGCAACCAATTGAAAAGTAATAACCACCTCATTAATTAATATGTATCACTCTCAGCTTTACCAAAAGAAGCAATATGGCTCTGACATCAAACAATTGTTATCACTTTTAGCCTGATCAATGACACCAAACTCATGTTAATATGCATACAAATGAATCTACTTTAACTCTAATACCAATAATGAACTAATGTTATAAATTTGAAATGTTATGGAAGAAGAACACAAGTAACACACTAATGAAAAGTAACAAGATAACCACCTCACCAATGGATGGATAAAACTCTCAACCAGGGGCTGGATGCAATATTCATGTTTGAAAAACTCACTAAAATTTTTGAATGAAAGCAACAAATCACCAAACTCATCTTTACATCCATGTAAATGGTTCTACTTTAGATCTAATACCAAACAGTAAAATGATGTTATAAATTTGACAAGTTATGGAAAAAGAATATAAGCACGTAAGAGCAACCAATTGAAAAGTAATAACCACCTCATTAATTAATATGTATCACTCTCAGCCTTACCAAAAGAAGCAATATGGCTCTGACATCAAACAATTGTTATCACTTTTAGCCTGATCTATGACACCAAACTAATGTTAATATGCATACAAATGAATCTATTTTAACTCTAATACCAATAATGAACTAATGTTAAAAATTTGAAATGTTATGGAAGAAGAACAAAAGTAACAAAATTCACTAATGAAAAGTAACAAGATAACCACCTCACCAATGGATGGATAAAACTCTCAACCAGGGGCTGGAGCTATAGTGAAATCACTGGGGTTCGTGCCCCAACTGCCCGGCCCAATACCTCAAGTGTAAGTTTTTTTTTTTTTTTTTTTATTTTATAATATTGTAAGTCACCAATAGCTTATACATAAAGTAGTTGCATGCCCGTTGTGCCTCCTTCCAGACCCCACTTGCCTATCTCATCTTTTAATGCAACTTTTTGATATATATATATATATATATATTAATATCTTAATTGATTTAAAATAGGTCAATATAAAATTAATTGAAAAATATTAAAAAAATATTGAAACCCTTGCCATAGCTTTGTAGCCACTGAATAATAAATAAAATTGTGAAATACTTTTATGATAATAGTTATATTGATTTGATATTTAAATAAAAAAATTTCAATCAACATTAAAATTCCTACAAGCAATTGATTTCAAATACAAATATTTAAAGCCAATTATATGCAATGACTTATAACCAAAAAAGATACTCTTTTTTTATATTTTTTAATCTGCATATATTTATAATTTTATATTAAAATATTGATAAAATTTATAAAGCGTTCAATATCATTCAGAAGTTGGGAGGAAAAATGGTTAAAATTATTTTAAAATCATCATTTATGTCCTCACTAAAATAAATCTCTGGCTGCTCTGCTCTCAACCTTACCAAAGAAAGAGAACAAAATTTTCACCAAACTAAGTTAAGAACAAAAGTTTCTCATGTAAGGTAGTGATAATTTGCCTTCATGTGCATAACATTATTCTCTCTCTTTTCACACATAATTTTTAATAAAAGATAGGCAATACTATGATAATAAACTTATATGAGCTTCTTTATTTAAATCATATAAAGCTGTATTTCTCTCTTGCCATAGCTCTTGCAATAGGTCTCCGTGCTGCATATGCTAATAGTGTTGTATCATAATATAATACTCACAGGTATAATTTATTTTACAAAAATATTTTATAAAAAAAAAGTGATACAATTTTCTTAAAATATTATTAGAACAACAACCCTAAATCATTTTTATATTTAATAAAATAAATAAATTCTTATAAATATCTTAAACCATCATCCTCATTTCACGTTTTTTTCATTTCATAAACAGAAAGGTTTTTTAGAGAGAGAAAGAGAGGAAAGAGAGGGAGAGGAGAGAGAAACTTAGACTCAGAGATCTTAGGACTGATTTCGTCTGTTGGATCAATTGAAAAAATTGATCGTGTTAAGGTGAACTATTATTACTGTACTTAAAATTTCAAAAATTTTACTTTTTAATAAAAGTTTTGGTATTTTATTTATTGGATTTCGTGCAAACTCAAATCTATGAAGATTTATAAACTTTTCGTCATGTAACTTTTGATACACTGTAGAATGAATTGTATTGTACATATTAATATAAAAAATAAAGTTTTCACCGAGCATTTTGTGTATTTTTGTGAGTTTATTGCCTAATAAAAATTGATATAAAATAAAAAAAACTTAAAATATTATTCTGAGGATTGCATATAAAATGATTTTATAAATTATGATCATTGATGTACACACATAAATTTACCTATAAATTCTACTATCATATTACACTTACAAATTTATTATATACTGCAATGAAATACTCATGTTTATCAAAATATTAATTCATTGGTACTGATGCATTGCAAATATTTGTGTAAATATGTGGCTTAATTTGCAAGTAATTGTGAATTTTACGTGTGATATATTGGGAGGCATAAGAGTACAGGGATATATAAAAGCTTGAATAAAATTAACTGTGCTATGCATAAGGAGGCATAAGGACTTGAATAAATATTAAAATGCACATTTAAATATTTTGGGAGATATAAGGTCTTCATGAATATATATATATATATATATATATATATATATATATATATATATATATATATATATATATAAAATATTTAACATGAATTATATACTGCAATTTTTGACACATGCTTTTAATAATAGAATTATTGTGACATGCTGAACTCGATATGAATTATAATAGACCTATTAATCCACTATATTTCATAATAGATATCGTTTTACTATAGTATATTGAAAATTTAGAGTAAGTTTCGTGTAACCTACTAAGAATTTATAGTCATTCTTGTTTTACCTATATATGTAAATTTTAGGAAAGGAAAAGGGAAAGGGTAACGGGCATATTAATTAGAGTGAAATTGAAGGTTTTTGTTTATAGGTATGCCTTTTACTAGAATATAGTTTTTTTTTTTTTGCAATGATATTACTATTTTGATGAATATCGATCATCATGATTGTTGTGTGTACAGTCTTTTTTGTGATTGTATAATTTTGATATAAACTAAATGAAAATTGATGACTTTTACCTTATTATTTTTATTAATGATATTAGTGTCTTTGTGTGAACACAAAGAAAAATATAATTTCTTCCAAATGGATTTTGGGTAGTATCACACATGAACATGATGCCTTGCCGCTTTAAGGGTTATATCATTTTAGGTCATGACACATAAGGCATAATATGATATGTTCCTTCCACTTATGACCTTGGAATGTGGATAATGAAAGAAAAACAAATTTAAACATGAACACAAATAGGGATTTTAATATTGACAAAAGATTGGTCATACATGAGAGGTTAGATCTTGATTCACTTTTTTATCAACAATCCTTATGGCATAACATATTTGAAATATATTGAAGCATCTATATAAAAGATGAAGATTCATTGTTCAAAATACTTGTTGATATTGTTGGAGAAATAGGAGAAGGACAAGTCATTCAGGTAGAAATAGATAATGGAAATGCATGTAAAAATTTAGAGACAGTGTTAATGAAAAAAAGGAAACATTTATACAATACTCCTTGTGTAGCTAACTATCTAGAGATGTTCAAAATCTTAAATGTCATAACAAAAAATATTGACTAACAAAAGGGGCAATCAACTTCATCTACAAACAAATTTGGGTAGGAAATTTGATGAGAAATTTTACAAAAATACAAATTATATTAGACAACAAGTCACAAGATTTACCACTACTTATTTCTCTGTGCAAAACACATCTATAGAGTGAGGAATAAATTAGAAACCATCTTCACTTCTCAAGAATGGAATAAGAATTGGTGGGCCAAATGCTATGAAGGAAAACAATGAAAAAAATTATTTTAATAAATACATTCTAGCAAAGTGTCCAGTATTCTCTTATAACCATAGAGCTCTTATTGAAATGATGAAAATGGTTGATGGCAACAAAAAAAAAACTTCCAATGATGAGTTTTATTTATGGTGTTATGGACAAAGAAAATGAACAAATAGACAACTTCTAAGAAAATTTTAAAAAATATCGATTAAAAAAAAGGAACAATCAATGAGTGATTTGCATTCTGTTGTATATCATTTGAATCCTCAATATTAATATGATGATAGCTTTTTTGAATATGTTAAGATTAAATTTGGCTTGTATAATTGTATGGAGAGACTAATACTATCATCAATAAACTTTGAGAAATATGATAGACCACTTAAAGATTATAAAAACTAGAATGTTCATGCAACGTAATGCTTTGGTAAATTTATCTAACTATTAATGATTACAAAACTATATAAAAGTTTGCTAAACATATAAATAATATGTTTAATAATTTTCTTCATTTTAATTATAATATGAATCAAGGGTGAATGCAATTTAGAGATAGAATACCACAAGAAAAAGCATTTGCAGTTAGAATATTAGATCTAACATGCTCGACATTAGCATTTGAATTCAATTGAAGCGCGTTCAACCAAGTGCATGTAAAGTGGAGAAATCTGTTGTGAGTGGGATGTATAAATTGGTGGTGTATGCAACATATAATAACAAACTAAAAAAAGAGATCTCAAGTTAAAATCATAAAAAAATAGTGATGATCCTTTTATTCTTAAAGATTTTCCTCAAGTAACTAAAATGATTGAGATGAAGAGATTTGCAAAAGATATCACTAAAGAGTTGATATTAAGTTGTATATAAAACAAGCAAAAGTGGAAGTTCCAAAAAAAGTAAAGAAATGTTGCAAAGTCAAGCATCAAATAAGTTTCATTGTTAGATAAAAAACTATCAATCATTAAGTCATTAACATAAAATAATCACTTTTATTCACTAATGAACACTTAAATATTTTGATGTACAAAAAAAATAAAATGATGGTCTTGGAGGATGAAAATGATATGAAAAAAACTCAAATGTACTAGTAAAATGGAAGACGATATCACTACTAAATACGATAATGATTCTTCAGAGTATCCTCCTAGTGGTGATTGCTTTCACAAGGTTGAAGTTATCCAACCATGCCTTTATGTGATAAAATATGAATCAAGAAGGCACAATTTAACAAGAATGATCTGAAGATAGTTCAAGGCTCTCCCAAAGAGAAAGTTCTATCCAAATGATGAGTGAGAGAGATAGAACCCATTCTTATTGCTGAGACAAAGATTTGGGCAATTGATGTAGGACTACATTACCAAATTCTAGAAGCGGACAATTTCTCTAACAATAGTTTTTCAAGCTAAATACACAAAATAAGATGATCATAATTTCTTTGATCTTCGATACGATAAGTCAAAATAACTTACTTTCAAAGGAAGGGTTGACAACTTGAATTTGATCACACTCTATCCAAATTCTATTACATAGGGTGATCTAATAAGGAATTGAGTATAAGGTGGATTGACAAAGTATCTTTAAGTTTGCAATCATGAAGATAAAATAATAAGATTATCTATAAGTTTATGCCTCTTGTTATGTACCACATGATCTTTGGCATTTTATTCCCCTAAGAGTATGGCATCATCTACCACCAATGATGATAACAATTCAAATTAGTGAAAAATGGTGCACATAACTTTGTTTCTAGAACTATTCCTCCCTTTTATCTTAATTTTGTCTCACTTAATCAAGCAAAAAATAATTTGTATTAAATCTAATTTAATGTTATTTCTCCTACATGAGATAACAGTAGAGCCACATAATATCACTTTGGTTGCTCCATGCTTGACTCTTCACAAAGTAGACAGATTAACTAGCACTTAACAAGAATTTTCTACCTACAAGAAAATTGTTTACAATCTAGGAGAGCTATAAGGCATAATACACTATTGATTTAAGGCGCCATCTTCCAAATCAACACCTACACCAAATTCTTCACGAGGCGAGGAGATTAGGTGGCAAGTCGTAGACAGATTAGAATAAGAAGTGATTTAAATGAGAAATTCAACATGTGGATTCCTAGTGATACTTGTGTCAGAGAAGAAATGAGAAGAGTGGGTGTGCATCGATTATAGACCACAAAACAAGGTCACCATCATCCATTGTCATGACTTCAGGAATTGATTAATCAATTACAACGAATCAAATACTTCTCTTAAGCTATATTGTTGAATTTTAAAAGACAATTCTTTGCTTGATACAAGGAAGTTGACTTAATAATTTTAAGGAGAGATTCTATACTTTATTCTTGCAACTAGTTTATATTTTTATTCTCTTTATATACTATAAATATATTAAATATACAATGAAATCAATTCTTAAGTTCTAAAAAATTAGATTCAAGATCTCTCCTCACCATCCCTCTTTCTTTCTCCTTACCTTTGTCTTCAACTACAAGCGTATGGCGCGGCACCCACACCCTTCCCTCTCCTCTCAATTTGAACCAAAGGATAAAGAAAGTTTGGGGAAAGCATCCAAATAACTAGGTTTAGATTTGAAGCATGCGGTTGTTAAAAATCTATCCAAAATAATGCATAACTGTGTGGATAGCAAACCATAGCTATTTGGAGAGGAAATTACAGCAGGGAAAAAATGGAAGGTAAAAATTACTAGCAAGGTTGTCCGCAACTTCTTGTCACTTATACATCAAATAATCTTGGATAATTTGATCATTCTTGGTTACTTGACTCCATGAGTTTTGGATTACATCTACCTTGAAGTGCATGCCCAGCCGCTAACTGGAGTAGAAAGAAGTGGAATTGGCAGGTGAGGAGGGAACCAAATAGGAGAGATGAGGAGAGAATAGGGTTAATAGTAAAAGGTCATAAGAAAGGAGCGAGATGAATAGAATTAGAGTATTTACAAAGAAGTACAACAAAAGCAGAATTATCAAAATGCATAGATAACAAGGTAAGATCTAAACTAAGTAGATAAACATCATAAAAATAAGCAAAAAAATGATAAATAAATCCAAATTTGAATCTGCAGCACAGATTGAAGTATATTCTAGTATATAGGCTTATTGGAGAATTGTGCACCACTAATTAACAAATTACAATTGAGTTTTGGCACTGGCTACAGAAAAGGCACCAAGGACGCAATAATGGCTACCATAATGACATATACTGAAAATAAATAGATAAAAAAGAAGTGAAATAGAAAGTACACCTGTACAAGTTTTCTTTGAATCTCTTCTACCTCAAACCTTGCTTCCTTGGTCATGACTTCATGAAAGCCATTTGTACGACCATTCAATTTACAGCATTTTGTCTGATAAAGGGATTGAGATTATTGTTAGATCAGTCCATTTTACTTTTTGCAGATGAAGTCATCAGCTAATATTCTCCGTTATTTGCCACCCACCTTGCTACAGGCAGAGATCGGTTCAGTTAACTTGTCCGCGACTTTTCTCCTAGGTGCAATCCTCACTTCGTCATCCGTTAAGGTAGAAGAGAAATCCTATGAAAATAGCAAGTAAGAATGCATGGAATCTGAAGCATATGTCAATTCCTACAACTCTTCAATATCAGTTAAAATAGAAGAATAGTCTTATGAATTGTACGAGCAATGAATGAGGATGCATTGCGTTTGAAGCATATTTCAATTATCCACAACTCCAAATCTTTTATATCAAGGTGCATAAAACAGAAATTGTATCCAGACGATACGCAATAAAAGGTTTACACTTGATACTTTCTAGTCACAAGAACAATCTGCTTATCGGATCAAGTTGATCAAATTGAAGTACCTCCGAGTCGCTAAAACGCTACCGAGTCATCGAAGCCGATCGCTGCCTCCTCAATCTAGCACATGAAGTTCCCCTGTTTTTATCTCCATTCTCGGAAAAGCCCTTACTCTCCCTTGCTGCTAAGAGCTCGATGCACCTCGACACTGATCTTCCTCGCCGCCGGTAAATATCGGCCTTGATGACGTCATCCTCCTTACATCTCCCTAGAAAGAACTCATTCGTAAGGTCGTCGAGTCTAATATCAGGGAAGACGGACCCACTTGAGTTATTACTAGGCTGAATCCCTAACCTCGGGGACTCTTCATGGTCCGACAGTGCCGATGGCGGCGGGAGGGGATAGGAGTAGCGGCTAAGGCTCCTTGAGCGAAGGAGAGTCGCGCGTCACGGTTGGAAGATGCATCTCCGGTGGCGGCGTCCACGAATGTAGATCTTCTCGTGCCCGACCAAAAGGCCGCCGTTGCCATTTCCCAGCACTGCAGCAGGGCTTCAGATGTTTTTTTAATTTTTGGAATTTACATAAAGAACATGATATAGTATTTTTTAGTACATTTTATTTTAAGAAATTAATGATTGTGTTATTTATAATGTAATATTAAATATTTAAATATTATTAATATAAATATGAAAATTTAGATTAGATATATAAATATATAAAAATTATGTGATATGTATATAAATATTTTTTTTAATAAAAGAAAAATATGAGTAGAAGAGATTTTTTTTTTTTTTTTTTTGAGAATTTTGGTTATCTATAGAAAAAAAATCTATACAATGTTAATTTATGTAGTATTAGAAAATTTTTACAGAGAGAGCGTGAGTGACTATGATCCATGATATCAACTTATTTAACAAAAATAGTAACAAAATATGGTCTTACATTCTTCTTTAATTAGATATCTATATTCATTGAATATCAAATTCTTATCTATATTCATTGAACACCAAACTTTTACTTATTTAGCACCTAAAAAGTTGACACAATCAAATGTTTTTAAGGTAATTTACATATATATATATATATATATATATATATATATATATATATATATATATATATATATATATATATATATATATATATATATATATATATATATATATTATATAATTTTTAAAAATTATATATTTAGCACCTAAAATTTTCTATTTACATTCATAACACTCAAAACTTTTGAATACACCAAAAATACCATCCTAACTATTCAGAAAATATTACATACTGAATATAAGCATCCAACTCTAATCATAATATGACATGTGTTTGAATTATATTTAAATTTTATTTAAAAATATATAAAAAATTATTTAAAATTATGTGTTCAAATTTTATTAGAATGTAATATTTTCACATAGTATACCCCACTATAAAAAATATGATTAAACTAATAACGATCTAATATATAATCTAAAAAATATACATTCTAATAATATTCAATCTAAAATATTACATCATCTCAGCCTTCCGTCTAACCCTATCTCCGAAACCATAATCATTTTCCTGCGAATCGTGATCGCCTTCCCGCAAGTAAAAAAAAAAGAGCTTTCTTCTTCTTCAGCCACTTTCTACCTATGGTTTATGACAGAGATTGCATCCGGAGCTTTATAGGTGCTGATGGACCACACTGGGTTGCTGTAAAAATGAACAATGAGTAGCAGAATTGCCTTATAAACGTAGATTATTTGAAACTTACCAGCCATGGGCAGTGATTGAGAGCAACTTTATTGGGTATTTGTATTTTACGATGGGATAATTGGAAACTCAAGACATTCTCGATCGGCGAGAGTTCCAGCTCTTTCTCCATTGGGTCGCAAAGCTAGCGCAGCAGAAACTCTGTTAGCTCTTGATTCATGCAAATACTGTAGTTGTTATAGAAGTATTTTACTGATATTTAGATGCTAGAACAGTGGAGATACATGATCAAATAGAAATATTAATAAAACAGAGAATTGGTTACTATAACAGAGATTTATTGCTTAAATCATTTCTTGATACAATTAAATGACAAATTTATTTGTTCTGTTTGCTGAATTTTAGCTTTTTAATGCCTTAAAATTCTTGGTTATGAAGATTTTGATGAATTATTATTCAGAGTGGATTTGATGGTGAATGCGAATGAATGATTGCAGCAAGCTATTTGCTATTGTTTTTATTATCTAATTATAATTTATTCTGTATGTTCTTGCACATGCTTCCCTTATAAGTAATTGCAGAAAACTGGTAAGTGCAGAGATACGAAAGCTAAACTGCAACATACTCCAATGCTTTTATTCTAGGAGACTGCAATTAACTGCATCTTATATGCATACATGTTGTCCCAAACTTTTACAGAATCACAAGCAAACTATAGCAGATTTGAACCAAAATTACAATAAATTCATTGTTATTGTTTTCCATGCAAAACTACAGCAAATTCTTCTGTTAAAACATGAATCACACTGCTGTAAATTACATTATATTTGATATGGCACTTAAAATACTACTATTCGAAGCACGAATCCTGATGCTAAAAGCAAGCTGATCCGAAGTTGAAACTGGTCAAGATCAAGCTCTTAAAATATTCTTGGAAACTTTGGGATATCAGTCAAATCCCTAAATAGCTCTCAAATATGAAGTGTTTATAGTCAAATCGAGCGTCTCGACGAAATAATCCAACAAGCCCAAGATATTACAATTTTGACTGCATTTGAGCATTCAAATACTTAAAATACATCAAATGATCAAAGGAATCATTTTGAGCCGTCCGATGGAGAGAGTGGTTCAGATTTTGCATGTATTTACAGAGACGTCACTCATCAAATCTATAAATAGCCCCTCATTCTTCATATAAGGGAGGCCAAGAAAAAGAAAGGAGAGAGCTCTAAAGCTTCAAAATCCAAGACAATCGTTACCACTGACGGTTAACCACCGCCGCCGCGCCACCGCCGATCCTTGCCGTGCCAATCTCCGGTCACCATCCCGACGACCTTCATCATCTTCGTTCTCTCAGCTCACCATCATCTGCTACCACTAGCAACTGTTACAACCTAAACGTGACTATATAGCTATTATTGTCTCATTTTGGGATTTCCATTGTCAGTCCTTCTCATATACGATTATGCAATCCCATTATCGGGAAAACTTATACTCCAAAATAAATATATAGTGACAGCTTTTTACTGGGCTAGGCCCCGTGATTTTTGCCCTCTTTCCGAGATTTTCCATGTTAAAATTTCTGGAGTTTTCTTGTTTACTCTTTAAATACCTGTGTATGTGCTGGATCCCATGTGCTCCATTTCAAGGCATATGGTGGTTTTGAGTTTGGGTTGGTTTGACCGATAAACCCAATGGGTCATGTGCACTAGGTCCATTAGTGACCATTTAGTCTACTAAGAGGATGTCAAGTGTCCATGAAAAGGAATTGACCAAATTCCAAGTGGTTTTGATTTTGGGTTACCCTATGGACTAGAGGTAAAATGGTCATTTGATCTTGATTTTAGTTTGGGTATATTTGATATGATAAGAAAATATGTTTGGCCAAGTTTCATTAGATTTAGAATTGATTTGATATGATTTGGCTCATGTTGACCCATTAAGGTCAAAATGGGTCAACTTAGTCAAGTTGACCAATTGGTCAAATGTCAAACCAACAAGTCAAGTTCATGCATATGACCATTTGAAATTTTTTTGTGACTTTGGTTTGATTAATTTAGTTTAGGTTTGAATTTGGTTCAATTGAGTTTATTTAGGTCAAATGGGTCAAGTTGACCAATTTAACTCATTTGACCTATTTAGGTTAGGTCATTGGTTGGTTTAAGTTTAGTTGGTGATATGAAATGGATTGGTATCTTTATTTCCAATTAATTTTAGTTAAGTTTGAATTTGACTCAATATGACCCACAGTCAAGTCGTTCAAGGTCAATTGTGCTGACAGTTGGGCCAATTGAGATTTTGGTCAAGTTCAACAATCATTTTGGGATGAACTTGACCCATTAGTTTCAATGAATTTGGCTTAGATCAAGTTTTGACATATTTTAACTTTTAGGTCAAGGATTAACTCAAGTGGTCAATTGGGCTAGGTTAGGCTCAAATGTTGACTTAGTCAAGTTCAAACATTGATCATGAATGAACTTAGATCATTAATTTCAATCAATTTGGCCTATGATAGATGTTGGCTATGTTGGGTTTCATTTTGGTTAAGTGTTGACTTGGTCAACCCTTAGGTTTGACTTGGTTTAACCCAATTTGAGTGATTGATCATCTCATGATAATTATTGATCATGATGAGAAACTTAGGTGGGCTTAGTTCAATCCAATTTAGTTAGGATTAGAATTTGGCTCATAAGGGTACTTTAGGTCACTTTGGGTCAAGTGAGCCTAAGTGGGTCAAATGGCTAGGTCAAGCTTAATTTGAGTTTAATTGAACTCACATATGGACTTATGATTGAAATATAAATCTATTTGCAAGTGGTTTAAAGTCAAATGAGTTTTGACTCATTGACAATTTCAAGTTCAAATGGTGAACATGAAATGGATTTTTTAATTGAGTTTTGATTTGATGATTGAAGTTTATGTTTATATTTGGATTTATGATTGAAGGATTAATTGAATTATGAAGAAAAATCAAGGGTTTGGCTTGATTTGAAATTTATTTGGCTAAGTTCAAAGTTTTGACTTGAAAGGCTTAGGTTGGATTTTGATTGAATTTGAGATTGATTTTTAGAGTTGATTTTGTTTGTTTGAATTTATATTTCATTTATATATGAGAATAGGAATGAGAATATTAATGGGTTATGAGAAAATTTCAAAAATTTGAAGTGATTTGAACATGATTCAAGCTAAATCCTTAAGAGAACATCAAAATGACTTGGAAAGATTTGTGATTTGAACTTGAATTTTGGATTTAGTTCGATTGATTTGAATTTATATTTCACTTATATATGTGAATATAAATGAGAATATAGATGAGTTATAAGAAAATTTAATGAATTTGAATTTATTTGGATTTGATTTAGGCTAAGTCCATGAAGGGAAATCAAATGACGTAGGCAGATTTTGGAATTTGGAATTTTAACTTGGAATTTGATTTGATTGATTTGAATTATATTTTATTTATATAATAAATATAAATGAGAATATAAATGAGTTATGAGAAAATTTTATGAGTTTGAATTGATTTGAATATGATTTAGGCTAAGTCCTTAAGAGAGAGTCAAAGGACTTAGACAAGATTTCGAATTTCAATCATGGGCTTCAATCATAGGTTTCAATCATGTGACATTGATTTGAGTTTGGGAAAAAAATGATTAAGCTGGAATTGATTTAAGTTTGATGTTGATTTGATTTAGAATTTGACTTGAAGGAAGGAAGTAAGGAATGTGGTTCAAGCTATAGGGTAGTCAAATTTTCTTAACACCCTTAACACATGACCTACTCATATGGCTAACTCTTCTAAGTCTCTAAGGCTAGATTGAGTGTCCACCTAATTATTAGATGTATCTTAAGACTAAGGATCTCTTACTTTCTAAGAGTAGTCACGTGTCTAAGATGGAAGGGTTGAGAGCTCATTCTAAAAATGAGGTTAACAATGGGTATAAACACTGATGGTGTGAGCTTGGAAGTGTGAACGTAATTTTCATGCTGAGAAAACTAAAGCTAAAGCCATCTTATCTACTAGTGGATAACGACTTTCTATATCAGAGAGAATTTTGTTAACATAGTAAATTGATTGTTGTATCATATTTTTCTCTCGCACTAAAACTGAGCATATTGCATGGAAAGACGCTACTAGATATAAGTATAACATCTCTCCTTGGATAAGCATGGATAGTAAGGGTGGAGATGCTAAATATTCTCTTAGTTGCTCAAAAGCAGCATGACATTCATCACCCATTGAATTTTTTTTAGCTCCCTTTAATATTGTAAAGAATGGTATGTATTTATCTCCACAACGCTAAGCTTGAATTGTCCATTCAAGTGTTGAACTTCTTTAGTATTCTTTGGAGGAGTCATATCTTTGAAGATCTAATTTTTTACGGATTAGCTTTAATCCCATAGGTGACCATGAACCCAAGAAATTTTTTCTGTAATCCCAAAAGCACACGTTAGGTTGAGTCACATGTTATAACGTCAAAGAAGGTTAAAGTATAATTTATAAGTCAAAAATATGTTATGATTCTTTCAAGCTTTTTACTAACATGTCATTCACATATACCTCCATTGTGTAGCCTACGAGGTCTTTAAAAACCTCATTCATGAGGCATTGATAGGTAGCACCAATATTTTTTAACCCGATTGACATAACTTGGTAACAATATAAACCTTTATATGTTTGAAAAGATATGGCTTCTTCATCCGTTGGGTCCATTTTTATTTGATTGTAACCTGAGTAAGCATCTAAAAAATTGAGCATTTGATGCCCAGACGTAGCATCAACCAACTGAACAATTCGAGAGAGGGAAAAACTATCTTTTGGGCAAGCTTTATTGAGATCAGTGTAATCAATGCACATTCCCCAAGTTCCATTTACTTTCTTAACCATGACAGCATTTGCTAGCCATGTAGGGTAATATACTTCTCATATGAATCCCACTTCTAAGAGCTTGTTAACTTCTTATTCAGTAGCTTGGAGGGGATCAGGTGCAAAACTCTTCTTCTTTTGGATGACCGCTCAATGTCGGATCAATTCGAGGGAGTGCATGCTCACATTGTGGGTCACCCTGCATATTTATCAACTCCAGCAAAGATATATTGATTCTTGCATAAGAAGTCTATATATTTTATTCTACGTTGATGCGATAGAGATCCGACTTGCACTGTTCGTAAGGGTTTATTATCTAATAATGAAACAAGGAGCAAGTTTTCTATTGGCAAAGGTACTTCTTCATCTCAAAAATTAAAATTCTCCATCCTGAAGGTCATCGAAGGGCATGGTTGAGCCTGTCTGAGGTAACATGATTGCACTATTTTTTAATTTTCACAGATCATTCTAACCCCAACAGGGGTTGAAAATTTCATCTTAAGATGAGATACTAAAGTAACAACACTAAAGATTGATTGGAGGGGTCTTCCGAAGCTAGCATTGTATGCTGAATATGACTTGATTGCCATGAATAGAATTGAATGAGTCACTTATCGAGAAAATTCTTCGAGGACAACAGGAAGGGTGATTGCCCCTCTACTCACACAGGGCAATTATCAAACCCATATAATGGCGCTGACATGGAAGCCACGTCAGTATATAAGTCGTCCGTTCAACGGGTAACTAGGCCTATTTTTAAATTTTGTATTTTTCGTGCTTATTTAACTAATTAAATTTTTAATTATGCTTAATATAAAAATTTAGCCTTTATTGAAATATATAAAATTATGAATTTGACGAGCATTCTTCATAACCTGCTGTTATGTCCACTATGCTGATCGTTCTGTTAATATTGCCAAAGATGAAGTTTGTATTGTTGAATGATGAGTAGAGGACAATTACTGTTGCATACCTTCCAAATATTATTAGCAATTTATGTATTTCTATTTTCTGTACTCGTTATTCTTTGTTCTTTTCTATATTCGATTGATTTAAAAGCATATAATCAAAGAATAAACAATGACAGGTATCATTGGGACTGAGTAGAGAACCATACTTTGTTCTATATCAAGTGTATTTGGGGGCATATCATTTTATGCTATATCTTCGTTGTCTTCTAGTTTTTTTTTTTTTTTTTTTTGGTTTCCTTTTAGAGCAGTGACCAAGTAATTAAAGAATCAATAGGCTTAGGTATTCTATTTACTTTTTGAAAGGGGGATTTACATACATACCACACAATTCTTATGTATTTATATATCTAATATCTAAACTTAAATTTTTTACATATATAACACAATCTGCAATATCTTATAAAAAAATATCATCATCACTCACTTCTTAAAAGTGAAATACATCTTTTAAGCATAAAATAATATTAGATAAATAAATATTTAATTTTAAGTATTAGATATGTAAATACATAAGAATTGTATGGTATGTATATAAATCTTACTTTTTGAAATTACCCAAGTTGTATTCAAAATTTATTGGTTGTCATTATTATTATATAGACGTCGAATTCAAATTTGTTATTGGGTGATATCAAAATCTTACCTACAAGGCACAACAATAATAAGAAGCATTTATCCCACTATATGGGGTTGGTTATATGAACATTTTTTCTTCAATATGTCCTATTAAGTATCATATTCTCAATTAACTCTAATAAAACCAAGTTCATCTTTTCTCACTAAATCTAATCCACTCTCCTGGGTCATGATGGTGACATTTTATGTGATGAAACCATCTAAGGATACTCATTATAATCTTATCTGTCATTAGAGATACTCCAACCTTTTCTCACACACACACACACAAAAAAAAAAAAAATATATATATATATATATATATATATATATATATATATATATATATATATATATATATATATATATATATATATATGTATATATATATATATATCATTCATTTGTCTCAGTGTTAAGCCACTCACCCACCTGAACATCCCCATCTCAACAACACTTAACTTACCTATAAGAACAAACATAAAACAACTTCTTCAAATATCAGCTTCTTCTGCATCACTTCCACCGCTACTTTCTCATATAATTGTAGCTGTCCAAAGCTGATCACTCACGAAAAAACACCTTTGAAAATCTCCGCCATCTTATAGAATGTTAGGGAATTCATTCTTCGTGATACATTGATTTATATTCAACTAGATTTTCCCTAAC
Source organism: Cymbidium sinense (assembly GCA_021442155.1). Taxonomy (NCBI): domain Eukaryota; kingdom Viridiplantae; phylum Streptophyta; class Magnoliopsida; order Asparagales; family Orchidaceae; genus Cymbidium; species Cymbidium sinense. The sequence goes on along the minus strand of CM038217.1, from coordinate 67,998,613 downwards.
ATTATATTAGAGTTTATTTATAAATGTGTTTTACTTCTGTGGGCTTCAAAAATTCGCCACCGACCTCTCCACAATATTGAATTGAAGAGTGTGATAATTTAATGTGTCGGTGTAATTTTCAGAAGACAGATGAAATAGTAGATATGACACTACCTAGAGATTTCGTTCTCATTTGGTGAGGACTTTTAAATCTGGGTCTATGTTTTCTATAGCCGCAAGCCCTTATAGTTAATCACACATCTCAATAAGTAAGAGAGAACTTTCGATTAAGGCTAGTCGTTAGGTCACTTAATGTGTAGCACATAATAGCAGCATGTGGAGTTTCAGAATTTAGATTATGAAATTCATTATTTCAGCTTAAACCGGATGGTTGGGGGAATGATGACGTGCCCGATCTAGATCCCATGGTTCCTTCATCCCGGGCTATCGTGGTCCCTAGTCTACTTAGTCAGATGAAATGACCAACCGTAGAAAGATCCTTATCGACACACATGTTCGTCGTCAAGAAATCCGGTAGACACGGGGGTGTTTGTCTAAGAAAATAATCTTAAGTCTACCTTAGTTGATAGAGGGCTGTTTACCCTATCAAGTATACCCTATGATTTATAACTCAAAGGGCAGAGCTATTAGGGAGGAATCTCACGGTGTGATCATAATATAATGGAGTCGGCCAAACCACTCGATCGGAGGACTAGTCATGCTTCTTCATCACTGGAGCCTTGGCCAAAATAGTCGGAGGACACGACGTCCTTCTTAGCATGAGGCCCGATTGAGAGTGAACATAGCAGAACACTTGATTTGACATTGACTCCTTTATGAGCTAGAGTTTTTTTAATTTATCACCTCTGACAAACAGTAGCAGAAGATGGATAGATTGAGTTTACTTTAAAAGCTTTTAATGATTAGATTTCATTTGAGTATTTAGAGATTGATATTTAATTTGAGTTAATTTGATAAATTTGAATATGTTTAAGAGCTTTAAATCTTGTCAACTATGTTTAACTGCTAATAGAGGATTAGATATACTATCACCTGACATAATTAGTTTCTCAGATATTTTTACTAATTTGAAATTTTATAATAGATTTTTAGGTTTTGTTAACCCGGACCTAATCCTAAGACTAAACCAGGTAGCAACCCGTGCAATATCCTCAGACACTTGAATTTAAACATTCAGCATAGTGTTGGGGCCCATGCGGGTGTATTTAAGACTTTATATCATATTTATTTCTGAATTATAGGATTGATTTCAGATTTTTATTTGAATTCAACTTTAACCTGCACAGCCTTTTTAGACATTAAAATTTATACTTAAAATCTCCATGTCCAAGCACATGCATGTATTTATAGCTTAGATAATTTAACCTAATTAGTGATTTTGTTGATTTTGAAAATCATAATTTAGAATGAAGTTCCTTGATTTTTGTATTGAAGGAGACTCCTTCATTCATGCAGTATTTAGTTTAATGTCGATTCACCGCTTGTACATAGAATTGCATATTCGGTGGCGACTATTTGAAAGTTTGCACAAGCTTTGAATAAGAATATATTCATTTTAGATATGTGTAATGAATTTATTTTCATTCAAGTATTTACATGTATTTTGAAATATTTGACCCCAAGGAGTGACTGCTATAAGATATGTACGAGGACATACTTCATGCAGTTGCATTCATACAAGTTTATATGTATGAAGTTCACCCAAAAAAAAGCTTCAAGCCTCTCTAATTTTATAATTTAAGGACTTTTTACTTTTTCTACAACAAGAGTTGGTAGACCAAATTTAGATTCATCCTTAACTCTATATCAAGCTCCATGTTTATTTGTAAATTAGACGTTAAGTTTATTGCAAATCTGTTATGAGTTTAGTATTAGTCTCTCCAAATTTTAATCAAAGTTTGTTTAATTTTGAGAAGTTTACAAGTGATGAGAACTCACTTTATTAAGAAGTTAATTTTAAATAAGAATGGGTTCCTCAGTACTTTCTCAAATTCCTCTAAATAAGTTTAAGAGAGAGCACTTGCTTGAGTTTAGAGTACTTGAAAAAGAAAAGGTAAGATTTTAGTTCGCACTTCAAGAAGGCTTTCAACTTGCTTAAATAGTTTTATAAGTGATTTTCCTCTCTCTTTTTTTCTTTGTTTTATTTTTGTGTTTGTTGTATGTCATTTTACTTTCCCCTTTTTTTCTAAGTCTGACGCTTTTAGTTTAAATTTAGCTGTAGGTTTTCTTACTTAGCGTTCTTAAGCCAATTCATTTTACTCTCCCATTTTTCTTAAGTCAAAAGATTTGACGCAATTTTGGCAACCTCTCGACGTCATCCCCGTGTAGGGGCTGCATCAGGAGTGTTTTGGCTTTCTCGGTACGCTCTCATGAGGAGTGGTGTCTTGCAACACCACAACCGTCTTCACATCCACTTCGCCCTAATAGGCATTAGCGGGGTCTTGAAACCTACAGAAAGAAATACAATGCATGTGTATTCATTTCATTTTTTTTTATAAGTCTAAAAATTAGATAAAATTTCAACAGCATTTCATTTAGGGGGAGTGATATCTAACGAATATTGGCTTACTCTGACGCCTCATGAGAAGCAATGTCTTATGACGAACGTTTTCATCTCGTCGCACCTTCACAAGCACGACGAGGCCTTCAAATCTGCAAAGAAACACAAGCATATATATATCCACATTCACACATCCCACATATTCTGACTCATTTTTCTACGCGTTGCAATGATCAGTAAGGAAACGAGATTGAGTATGTCGAAAACTAAGAGAAGAACTACCTCATGACGGTGTTCTTCTCCGGTTGCGACGAAGAAAAAATTGGAAGGGTAATGCAAGGAGTACGACGCCGGAAACCGAAAGAAGAACCCACCTACGATTCCTTGAAGTGAAAATTGGAAAAGTGATGCGAGGAGCAATGTCGGAAACTAAAAGAAGAACCACCTCATAATGTTCTTCTAGCTATGGGAAGCAATAATTGGAAATTGGAGGGCCAAAACTGAAAGAAGAACTACTCACGACAAGAGTTTTTCTCGTTACAAGGAGATTATGCAAAACTAAGTAGAAAATTCGGATTTGGAGATACCAAAAAATTTCAGTAAGGTAGAACTTCAGATTTCGATGAGGGAAGAAAAGAGAGGAAGAAGGAAAAGGCAGGGAAGAAAGAAAAAGAAAGAAGAAGGAATATTATCATTCATAGCAAATCAAAATATGGGCAGGATATGAAGAAAAAAGAAGGTATCATCATGCTCAATAGTCTCACTAGCAAAGGCTGTAGCCTCGTGGATGACTTCAAGAACGTCTCCCTTGTACTCTCCAAGCTTGATGCACAATATATTGTGGTTTGAAGAGAGGGAAGTGGAAGCGAACCTTGGATTTTCGAATGAGGGCAGAAAAAAGAAAAAGGAGAATAAATGAGAAGGAAGAGGAAGTGCTCTTACCTTGCGATTTGGTTGAGGAGGGAATGGTTTGGTTTAAAGAAGAGGAGAGAGCGGTTCGATCCCGTGGTGAAGGGGAAGCTGAGGGCTTGTCGTCCAAACCGTGCATGAAAGATGTAGAGCTCGTTCGGTTTAACCCTTGGAGCGTGCATTTAGCTACGTGGAAGGGAGACGGAGTCGCGCGAGAATCGTGCATCAAGAAGAAGGGTTCAGCTTGAAGAGGAATAGGGCTCGGGTCACGAGGAATAGGACCGGTTCGAATGGGTTAAGTGGGTTTTAGGGAAATTTAAGGATTTTAAAATAATTTTTCAATTGATTAAATGACTTTAATATGAATTTTATGCCAATAAAATTACATGGTCAATATATATATCACTATTATCTTTTTTTTCGACGTAATAACGCATACCGTTCAATAACGGGCCATTTGATTTAAGCATCAAATCGATCAATTTCAACTCAAAATACGCTTTTCGACCACTGACATTCGTCGAAATGGTAAAGTTTATTTGATAGATTTTGACATTAAAGTAATGAATCGATTACGAAGGGCCACGGCTAATGTTGTCACCTCCTCGATTCTGCATGTAAAGATGTTGACGATTTATCGCCGACGGCCGCTTATCAAGTTGCAAATATTTATATTCACCACGGCGTTCTAAACACAATGACAAGTTCGCTCATCGAGGGTCATTTAAGTTGATTTTGCGACGCATATATTTACCGACATTTACACCATCATTTCATTATTCAACATTTGCACAAACTCACCGAGCGACGCCTCATTTGGTAGTTTTCGATATTTTAAAATTAATGGCTGATCAATTTCATAACGGAAAATGCTCATACATCATCGTAGCGACTCGACATGTATTGACATTATCGATACTCGCCTTATCAATCGTTTTTTAGATAATGCGATATTTATATTCTAATCACTCGACATTCAACGCGATGATAAGTCGCTCATTGATCGAGGGTCGTTTGACCATTTTCGGTGACGTTCGGATTGACCATAATTTGCATAATCGCACTAAGTCCATCGAATTCGATTTGTAGCTGACCGCCCTATGATGTGTCATAAACCAAGACGAGCCTACAAATCAATTCGATGAATTTCAAAGGCGATAATGCAAATTGAGGCTCAAAATACACCGATGTCCTCAAAATGGTCGAAATGGCCTCCCATCAATAAACGACTTCCCATCATGTTCAAAATATCGAAATTAATCAGAATATAAATATTATAAAATTTACGATCAATAAATTAAGCACTTGAGCTATCGTGCCGTATGATATCGTAGAGAAGTCGCTGATGTCCAACAATCTCCATTCATGAAATTGATCAAAAAATTCAAAACATCAAAATCTATCAAATAAGACTATCCACGCTCAATTCGGACAAGTCTGTGCAACTGTCGAGTGATTTGAAGTGACATCGCGTAAATCGAGACTGAAATATGCAGGACGTTACCGAAATCAACTCAAATGATCTTCGATCGATGAACGAATTTTTCTATCGCCTTCATAACATCGAAATTGGTCAGGATATAAATATTGCATGACTTGATAATCAATCGATCAAGCTGCCGCCAACGACCGCACGCATATCGAGGTCGTGAGAGTCCTGACAGCATTACCTAAATGATCACCCATCGGCAAATGCCGAAATCTATCAAATAAGAATTTTACTCAATTGATAGTGCATTTAAAATCGAGCAAAGCGACGACTATTTCGATGAATTATCCATTTCTAGCCGACTAACCAACAAATTGACAAATGTACATAACCATCGTTTAGAATATAATACCCTAAATCTATATATATCGACTATATTTATTTACCGCGGAAATCACATCTAAAATATTTAATAAATTTAAAATTTATTAAAAATTTCCAAATTAACTCCATTTCCTGCTATTTTCTGTTTTCTGCCTGAAAAAAAATACTCCCTCCTAATCCCCCCCCAATTTCTATCCACTTCTGGCAACTTGGTCCTGATTCTCTCTCACATTTCTCTCTTGATTTCCTTCTATGAAGACAAGGTAATCCTCCCCTTTTCCAAGATTTTCTCTCGGTTTCAATTTTTTCTTCCGTTTTGCGTAAAATCACACTGCCGGTGCCGCCGCTCCGGCGGAATTTCGGCGTTCCACGCTGATTCGCCGCCGGCCAAGCCCGCCGACCCTCACCGAAACCGCGCACTCTGCCGCCCACGTCCAACCCATCGGCCCACCTTCCGTGGTTGCTGGCCACGATGCGCGTCCCGCAAATGTCTGGCGCAATCCCACGTGACCCACCGTCCCAACCTGTAGAGCCCGCCGGCACAAAGCCCGCCTCTGCTCTTGCGCGCGTACAGCAACCCAGCCTGTGTCGCTCCCGCGCGTGTTTCACTGCCGACCCACGACCTTCTCCCGGCCGACCCACGCCGTCCCGTGGTCTGACCCGTCACACTGATCCAAGCCCATCCGTTGAAGGTTGCGTGACCCGCGCTCTGCGCCCAGCCCACGACCCAAGCCCGCACTACCGCAATCTTGCCAGACCGCGCAAACCTGCCTCCCGTGCGTCTCACTGCCAACCCGGAATCCCGCCAGACCCACGCAATCCCGCCTCCCTTCCGTCTCACTGCCGACCCGCCGACCCAAAATCGCTGCCGCGACCCATGCCAACCCGTCCTGACCAGCCCATTCCGTAAATCCTTCCAGCACCTAGCCCGCCGGCCCAGTCTATTTTCTGCAGCCCTTCAAACATGCCGCCCACAGCCCGTCTAGCCTTCAAACTGACCCAAACCTGCCATTCTATGTAATCCAGCCCTGTTGCATTTAACCTTTTCCTGTCTGTTTTCTGCAAGAAATAAAAGAGGATGATTCTTCCTTCGATTTGCCAGACTCCTCGCTTTCTTCTGTAGGCAAGAATCGGGAAGAAATCATCATGAATTCTTCCTTCGATTTGTCAGATTCCCTCACTCTGTCTTCTTTCATGGCCACAAACATCACGTGGTGAAATTCTGATTTTCGGCCACACCTTACTCAGATTCAATCGATATCCAACCCCGTCTTTGCTCAAAGATCTACCAAACTATGTCGAATATGTGGAATTTGTGAATGTGAATATATACATATATTGTATTTCTTTCAGAAGAGATCTCGATGCTCAGGGCGAAACGATGAAAACAAGTCTTGTCACAGAGACGCCGTACGCACCAAGAAACCATAGTTGGGATATCGCTCCCCTGACGAATGCTATCAAAATTTTATCTAATTTTCGACTTAAAAAAAAAGAGGAATAATTATATATCAGATCAGATGATTCTAGATTTGAATACCCTTATCAGGCTGATGACACGACGAGATAAAAAAATAGGCTATGGTGTCGCAAGACATCACTCACTACGCCACAGGCGCATCAAGCAAAACACTCGACGACTCTACACCTGCATGATGTCGGAGGTCGCCAAAATTTTCATTAAATCTTTTGACTTAAAACGGAGAAGAGATAAGATAAAGATTAAGAGAAAACCCGCATTAATTTTATCGTCAAATAAAAAAAGGGGAGCCTTTAAAATAAATATTGAAAAGAATATAATATTCATTTAAAATCTAAGTAAAATTTAGGAGAAGTTTAATATTAAACTCGAAACTCTAATACTATTCTCTATTTTAAAAGTAAGAATGAAATTTTTCAGAATTTCAAAATTAAAGCAGCTTTAATTGAATTTGGGATACTAATGACAAACTCATAACAAACTTGTAATAAACTCAAAATCTAAGGATGCATCCAAATTGAGTTTAATAATTCTTATACAAATATGGAGGTGATTACTTATCTGATAAGATAAAGTAGGTTAATGAACAAATCAAATCAAGATAACTTATCAAAATTGAGAATTGAGCATAATCAAATTGGGAGAAATGTAAAACTTAATAAGTAAACTAAGTATCGTGTGATAAACTATAATCTAAACCAAAATGCTTTCCGGATCTGACCCTTTGTACAAGCAGATAAAGATACTAAATCCAAATCTATAAAATCATGGAGCCTTCAACCAAAAAATCAAAGAATTTCATCATAATTATGATTTTAAAATCAATGATTTCATTAATTAGATTTAATTATAAATTCCTCGTACGCTGGACATGATTTCAAATGCAAATTTTAATGCAAAAGTATTAAAATTGCAATCAAATAAAAAATTTGAAATCAATCTCATAATTCAAACACAAAACTACCTAAATTCTTAAATATACTGCATTGGCTCTAACACTATATTGAATGCTTAAATTCAAATATCGAGACTCGGGCTTCCCTCGATGATGATGAGTCCCAAGTTAACAAAACCTAAAACCTATAATAAGAGTTTCAAATCAAATATATAAACATTTTATCGATGACAAGTAGATCTAATCCTCATACAGCTAAATAAGGACAAGATCTAAATCTCTTAAACATATTCTAATTAATCAATTTTCAAATATCAATTTAAAAATTATTTAAATAAAATTCTATCATTAAAACTTAAATCAATCCCAATCTATCCACCTTCCAAAACTTTTGTTAGGGTGACAAATTAAGAAAACTCTACAAAGCGCAATGTCAAATCGTGCTCTACTAGTTCACTCTCAATCAATCTCACGAAAGTGACGACCCGTCCTTGATGCATTGACCAAGAGCTCCACAATGACCGTTATGACCGAGTCCTGATCGTGATTTCACCCAGTTCATTATATTACGATCAAATGTAGAATGCTCTCCAAGTTTACAAGAATTTCTTGGATGACGTAACTCATGTGTCTGATGATCCTTCGTTATAGTCGACCACCTCCGAAGTAGACTAAAGATCGACCACCCGAGATGACAAACCATGGGATCTAGATCGCACATCATCATTACCCCAACCATCCTAGCTATAACGATGAATTTCATATCTTAAATTAAACTCTACATGTCGCTACTATACGCCATGCATTCAAATGACTAACGACCTTTTAATCAAAAGTTCTCTCACTTATTGAGAGGTAATTAACTATAGGCGCTATAAGAAACCTAGAACCGGATCTAAAGTTCTCACTAAATGAGGATGAAATCTGGTAGATCTTTCTACTATCTCATCCGCCTTCAAAATTATACACACATTTAAATTACACTTTTTATCGAAGAGATCGGTGGTGAATTTTCGGAGCGCATTGACTTGACTTGTAACACATATATGGCAATCAATAAATGCCCCCCAATAAATATGATTCGTGCATGGGGTGAGTCACGTTTGTTGCAAATTAGTTGACCTTTTGGTACCATAACTTGGATCATTTCTTTCGATTGCACTACACACAGCTTTGATAGATTCATCATTAAGTTATTTAGACATGCTAAATGACGCTTGACAGTTTGTCAATCGACTTGTTTGATATAAGAGTTCTTACACAATCTACCCTCTGCTTCAATGACTTTGTTGAAGATCTCTTTCAATTATGTCTTTATAGATTTGAGCTTCCTCCAACCCTAGCTTCGTGCTTAGTTAGGTTTGATGGAGGAATTGGTTTATTTATTTTGATGAAGGACTCTGCTAAGGAATCACTTTATCCGGTTTTGGTCGGATTTAAAATTTCTTCTGTCCTAGCTTTAAGTTGATAAACTTGATGAAGGACTGATCTGATTTATCCATATTGACTTATCAGGAAGTGTATGTACACTATGAACCTTGTGCTTGCTACTTTGACAGATTTGTTAAAGGGTACATACAAAATGACCACCGCTTATATAGGATTAATATTGAGTTATTAGAGAACGCGTGCTTTAATGATCAATAACCATGAAATTCTTTTAGTTCGGCCATCGACTTTATATGAACTATGGAATTGCTTCATTGGTCATGTGCTTTCTGTTTTAACGGACGTGATGAGGAGATTGGCTTTGATATGTACTTTGTGCTTGATCAAATCATTTGAGAATATATTGAAATATCACATTGCAGGTAATATAAAGATTGATTTCAGGCAGCCCTGAATTGAACATTTTCTCAGATTACCTTGATCTATCAATCAAGTAAAAAGATCTCTTGGATCTGGTTACTTGTAATCACTAAGCTAAATTTGATTTGAATCAACAGTTATCATCATTGACCGATGAGCAAGGGCTCTTTCACGCCTTTTCATGGCTTGAGAAGAAGCGCAAGAACTCCTACCATATTTGGGCTTATTGGGTTTGACCTTTAGAACCTACTCGAGTCTTCGACTTAAGCTGTAGTGGGTTGGTGATTTTATCATCAGACTGACGAACGAGGGCTCTATCACTATGGCCTTTTCTCGCAACTTATTGAGTGAGGACAGCATCAGCAACTCGACCATTTGTAGGCTTGTTGAGTTTGACTTTTAGAACCCATCCGTGTCTTAAACTTTAGGAAGTAGGGGTTGATGTTTTTCCAACTTCGTTGATTAAAATTTCTAAAATTGGGAGTTCTTTTGACTTAATCTCCAGAATTTAGTGAATCTGGGAGATAGATTTTTGTCATTTAGGACTGTCTTTTCCTGCGTAGTAATGGATTCTTTTTGTTCTTGTAAGAATCTGTAACTTAACAATAATAATTATGGGTATATTCAAGGATTTCAGCATGAAGCTTGATGTCAGCCTAAATCAAAATATATTCAAGGATCTCGTTTTATATCACGACGTCAACTCACATAAACTTGGCATAAACTAAAAATGCCCCTGTCTTATAGGAGAGATTTTAAAGCACATTTAGAAGATTTTTCGAAATGAAATTAAGCAAATACATCAGTATTTGAATTGATATGTTCTTAAGAGGGATTCAACATGTAGCATTAATTTCATCTATATATAGAAATCTAAAAATGCCCCCTGTGTAACAAGGGAATTTTCACGAAAAAGCTCTTTTCATCTGGAGTGAGTATATTTATTTAGGGATCTCGACTTGAAGTATGACGTCGACCTAAATAAATATACTAAAAAAATATCCCCTATCTTGCAGGGGAATTTCTATTGTACCTCGAGAGTGTATTCATCATGTATAATACTTTTTCAGGTATCGATCATTAATTGACGTCATTGGTCTTTCACCATTTAGGTCAATTAGTTGGTATGTCCCTCATTGGTATACTTTTTCAATGACAAAAGGGCCTTCCCGGTTATACTCAAATTTGCCACCGAATTTTGAAAAAAAATTGGTCTTCTCAAAGATAGACCAATTCTCCTTTTGGAATGTTCGAGGCCGCATCGTATGGTCAAAAGCCCCAGACATCTTTGCTCGATAGACTTCCATATTTTGATGAGCTTGCAATCTAACTTCATCAAGCGCTTCAAGTTTCTCCATTCTCAGACGAGGGTTTTGATCTTCAATTAGATTATATTGGATGGTTACTCAAAGTGAAGGAAACTCAACTTCAAAAGGAAAACCGCTCAGCCCAAATACTAATGAATAAGGAGTGACTTTAGTTGACATTTTATAGGTGGTTCGACACGCCCACGTTGTCTATTAGTCATTCTTTTTATTTTAGTGAGAATCTTCTTGAGCAGTTTGACCAATATCTTGTTGAAAGCTTTTGCCAAACCATTTGCTCTTGGATTATATATTAAAGAGTATCGCCAATCAATTTTGTGTCGATCGATAAATCTATAAATCTATAAATCTTTACACTTTTGAAAGCTATGTCATTATCAGAAATTATTCGGTGTGGCACCCCAAATCTATAAACCACATTATGCATGAAGAAGTTGATCACTCGGTCAGTAGTAACTTCTTTAAAAGGGGTAGCCTCAGGCCACTTAGAGAAATAATCCGCTAGATGAACGGTGTCCACTAACGACGCGGTCAATCGATCTAATTATATCTATACCCCAACATTCAAATGACCAAGATGCTATTTGTTTAGTGGATTTGGAGGTTGATGGATTATATTCTTATATACTTGACATTCATGACACCTCTTAGCATGATATAATCTTCACTATAGATGGCCAATAATAGCCATTCTTTTGATCTTTACTACCATCTTGGGATCCGATGAACAAAGTCCTTCATGAACTTCAACCATCACTTTGGTTCATCTCAGTATTTAGGCATCGTAAGCCACATTTGTTCAAAGGATCTATGATATAAAATATTGTTGAAAAAGCATAGCAAAGCATTCTCTTCTCGATTTGAGCTGATAGTGATTTATTATTTAGTAACTTGCCTTCTTTAAAGTAGTCGATAAAGGGTTACCTTCAATCATGCAGCTTTTCTACAATAAAGGCTTCACACTGCTTTTCTGAGGTAATTCCATACTTAGCTCTTCTCGGTATAACTCCTTATTGATTTTGGGAAGCATGAGGAGCAACCTGAGTCACATCCTGCTGGGTCAAATATGATAACCCCTCTACCTACATGGATGGATACTTTGCTGGCTCTAGAACTCATAGAGTAAATATGCTGATCATGACATAATCATCATTCATACATACCATTTCCTAAGTTAGTTTTGCTAAGCAATCAGCTTTGCTATTCTCGGACCGAGAGACTCGATTTAGTGTAATATTTGGTATTTACTTCATAAGCTTGAGAACTCGCTTGTGATAGAAAGCTAACTCAAGCTTGTTGATTTTATAGGCTAAGTACTTGATTTATAATAAGTCGAGAGTCACCGAAAATATGCAAGTTTTGGATGCCTATGAAAATAGCTTCTTCAAGACTTGCCACTAATGCTTCATATTCAGCTTCATTATTAGTTCTTGGCTCAGTCAATCCATATGATCATCTCATTATCCCTCCTTCTGGTATTATGAAGATGATGCCAATTCATGCTCTCGCCCTTGGGAAATTTAGAGGTTTGACTTGTTTGATCGATGAGGCTCCATCAAAGTATATTTCTAAAATTTGTGATTTTTCTCTTTTACAGATGAGCATAATTTACTCATCGGGAAAATCATCGTTAAAGGAAGAGTCCACTAAGCTGGGATGTGCAGCAAAAAAATCTGCTAAGACTTGTCCCTTTATTGCTTTTTGTGGAACGTATGTAATATCGAATTGTAAAAATAATATTGCCCATCTTGCCAAGCGACCTATTAACATTGGTCTTGTCATCAAGTACTTCAGCGGATCGATCCTTGAGATGAGTGTAATATTATGAGATAACATATAATGATGGAGTTTTTGGACTGCAAAGATCAATGTCAAAAAGTGCTTCTCTATCGAAAAGTATCTCATTTCTGCTCCTATCAACCTTCGACTGATATAATAAAGAGCATCTTTTCTTTCTTCATTATGTTGTGCCAATAATACTCCAAGAGACTCTTCTAATGTAGGTGTGTATAAAATGAGGGGCTTCCCAGGAGTAGGCGCTACAAGGATTGGTGGATTTAATATATAGCTTTTAATGCTACTGAATGGTTCTTGGAACTCCTTATCCCACTTGAATGGAGCATCCTTCTTCATCAACCTTACAAATGGTTGTGATCGAATAAGTTTGATATAAATTGATGGATGAATGCGAAGTTATCCTTGTAAAGAATGATGCAAACTCTTCCGCGGAGGCATCTCCACGATTACCTTGATTTTAGCAAGATCAATTTCAATATCTCTATAACGCAATGTACCCCAAGAATTTTTGGAGGATACAGAATGCACATTTTAGAGTATTCATCTTGAGATCATATTTTCTGATCCTCTCCAATACTATTCTTAAGTCTTCAAAGTAATCTTCACGATTTGAGATTTTTATCACCAAATTGTCAACATAACATTCCACCTTTTGATGAATCAACTCATCAAAAATATGTGTCATGGCTCTTTGGTATGTAGCTCCGGTATTTTTCAAGCCAAAGGGCATGACCGTATAGCAATATATGCCAATAGAATGATGTATATTTTTCATCTCTAGTGTCATTTTGATTTAGTTGTATCCCGACGATCAGTCCATGAATGAGAATATGTCATAATTGGAAGTGTTGTCCACTAGTAGTTCTGATATTGGAAGTAGAAAATTATTTTTTGGGCACATCTTATTTAAGACCCGGAAGTCAATGTAGAGACGAATTTGGCTAATCTTTTTCCTAACTGGGATAATGTTGGCTATCTAATCTGCATACTCCTACTCCAGGATGAAGCCTACTTCGATCAGCTTCTTAGTTTCTACAATTACCTGTTCTTCAATCTCCAATCTCATTCTCCTAGGAGCTTGTTTAAAAGGAGTTGTATATGGTTTAATAACAAATTTATGAACTACTACATCAAGGGATAAGCCTGACATTTTAGAATATGTCCAGGTAAAGCAATCTCTGAATTCACAAAGTAGTATTTTTAGCTCTTCCACTTTCTCATCAGAAGGGCATTGACAAAAAGTTGGATGGGGATCATCCTCAACTCCTAGGTTGATTTCTTTGAGTTCATCCATAGTAGCTATTTGTCCACCATCTTCGAGTTCTTCAGGTGCAGGCTTGGCTTCTACCTCTTCATCATTTATGAGAAGAATTTCATGGAGATCTTCTTCTTCATCACTCTCAGTTTCAATCTCAACTTCTATTATGTTATAACAGACTTTATTTTGATGAGATTTGCATATGAACCAAGACCTTTAGTGATAAACTTATCACTTCTTCGTGATGCTTTAGAACTTCTTTGGCTCCACATCTTGTTAAAGATTTGAGTTCTATATTTAGTAGTTTCAATATGAATTCCAAGCTTATGCATCATTCTTCGTAATTTTGTGGATAGTATATTGGTATTCTTGTTTGCACTATCTCATGAATTTTATGTTGAGCAAGCTGATCAATATTGTAAGACAGAGACTCTTCAGATTTCTAGAATAGAGTTTATATTCCGCCACTCTCGTTCAACAACGGCATATAGAACATTATCAATTTTTCAATATCATGAACCTCCAATGGACTGATTTCTTTAAATCACTACTGAGGGATGCGTATAATTTTAAGTGAGTCATCTGACTCTGCTAAGTGAGCTATCCTCTATGACGCAACCATCTGAGTTCTATTTCCATAAGCAGATTCAAAATCATAGTTTGAATTAAAATTAGTTATTTCATACTCTGTATTTCTTAAAAGCTTATAAGTTCCTTTAAGTTTGACAGAAATATCTTCTCCTTCTTCTGTGTCACTTTCTAAATGAGGAACTGATTTTCTTGATTTATGTGCAGAATCAAGTACTTTTGGGAGATTCAGCATTATCTTCTTTCTTCCTCTTTGCTTCTGCTCTTTCACTTTATGAAATTACTTTTTAATTCATGAAGTGGATGCTACTGCTTCAAGAGGCTCTGTTGGCTTAGGCTCTTTAAGAATGAAATATTTTGCATCTTCATAAATCTTTGCTTCATTGACAGAGAATGGTTGTAGGTTACCAGAAATTTTGAATTCTTCTCCTTCTTTTAGGTACTTCATATACTGATGCAAAGTTGATAGGACCATGTCATACTCGTACCACCCACCCCAAGAGAGCTATAAATGATGTATCGATCGATTATATGAAACTTGACTTCAGATATAAATCCTTGAACTTGAGGAGAATAAAAGAACCCGAGTTTTCTCGCCATTTTTCATTGAAATCATGAACCATCAACTTATCTCTCCCAAGATGTTAGATCAAGTGATAATTTTAATACCTTTAGACTCATAATATTGATAGAAGAACCTGGATCAGTCAATATTCGGCTGATCGAGATGACATCACTCTCTACAGTAACATAAAGATGACGGTTGTGATCCGCTATCCCCAACATAAGATCTTCCTAAGAAAATGTGATTACTGAGAGATCTTGAGTTTTCAATCCTTCAGTCATGCATTTTTCAGCAAAGTAAGCTTCATAACTCTTCGGATCTTTGAGAGTCTGTATCAAAGTTTCTCGGAGATCTTTTGACATCAAGAGAATCTCGTACACACTCAGTTATGTAGGGATTTTTCTCAGATGTGATATACTATTATAATATATCTTTTCACTTAATTTAGGCTTTATCCTAGGACTTTTGAGAATGATATCCTCATTGACTTCAATTTATTTTCCTTTGTCTTTATTTACATTTTTCTTCTTTGATGAAGGTGGTAGGACTTTACCGCTTCTCAACTGAAATTGAATCACCTTATCTTACTCAGATTCTTCTGAAGTTGTAGTTTCTTCAAATTTTATTCTTATTCTGGAAGGTTGGCCAAAAGGGTTAGACTCATTTTTCAATATTATACATTTCATATGTGATGATATTGATGAGTCTGACTCTTCTCCGTTATGAAAATATAGATCTTCATCTGAACTGTTATTGTATTGTTGAGTTAATAAACAAAATTCAGACGTTAGCTCCCCAGGTTCTTCTCACTTTCCTGATAAGAATTTTGATGGGTTGGTCGAGTCTGTCTGACTACCCTTGTCATTTTGGAGTAACTGATGTTGAAGAACCTCTAACATCACATAGATGATCCTGCATGTCTCTACTAGACAAGATTCACTATTATCTTCTTCATCTGATTCAACAATGCGAAGTTTAGGCATAAAGTCTGCAAGCTTAAATGATTGTCTTGTTGGCTGGTGATACTCCTCTAAATTATTAATGATATTTTGAGTTGTAGTTCTCTTCTTGATCTTCTTTTTCTTAGTCAACTTCTTTGATTTATGAGGTCTGCTTTAGTAGACCGCTCATGTGTGACAAAGTATCCTTATCAAAATGCCACGAGAAGCCCAAATACTTGGTTTAGCATCTCTCTTAAGTCAAATATAGATTCAGTGGTGATTTTCACTTAACATTAGAGACGCCTTTAGCTATTTTAGTATTTTCATAGTCCTTTTGGAGACTCGCTTTCATTCTTCGCCCTGAATCGATTTCTCCTTTTGTCTTTGAAGGATGATAATGGAAGAGGACGTAATCATCCTTGTAGACTCTCTTTTGGTTGACTAGAACACCGGATAGTGTAAATTCACCTACATACTTTATTTCTAGCTAATCCTTGAAGACATAATAATCTTCGATAGGATGGTTGATCATCCAGATGATAGTAATTTGAATAATTTGGATCAACTTCTTCAGACATTTTAATTTATGGTAATTGCAAACTAGCTTTAACTGTTTGTCGAAATAATTTCGCCATACTGTTTCTTCTAAAGAAATAATCTTTGTTCATCTTTTTCTTAAGAGATGGTTACATTCGCTCATCATCTCTTGTTGCTTATTTTGGATGCTCCCCACCACTTGGGAAAGTTCGAGGTCTGTCTTTGTCTCCTAATATCAATTTTGACTGTGGATTAAAATAGACAAACTTCTTTCCCTTATCATTATTGTACATCGCTTGTTTTCTTTTATCCACATTATATATCACCCGCTTTTTTACCATTTGAGCTATATAAAGCAACATGAATTTCATTTCTTCTTGAGTCTGAAGGTTTGTTTCTCTTTGCTTTATTTGCATATACCTGAGACTTAGGGCGATTCATCTTTTCAAATTTAGCCACCCTATCGAGCAAGCCCTAGAATATTGCAATCAACGCCATGCATAAAAATGGTGTCATTTTATCATCCATATTGCCCATTAATAATTGGATCACATGTTCTTCCTCCAATTATTGCTCACACTTCATACTTAGGTTACACCACTAACTTATGAATTTTGCCACTGACTCATCTTTCCTCCATTTCAGTAAGGCAAAGTCAGCATTTGTGATTTTCTTGGTTGCACTGATGAATCTCTTCATAAATATAGTTTCTAATTCAAGAAGGTTTTAACCGAATCATTTGATGATTCTACATACCACTCGAAAGCAGCTGAAGTCAGGCTACTAACAAACCAACGAAAGAGCAGCGCATCATTTCCCCCTGTGTTACCACAAGTAGCCTTAAATTAGATATTGCTTTGGATTACCAAGCCCACGAAAGTATTAAATTTTGGCACTGAATAATCTTTCGGGTACGACACTTGATCATATTCAGTTGGGTAAGGATTACCTTTACTCACCAGCTTTTTAGCCTGCTCTGAGGTTATAATTTCCTTTATATTTTCATTGATTATCGTTTCCAGCTGAACAGTTGTTACCGCTCCAAGTGTGCTAGTTATATTTTGAATTATCGGCTGGAGAGGTGTTTGGTTAACTTCATTCCTCGCGTGTGTATATGTACGGAGCTTGAGTTAATCGTGGTATAAGTTATATTGTTATCTGCCTGTTGATTAGCAGATAAGATAGGTGATGTATTTGATATAATATTCTTCTACAACATCTCTATCATAATGTTCATTTGTACCATCATATCATTCATCTTGGTACCAAGCTGTGCAATGTTCTTATCTTTGACCTCCATTTGACGCTACATTTCTCTCTTTCTACCCACAACATCAATCAAGATAGCTCTTCTTCTTCCTCTCTTATTGTTGTTCTACTCCATGCTCATTTTCAGGGGAAGAACTTGACTATCCTTCTCCTTGTGCATTTACAAAGAGAGCTGTTGTTGGGGTTGTACGATGACACTGAGTATAAAAGTAAGTACCAGGCTGATCAATTCCTGGTTCAACCATATAGACAGCTTCGATACCCATGATCTCTTTCTCATTCTGGTCTTCTTCTTCTTCTTCTTCTTCTTCAATAGAGACTTTAGATCCATCTTCTATTTGCTTTTGTGAAGACTCTTCTTCATAAATGTCAATTGTGTTCAGTTCTTCATGTTCATGTTGTTGGTGGAGAGTTCAACTATATCTCTGACCATATTGACAACTTCAACTTTCATAGTGTTCTCTTCATTATTTTCTTCTTGCACATGAATTTTTGATCGACGTTTTCAGTGGATCTCTGGTTTAATGTGCGGAATAAACACTTCTTTTATTAAAAGGACTGCGGTCAACATCAACCTTCTCTTGTAGGAGTGAATTTGATCGGCGATGAGACCCCCTAGAGGATTCTTCAATGTGTCAACCATCATGTCTTTCATCAATGATATCCCTTCTTTTGGGTATCTACTTTTGATGAGTTATTTTTGAGGTAGATTTCTGAGTATATGTATCAGATGTCACACCTCTTCCATTCTTCAGAGTTTTATTATAGGGCCTTGGCCTCCATATCTGCTTATGCTTTCACTGGGACCTTTCGGTAATGGATTCTTGGACACGGGGTCCAAGTGTCACGCTCCGATGCTGACCTTGCGAAGCATACTGAGCTCAATGGCTAGTTACCAAAAGAGATAACAACTTTCTTGGTGGAGCTTCAGTATTTTCCATCACCACAGGCCTCTGAAATATTCTTTTCATTAAGCCTTTATCCTTGGCTACTTTGAGAACTTTATGTATCATGGCGCGTGTTTAAGGCTATCTCCTATGATGGTAGAGCTTGACGTGGTTGGTTTCATAATAACTGCTTTACATCATCAGTAGATCTATTCCTTTTTACTCACTTTGGATTGTCAAAGTTATTATGAGTAGGAATACTCGCTTCTAGTGGCAGTATCGCTTGTTAACTAGGTCATTAAAAAGGGATATGTTGAGCTCTTAGCTTAGCATTTCTTCTTCTTCTCTATCTTCTAGTTAATTTGCTTCCTGATGAGGAAGCTTCATGATCATGCTTTCTAGGTACAAAAAGATCAATCGGCGGAGCAGTTATACCACGAGGCATTAAAGATACAGTTTGCCCACTGATGATTCTTTTCGTCACGAGGGCTTCAGATTGACCTAGCCTTTTAAAAACTGAAGTTCTTTGTTGGGAGAACTCGCCAATGAGGGTTGAACTGGTACGACATGGCTAGTAGGATCTTTAGTAACTTGAGGCCTTCCAAAGATGACCGCACGAATGTACTACTACTTTAAAAGTGCCACGATAACCGGAAACTCAAGCTACCAAATTAAATTTCAACATCTCCTGTTGACGACATTGGCTAGAGATGTCGCACCACACCCCTAGTTGAATAGTGAAAGTGCTAGATCAATCGCAAAAGTGAAAGATGGAGAAGCTTAAAATAATAGTGTAATAAAGGTGTAAATGATTCATTCTACATAGAGCCTCATATTGAAATTTTAAATAAAATAAAATATAAAAATTTTAGAAGAAATTCATCAAAATGTGAAATTAATCATGCAAAATATATCATTAAAGCTTAAAACAAAACCCATTCACTCTTTCTAACTATTTCTCGAAAATGACAATCTAATCATGTTGGGTCAACTCTCTCTCTCTCTCTTCCTTGCATTATACAGCAAAGTGGGAATTAAGGTTGTGACTTGAGAAAAATTCGGTTGAATTTCAAATATTATGCTTAATAAGAGATTTTGGGTTACTTTCTTATCCTTGATGGATACGTAAAGATATACTTTGTCTGGTAGGAGAGAGTGAAGAGAAAGGATTCCGATTACTTTCAGAGTTATAAACGAAAATAAGGATCATAAATGAAACATTAATAATTTTATCATTTATATTATTAATAATTTTAGAACCAAAATTTCATTAAGTAAATACCTAAATTTGAAGGTTCGATATGTAAACGCATTAAATCAGTGTGATATTTATGTAAAGTTTTCATTTAGGGCTGTTTGGTTGTGCAGTCCAAATGCATGCATTTAAATTTTTGGGTGTTGGTTAAGTAAATTAAAATTTTAATGAATGTAATGTATTTTAAATATATTAAATGCATTTTCGGTGATTTGGAATTCACCCGACGGTGAATTTAAAATACACCGACCAATGTGACGCGGCGTCATTGCCGCCGCCGCCTAGCGAGCCACCACCGCCGCCGCTTCACCACTGCCGTTGATCGTTGCCGCCCCCCGCCGGTCGCTCCGCCACCACCGCCAGGGGTCGCCAGCCGACGCCACCACTGTTGCCGCCACCCCACCGACGTCAAAACCTTCATATTACTTTACATTACATTTTTTTCAACCAAAAAAAAAAAGAAAAGTCATGAATTTGTAAAATTCTCAACCAAATAACTGTAAAGTAATCTTTTTATACTTAATTCATTTTACAGATTCTTTTTATATCAGATTCTAAATGCAGAACCAAAAACTCTTAAAGGGATATTTACCAAGAGAGAGATAATATCTTTACAAGAATGCAAAGCACCAAGAATCTGTTACCTAAAATATTGAGTGCCCAAAAAGCATAAAAGCAACAAGAGGAAAAGCCAATCAGACTAAATTTAAGGAAAACATTTTAATCAAAGATATTTAGATACAACATGAGTAACAACTCAACATTGATTTAAATAAAATCTATATAAAATGATCATATGCACATAAACATAAACATTGTCGAAAACAAATACATACACTACACAAATAGTTTCCAAGCAGTTCTTCCTTCATTGAGAAAGAAGAGAAAAAATTCCTGCAATCATTATCGCCGGATCCCCAAGCACCGCCATCGTAGCCAACTCACAACATTTTTTCACCTTTCTCTTCCAGCTCTGGTGACGATTATCTCCCGCTCTAACAATGGGAATCCTATTCCCCAACACCGTTGTCATTCCTCCACTGCTGCTTCCTCCACCATAATAATGATCATGCCAGCTGCCCAACCATATCTCGGTCGCGCAGGCCACGTGCAAGTTGTATTTCTTGCAATCACTCCTATAAGTCCAGCTCTTCCCTTTCCATCCACATCTATGACAGGGTGCCGATGCTCGGTGGCGTAGGTGAAGATGGATGCCACCGTCGACATTAATAATGTGTGGAGAGCAGCGCAGTAGGGGTGGAGGTCATACCCGCACTGCTGCTGGTAGACTAAGCCAATGACGCCTTGGCTGCAAGCATTGCAATACCGGGGGAGTCACCAGGAGGGCAAGGGAAAAATTCAAAAGACTTTGGAGTAGAAAGGGTAACGGAGGGCAGTGGCAGTAGGTGTGGCGGCGGCACAATGGGTGTGGAGGTCGAAATCGCAAAGAGAGCAGTTATAGCGGGAGCCAATGCCGATTTGGTAGCATCCATTACATATGAATGGAAGCTCCAAGTGCTCGTAATATAGTTTGTGATTTGGGTGACTGAAGTGACTAAACTCGTTATACTTCATGGATGGACTAGAAATTGGAGAGACAGATTGCAGAAACCGTACAAAGACCAAATGGAAGAGAGAACGAATGTCAGAGAGAGAGAGTTGTAGAAACCGCAGAGCTAATGAAAGATAGAACGAGGTTCAGAGAGAGTTGTAGAAATTGTAGACTGTAGAGCTAATGGAAGAGAGAACGAGCTTCAGAGAGAGTTGGAGAGCTAATGGAAGAGAGAACGAGCTTTTGTGCGTCATTTATAGTGTTAGCTGGTGGCTTTGAACAATGAGCATGCGCAGAGAGAGAGAGAGAGAGACATGGCTGGCGTCTTTGAACAGTAGAGAGATGGCAGCGACTTTGAACACTAACCGACTGCACGGTAGAGAAAGATGGCTGACGGTTTTGAATGGTGAGCAAGCGCACTATAATTTGCAAATTAAACCTTAGAACACTCAACTCTTGGAATAGAGGTCACTACAGCCTACCTAAAGCCTTGAAGTGGCATTTGAATCGCTTACTGAAAGAAAACTGAATCTGGAAACTCGATGATATCACACACACGGTTAGTGAAGAAATAATATTTAATTACTGAAAGAGTGCATATTATCACAACAAATATTTATTTTATTTAATTTAATTTGCAAATTAAACCTTAAAACACGTAACTGCTGGTTTTGGAATAGAGGTCACTACAGCCTACCTGAGGTCTTGAAGTCTCATTTGGATCCTTTACCGAAATAAAACTAAATCTGGAAACTCGATGATATCACACACATAGTTAGTGAAGAAATAATATTTAATTACTGAAATAAATAAATCTGAAATTTTGATTAAAAAAATAAAGAAATAAATTGGTTAAAGAAAAGAATAATATTATGGCAAAATTTTAAAATAAGCACATTTTAACTTTAATTAGTAATTTAGATATCAAAAAATTTTTTTTATTAAAATAGGCCTAGTCGTCCATATGATTTTTTTGTAAAGTTCGAGAAAACATATTCAATGTAATCTTCGTGAGGTCGTTGATTAATTTTGTAGTGCTTATTTACATATGTACTCTCAGTGTCTTCGAGTAGACGATTTTTTCCGCTTTGTTTCACTTTCAGCGTTGTTCATCATGGTAACTAAATCCCAATCAAGCAATGATGTGGTTAGGGATTTTAGAGATTTCGGCACCTCAGACTCTATACCTTCTGCATTTCTGACTTATATACTCAGACTCAGACCTCTATACCTCAGACAATTCTTTATACCTTCTATACCTCTATACCTTCTCATATACTTATTCAGACCCTCTGTATTCTCCTCTCAGTATATTCAGACTGCATTCACCCTATATGCTCTATACCTCTATACCTTACTGCTTATACCTTCAGACTCTGCATTCTCACTCTGTATTCTCAGATTCTCTATCTCTTACTCTCAGACCGACCGGCTATACCTTCTATACCTATATCTTCAGACCGCTATACATCTGTATTCTCAGACCTCCATCTCCTTGTAATTGCACGCTCAACGCTTTTTTTTGGGTATTTTTTGTGTCTATACTCTGGACAACCGTACTCTATGCTCTCTCATCTCTGCTACATCGCATTTCTATTATCTGGAACTGCTTGGACTCTATGTTTTCGCATGAATGGTGAATGAGCAATGTGATGATGAAGTTGTTTTATCTAATGACCCAAATTTGGGTATCTCTAGTACGGCCAGGTATAATGAAACCGCTTATGCACTATACCGTGATTATGCACATCAAACCGCTTCGTGTTAGAAAAGACCATACAAGTTATTGGCCAAACTCTAAGAAATTGAAATCGAGAGATTTTCTGTAGCGAAAGGTCCTGAAAAAAACAGTCAATCTAAACCATATAACAAAATTCAAGAAAACCGATAGAGTGGTTGTCCCATGATTCGATCGTGGATTTGAGGGGAATTGGTCTGTTAAAAAATATATAGAGCCATAATCATTCACCGGCAAAGATCGGTGATTCAGATCTTCTCGACGCATGATGCGCATCGATGAGAAGGCATCGCTTTGAAGACATGACGAGGTCGATTAGGTAATCGACGCTGCTCGCCTATCTACCGAGGAAGTTGGTGGGTAGAGAATATTGATTCACCAAAAGAGATGCTTTCAATTTCATCCGTAAAGAGCTAAGATCACGGATCGCAAGCGTGATAGCAACGTAATTAATAAGCTCAAGGAAAGACAAGCACGGACGAGATGTTTGCATGGGATGTTCAGTTGATGCCCGATTGCTTGGTGAGTTTTTTTTGGAGCAATGGTATGTCTAGGTTGAATTTGATTGTTTTGGGATGTGATAATTTTGATACTACCAATAAATATAATCTTGTTCTGTGCCCCACTCTGGAGTGAATCATCATTGGCAAAACGCCTTATTCGAGTAGCTTTTTTGTCTAAGAGACCATCGAAGTCATTCACATGGTTATTCCATTTCTTCTATTGATGGGTGGCATCCTAAACGATATTTACCGATCAAGATCAAAGCTATGGCGAGCTATCGAGAATGTACTATCCGCCATGTTGTGCCAATGGCATATCTCAAAGAAAGCCCTCCAAGGTCCATTGCTTTAGTAGTAACAAGAGAGTTCAAGGGCTATTCTATGCATGCATGAGCAAATGTGACACGAGGATGAGTTTGAGGATGCTCTCCGCCATGCTAGATGAGGGCAATCATGATCATGCTTTTATCTCAACTTTACAAAATTAAAGTAAATGGTCCACCGTGATTCAACAAAGATAGATTTTGTATGTTGTCCACAGTGAGGCCACAAATCAGTGTCATGGTATTTCCAACAAGTTCCCACGATTGTTTCTTGGGATTGAGAAGGTGATGGAAACATTACCAAATGAACATGATGAAGACTTCAAGTGTATCCAAAGAATTGTTCCTCGTTGTTAAGAGTAGTCCAATTAAACAAGTCGCTTTGTTTTATACGAGGAAGCTTTACTCTATGTTCAGAAGAATGCATGGAGTTGGGGATTATCTTATCGCCGATGATAGGCCCATGGAGTACGAGGAACTTAGAGAAGAAGAATGCATCCAAAACCCGGATTGTCCACTATGATGTGTACTATGGATATTTCTTGCTGTAAATTTGAAATGATGGGCATACGGCATAATCGTATTAAGTTCTTAGCCATAATGATGTACATGGATAAATACCTCCTTGCGGTGGTCTACCGAGAAAAGAGGGACATCTACATCGATGGTTCATAGAGGGTTAGTACATGGGGAGAGCGAGATGGACCGCATTGTTTTCGTGAATCATATAAGTCGATATGCATATCAAATGAAGGTAATAAGATAGTGAGGATTACATGCTTGCATCTCTTAAGATATCGATGAAGTGGACTTAATAAGTGGGAATTCTCCACCGATCGCTAAGAAGAAGAAGGCTACCACATCATCGCCGATAAGGACAAAAGGATCCAATCAAGAGACGCCCAAAGGGTGTTTCCAGCTCAAGGCTTATTGGGAGAAATCCAAAAATCCACAAGTACTTATGCTACTTGCCTCGATGTTGCTATTACTTATAGTTTCAGAAATTTTAATGTATTATATTTTCTTGTCTTAGAAACAAAAGTGAAGCCCGAGAGTGTCAGAACGGATGCACTGACTCCACTCTATGCCCCTGCTGCAGTAAGAATATTGCAATGACGATGTAAATTATTCATCAATTACTAAGATGTTGTACTATTACTACAATATTGTTCCAGAATTCAAATTCACAACCAACATGTCAAGGGTATACCAAGCTCATGATGGATATTACAAGCCGATTTTGATGCATGATATTATCCAAGAAGGCATTTTTTAGTTTCATTTTGTATGTTTTAGTCATAATGCGAAATCAGTAATTTTTCCGCAAGAATGTCCTCAATTTTTTGTTGTTTTAAGTCTAGAGCGTTATTTGGTGAAGAATTGTTTACCCCCATGAGGTTTACTATTTAATTGTTTTGTAGGTCTAACTGCTCATGCCTCCTTTTTCTCAGAAAATGATTTTATGGTTGCTTAGTAGGTCTAAATTTTTTAATCCGTTTCTATGTACAATGTATATATGTTCTGGTGTCTTCGTTCTTCCATTGAGTCGCTCAAATGCTATCATTCAAATCTAATCTTTTCGCTTTTTTTATGTGAGACTAATTTTACATGCATGTACACAATTCTCATTTACATGTGCAACTCAAAAATATTAATATTTATCATTATCTTTTAAAATAAAATACATGACACTGAATTTATTAAAAAAAAAACAGATAGAAAAGAATTGTATTAGATGTATGTAATATTTAGATAGAATTCATTTTCTAAAAGAATTGTATTGTTATGTTTTTTTTAAACATATTTTCTTTGAACTGAATTTATTTCTACGCCAAGATAAAAGTATCCAATTAGATGCATTTCATGTATTTAAGGTTATTTTTTGCCTCAAATTTATTTATAAAATACTATTTACCATTTCTCTCATATGGAACATATATTCAATGATTAACAATATTCAATTCGATATGTATTCAAGAAGTCTATCGTGGAGCTCAAATGTTGGCATAGAAGGCTCGCAATATATATAATATTAAATTACAATGTATATAGTAAGGCTCTGCTAAATTTTTTTACATATATTATTTACTATCATCAATAATCGACTATTTAAAAAATAAATCTTTAATTTGCATAAAATTGTCTATTAAATTTGCCAAAAATAAGCGGTAAGACAGTAAGAGGCTGCAAGACAAGTATAAGCGGCTGAGGGCAGAGGCACAGAGGTGCTGGCAGTGAGGCATAGAGCACAGGTGCAGGGTCTACAGAGGGAATGAGGTACAAGGTGCACAGAGACACAGACAGAGGAGAGGCAGAGGTACAGAGAGGTGCAGAGGTGACCGTAAATCTACTAAAATTCATCGACCACCCTCATTGCCTCATTGGATTTAGTTACAATGTTCAACAACCAGCAATAGAAAGTGAAACAAAACCTGCACAGAGAGTTAAGAGGTACAGAGGTACAGAGGTACGAGCAGAGGTACAAAGATGCATGTACTGAGACCAAAATCTACTAAAATCAATGAACAACCAACCATGCCGGTGAACAACCATGGAAAAAAAAGAAAGAAATATGCCTGCATGCAAATGGAATGAACCTAATTATCACTACATAAACCCAATCAAATAACAAACGGCTTTATCCCTACCTAAACCGAACAACTAAAGGTGCAAACTTTTATTTAATTGTTTTTGAGGCCAAGCAAAATCGCATAAACAAAATCGCCTAAATCTATTCATTTTTTGTCCCAGCCTTGTAGCCCGCAATCAGGGTTTCGATGCTTCCATGTATTTGCAAATGAACATGCCGCAGTCGACACTGTTAGACTGGACTGGCAACCCGCTCACCGTTTCAACTGGCCATTTTACTGGTTTGCTATCAAAATAATGACCGATATCCTGAGCCAGGAATTTAATCTGAAAGATGGATAAGGTATTAGTGTGATCCCCAGGAGAACCCGCAAGAAGAGTGCATACCATTTCTGGCAGAATGCCTTTATGTGTCGGTTTGGCAATGTCGTAAAATGACCACACGCCAAGCTTGATATTACCGACAAGAAGTGTCCGTCGATTATGGATAATGGGAGTAAGAGCCACCGGATGCACTATCTCACATCTTGGATATACATCTGCTTTTAGCAAGCCATACCGCATAATTCTACAAGGATGCGTGATAACATCTATAAGACACAAATGACATAAGAATATCAAGAATGAACGAACTAGTAATTTTGGAGGAGTAACTCACCCAATGTAAGCATGAAATGTAAAGGAATGGGACATACACTCGCAGGAGTACTTCTCCAATGATATAACGATCGACGCATGCACGATATGGTCCATCAAGAATCATCAATCCGCTCGAAATAATAATATCATATGAAAATCAGATCTCCCCGCATTATTAATCGCCGCTTTTTAAAGCAAAGAAATGAAGTACTTAGAATGATATGAGGAAGATGCGGTGACTTACTTGTCCGGAAACGCACACACGGGCCTATGAGTTGGAGCATCTAGAGGCATGCCATCCCTGGGATGGAAGTCCACAACCCGCCGAGGCTCTACCGGTCAGTAATATAATTATTTAGGTAAATTAATTGATAAAATCTATATCCATTGTCATCTAAAGATTGAGCATCGAACTTCGCTTACCCTGACCGGTGCTCCTCCACAACTACGATAAATGGCTCATCAAAGGAAACCGCCAGACGACTGCGAATTCGGGGGTGAAACCAGTCACTGGTCATCTATTTAATCATATTATTCATTAAATTAATACACCGCCACGCCGCCGTGGGTGGATGGTGATCGTCCACTCTTAACACGTAGCTGCATAGTGGTGAACGAGAGAACACAGATTTCCTCTTCCTCGTCTGCCGTGCCTTCACCCGACGTACCAGGCTGCCAATGAAGGGGACGAAGTTATGCCAGGTGGGAGTCTCCCACCACGGATCTTCTCTGGCACAAGACTCCACCGGAGGGGCTTCCACTATAAAGGTCTCCTGAGAAGATACCCCTGGTCTCCTCCAGTAGCAGCCTTCCACCACTGGGATGGGGTACTCTCAGTGGTAACTTCCATAGCAGAACCCTGCATGAATGTCATCCAGCCTCTCTCACCGCCGCATGGTAGATGCCACAACTTCCCTCAACTCCCTCAAACCCGCAAACTTATCTACCTGCATCCTTCGATTGGGGGGTAGGCAAGCTAGACACACCGCTTGGGGAATATCTAGAGAGATACACGGGAATCAGAAGCAAAGAATATGGACCGCTGACGGGTCGATGTCGAAGTGGTGGAAGTTTCATGTGGATGAGAGGATGATTCAATGAGCTGCCCCTCTCGATAAGTCCTCGAGTGTGAGGCAGACCTGTGTTAAACCAAAGGTAGAGATATGACGACCTAAACATATGTAAATGCATCACTACACTGAAATGAATGAACATAACTAATTTCCTGTACCTGGTCTCCTCCCAAATCGTCGAAGGCAACATCTGCAAACTTTATTTTAGGCCAACGCAATATACGCATGTATAAATGGAAATACCTAATATAATGCTCAGCCACCGCCTGATCTACAACAAAAAATGTATACGTTAAATTGCTCACATCAAGTAAAACTAAACTAACGTCGAGCATACCATAAGAAGAGGCACAAAGCCACTCATGTAGCCAGCTTGTGGTTCAGATCTTTCTTGTAATGCCATTGAATTGAGACACTAAGAAGGCAAATGGCTCCCAATTGTAAAGAAATTTTTCGATATTATCTAGTAATTAAACTAAGCTACTCTATAGTTGTGGTATGCAAAGAACAAATTTGAAATAAGAAAACGATGTACTCAGTAAACCGTGTCACGCAAGAATGAGCTATCCGAGCTCGAGCTTATTCTTATAATCACTGAACTATACCGTGACAATGGGATTTCGCCATAAAACTTTCTCTCCCTTTGTTTGGCATCCCCAAAGATCACGCCTACTTCATCCGGTGAAAGAAATGCACACCCAATAAAAAGCTCTTCGATGTCCCAAAGAAGATAGATAGAGGTTATGGCAACCAAGTCTTTTTGCAATGTAATTGGTTCGCGCTTCAATATTTCGCCACTTCCAGTGAAGGTAATATTATCAAATAATGCTCGATGCCACTCGTGATCTACGACGTTATCCTTGCGCATATGTCAACTTCAAAATAAAGCTAAGGTAATCAATATTAGCGATACCGGATTGCAAGCACCTTAATATCGAGCAGCAGTAGTGCAGGGTACAGGGTACAGATTCATTTTCTCCAAAACACATCCAAACCGCAAAATCTCAAGAAAGTATAGAGAGTAAAAGAGTTCGGTGAGTACATTTTGCAAACAAGCATCTAAATTAGCTTCCAAACAACCTCTAAACTACTTCCACGCAAAGCAAGAACATTGTCTCAACAATCGACCGAGCAATCAAGAAAAACATCCCAAAATGTCTCTACTATCCTGAGGGTACAGGTACAGAGGAATGAGGTACACGCATGAGGTACAGAGGTGAGATACATAGTACAGGGTACATTCATTTTCTCCACGTAACACATCCAAACCGAAAATCTCAAGAAAGTATAGGTACAGAGGCAGAGCGGTTCTGAGTACATTTTGCAAACAAGCATCTAAATTAGCTTCCAAATAACCTCTAAACTACTTCCACGTTAAGCAAACATTGTCTCAACAATCAATCGAGCAATCAAGAAAACATCCCAAAATGTCTCTATCCTGAGGGTGAGGCACACACAGAGACAGAGCTGAGGTACAGAGTACAGGCAGATTCATTTTCTCCACGTAACACACCCAAACCGACAAAATCTCAAGAAGTATAGAGACAGAGCAGAGGTATGAGATACAGAGGTATAGGTATGGAGGTGCAGTGCACAGAGGTGCAGAGGTACAGAGGTTGTGGGTATAGTGCAATTCATTTTCTCCACGAATACATCCAAACCCAAAATCTCAAGAAAGTATGAGGTATGAGGTACAGAGCGGTTGAGTACATTTTGCAAACAAGCATCTAAATTAGCTTCCAAACAACCTCTAAACTACTTCCAAGCAGAAACATTGTCTCAACAATCAAACCGAGCAATCAAGAAAAACATCCCAAAATGTCTCACACTGAGGCAGACAGAGGTAGTGAGGTACAATGCAGACAGAGGTACTGAGAGAGGTGGCAGAGGTACAGAGAGAGTACAGGCAGAGTACAGATGATTCATTTTCTCCACAAAATACACCCAAACCCAAGAAACACAACCTCCAGTTATTCGAACGGTTTTATCCATAAGATGCCCTCCAAACGGGAAAATGGAAAAAAAAATCTCAAATAAGTAAAGAGAATCATGGGTTTCTGAGATTACAGGGTACAGAATAACAACAAAAAAAAAACAAAATCGTCTCTAATATCGAGGGTAGAATGCATGAGAGGTACAGAGGTACGCAGAGGGTAGCCATATCAAAAAAATGCCATAAAGAAACCTAAACACTTATCGATGGATCAGAATGGACAAAGACAAAGAAAACCCTAAAATCTCTCAACTTCAAGAATGATATGGAAATACCTCAGATAACCAACCGTAATACCTCAAAAATGAAGCCCTGCCGGACCGAACGACGGGTGGGGCCGACCGACAATGGGAGCTGGAAAATCTCTTAAAAGCCCCATACGAGTATTAAAAGAATACCGACGCAGATATTTGGTTCCCGAGACACGAGGTAAATCGTCGGTCGGGCGATAAACCAAAAAAAAACGCCGTTTACGCCATTTTTTACGCCATAATCAGTCTGTCGGATTGAGTCCGGACGAAGCTACGCGGCGATAATAATATTTCCGCTTTGGAATAGGTCACTCTGCTACCTGAGGTCTTGAAGTCTCATTTGGATCCTTTACCAAAATAAAACTAAATCTGGAAACTCGATGATATCACAGTTAGTGAAGAAATAATATTTAATTAAAATAAATAAATCTGAAATTTTGATTAAAAAAATAAAGAAATAAATTGGTTAAAGAAAAGAATAATATTATGGCAAAATTTTAAAATAAGCACATTTTTAACTTTAATTAGTAATTTAGATATCAAAAATTTTTTTATTAAAATATCGATCATAATTACATTTTTTTTTTTTTTGTTTGCTTCGATAGCAGAGAGAGAGAAAGAAGAGAATATATAAATAAATAAACTAATAATTAATTAAATAAATAAATAGGTATATATATGCATTAATAATTAAATAAATTTTAATAAATAAAATATAAAAAAATAAATTTTTTTATTGTTTTATATGCAATAAATAAATAAATAAATAAATAATTTTTAATAATTAAATAACTATATATATATATATATATATAATTTTTATAATATATAATATATATATATATATATATATATATATATATATATATATATATATATATATATATATATATATATATATATATATATATATATATATATATAATTTTAAAAATATATTTCAGACTAAAGATGAATTATTATTTATTTATTTTATATTTTATATTTTTATATTTTGTTATTATTATTCTTTTAGACTTATTTCTTTTTTTTTCTTTTTAAATCTTATAATTTTAATAATTTTGATATTATAAATTAAGAAAATAATATATAAAAGTTATTAAAATTATGAAGATTTATAAATTAAAAAAGAAGAAAAAAAAAGAAATAAGTAAAATAAATAATAATTCATCTTTAATCACGTAAAATATATATATTAAAAAATATAAAATATAAAAAAATAAAAAATAAAATATAAAAATATTAAATAAATAATAATAATAACAAAAAATATAAAATATAAAATAATAAAATATAAATAATATAAAATAATATAAAAAATATAAATAATAAAATAATATAAAATATAAAAAAATATATAAAAAAAATCTAAAATAATAATAATAACAAAATATAAAAAAATATAAATATATAAAAAAATAAATAATAATTCATCTACGTGAAATATATATGTATTAAAAATTATTTTATATATATATTTATTAAAAATTATATATATATAATTAATTATTTATTTATAAAAAATTATTTATTTATTTAATTATTTAATTATTTAATTATATATATATATATATATATATATATATATATATTTAATCTCTCTCTCTCTCTCTCTCTCTCTCCGAGCAACTTTCTCTCTCTCTGTTACCGAAAGCAAAACAAAAAAGAAAAAATCCGCCAGTCTTCCGCTCGATGCCAGCCAGTCATTCATTGTTTAATGACTGCGATTTTCATAAAAAAAAAATTTTGACTAAATTGTTAATTTAAGAATGTCCCTATTTTAAAATTTCCCTAATATATATATAATTGTAAAATCTGAGAGTCTCTCATTGAATTGATTTATTACCTGAATGCATTACAAAGAGATCTCGTCTCAACTCTGAAACTTATGCGCTGAAAACGCTAATCAAATAACTGAGAACTCCGTTTGTCCAATAGGTTCCAGCTGAGGCCTTCATCACTGCTCCCTTCAACGATCCTATTTAAGCAATGTGATTGTAATGATATTTTATTTTACTAAACTTCACTTTAACTATTTTAAATATAATTCTAAATTAAAATTTTATAATATAGCATTTTAATTACTTTTAACTAGAGAGAGAGAGAGAGAGAGAGAGATGGCTACCTGCTGTCTGCTCTCAACAACGACGACCCGCACTAGAGAGAGAGAGAGAGAGGAACAAGGCGAAGTGAAAGGGATAAGGTAGATGGTATTTTGTAGTCAGCACTATCAATGAGTGGGTGGATGATCTCCATCAATCACGTAACGATCAATTGCAATGTCCTCCGGATCGTAAACCCAGTAGATAAAATGAATGGGTGGAAGATCCTATTAAAAGTAATTAAAATGCTATATTATTAAATTTTAATTTAGAATTATATTTAAAATAGTTAAAAGTGAAGTTTAGTAAAATAAAATATCATTACAATCACATTGCTTAAATAGGATCGTTGAAGGGAGCAGTGATGGAGGCCTCAGCTTCTCAGTTTGATAAGCGTTTTCAACGCACAAGTTTCAGGGTTGAGACGAGATCTCTTTGTAATGCATTTAAGTATAAATCAATTCAACGAGAGACACTGATAGCTACTGTTTTTTGAATTTAAGTAATGCTTGAGTGAATTCGACCTATTTTCAATTAGTCTGGTCCGTGAGGACGGGTCCGACCGGCTTAGTTTAAGGTTACCGAGCGCCGAAAGTGAGTAATCTCTGGGAAAGAGTGTGCCCGAGCCGCTGGATAGCCTTTTACCCTTAGTCATTGGATGCTAGCACTTGATTGAGCTTTCATAGCCAGTTGGATCTGGAAGTTTAATTCTACCTTTGGATCTGTGTTTTCTTGCCTTTTAATCACGCCCGATTGTTTGAGTGGATTACGTGGCAATTCCTCACTTGATCCGCCTTTTGGCGATGAGCGATGATGAGCGTAGTGGTTACAAGTGTGGATCCACTGTAATTGAGGGTTTGAACCGAGGAATTCTAACTCATTTGATTGCTTCGCTTCCGACTCGAGCCCGAGCTCGGGAAACTCAGGGATCTGGGAAGTCGATCGATCGCTTGCTTCTTCTTAGGAGAGTGTCGCTCCAGTGAAGATCCACCGTGGGAAATGTTCTGGAGAGGAAGGAGGAAGCTCGAGACAGAGGGAGAAGAAGAAAACTAAAAACAGAGGAGGAAGATTGATAAGATTTTCTGAACCCTTGTCCTTCTCTTCTCATCTCTATTTATATCTTTCTGTTGGTCTTGGATCTTGAGATTCTAACCGATTGCTAGGGTTTGTTGAAGTTTGTTTCTTTGTCGTGTCTTCGCCAGACTTCTGATTTCTGCTACTTATCCTTCTGCTCTATATGATGATGTTATTCCGTTATACTTCTTGATTTCGATGTCTTGTAATCACTCTATTGGGATGGATTTAAGTTTATGAAGGCCTATCTTTATCTTTATTGGCTTGTGTCGAGCATGTAATCTGGATTTCCTCTGTTGTAAAAGCTGATGTCTTTGTTGTATATTTTTTGTTATTTATTTATTTATTTATTCTCTGTTTATTGTAAATCTTCTTCTGGATATTTGTTATAATGGCTTGGGAATGTCAGTGAAGTCTTTAGCCGCCTTCTTCTCTCCCTTGTGCTTCTAATATTTCTCGGATATTGATATATCATTACTCCCCTCCCCACCTTGACCTTGTCCTCGCGTCAAATCGAAAGGATTCTGTAATTCTTTCTCATATCCATGAGTTATCTTGCTAACAATCCTTCCTATTGTATTAGTAATTTTGATCTGTTGATCCCCTTTAGTATGCGGGTCTAGAACTTTGATCGGTTTGATAAGCATTTGTCCTTCCCTATTGTGTTGATAATTGTGCTCTGGTGTATGAATCGTGTTTGTATGGCTTTAATCTGGAGATATGGAATACATTATGTATTCTTGCTGATATAAGTAGTTCAATTTTATAGGCTACATTCCCTATTTTCTGTAGTACTTTAAAAGGCCCATAATATCTCCTTTGTAATTTGGTGTATTGATTCCTAGTCACTGAAATCTGTCTATAAGGTTGTATCTTGACCAATACCAAGTTATTGACTTGTAATTGAAGCTCTCTTCTATGTTTATCAGCCATTTGTTTCATTCTATTTTGTGCTTGTTGTAAATTGGTTTTCATTTGTAGAAGTATCTGGTCTCTTTGTTGTAACATGTTTTCCACTGTTGGATGTTGGAATTTCATTGTGAGGTATTACATGGGAAGCCATATATAATTTGAAAAGGGGTCATCTTTGTTGATGTGTTGATTGAAGTATTATATGAGAATTCGTAGGAATTGTAACCATACTTTAGTGTTTCCAACACAAAACTTCTCAAGTATTGTTCTAGGATCCTGTGGTTACCTCGCTTGTCCATCTGTGGGGTGGTCACGTGTTTTTAAAGTAGTCCCACTTGATCTGAATAATTCTTGCCAAAAATTGCTCATAAACACTGGATCTCTGTCTGATACTATTCCTTGTGGAATACCATGGAGTTTAATAATGTTTGTGATAAAGATCTGAGCTATATACAGAAAAATTATTTGGTAATAAAAATGAGCATATTTGGATAATCTATCCACCACCACTACTAGTTGGTTTTTTATTATGAGACAGGTAAACCCAGAATGAAGTCCATGGATACTTCTTCCCATATGGTGGTATGGGCGTGGTTGTAGTAATCCACCGGCCTTTGAGTATCATACTTGACTTGTTGAAAGATAGGGCAGGTTGATACAAAATTTTTTATATCCTTTTTTCAACTGTTTCCAGTAGAATTGTTAGGTAATTCTGGTCAAAGTCTTTTGGATGCCTCCATGTCCTCTCACTGGTGTTGAATGTAATTCTCTGATAAGAGTGTTTTTGATATCTGAATTTTGGCTATATCCTGTCTTTAGTATAGTAAGAATCCATTAGCAATTTTATGCTCGAGAAAATTCATTGGATTGTTTGCTATTTGTCAGATCTGTTGGAGTTCCTTATTGGCTTGTTTCCTTTAATTTGTTGGAGCAAATTTGTAAAGTGTTGAGTATAAGCATATAAGTGTACACTGAAACTTCTAACCGATTTGCAAGCATTTACTTCAGATTGGGCTCTTTTCCTGATAGGCATCGCCTTTGTTTGATGTCCCCGGTTTATACTCAATAAGATAGTCTAATCCCAAGAGCTTAATAAAAAATCTTTGCTCGTAAGTTTGAATGGTTCATTAATTAATTCTAATGCTCTTTTGATCTGCTCGATTGTAAACTTGTTTCCAATAAGTATTGTCTCCATTTGGCCATTATACATAAAGTTCTCGGCATATGTTGATGTTTTCGCATTGTAGGAGATAATTTTTTCAAAAATAAGCAAGAGGGTGATTATTTTGAGCTAATATGCCTATCACGTCCCCGAGGCATCTGCTTTCTAAAATAAAGGGTATAGTAAAATTTGGGAAGGAATACCGGTAATGAGATCATCTTTTCTTTCGCTTGTTTGAATGTCGCGGATTCTTCATTCATTGGAATTGTTATTTAGCAAGCATTGATGTTAAGGAGATGCCATTGCTACATAATTTTAACAAACTTTCTATAAGATCCCTTAAGCCCAAAATCCTCTTAATTATTTTATTATTTTTGGCATAGCCATGCAGACCGCTTGATTTTTGAGGGATCCACTTCTATCCCTTGTGCAGATAGCATTTGGACCCAAGTACTCTATTCTATCTTGGATGAAATAGCATTTGGAAGGTTTGACATATAGTGTATGTTGTTTCAGTTGTTCTAAAATACTTGTAGATGACCTTGTAGTCCAATGTTCGATCAGATATGATGAGTATGTCATCAAAAAAAACTAGAGCAAACTTCCTTAAAATGGTTTAATCAATTCATTAGTGCTTGGAATGTTGAGGGAGCATTGGTTAATCCAAATGGTATTGCTAAGAACTCATAAGTGACCTTCATGAGTTCGAAAGCCGCTTTATAGATGGCGCCATTCCTCGATTTGGTGATAACCGGATCTTAAATCCAATTTGAAAATACAAGAGCCCCATGTAACTCATCCATCTTCAGGAAATGGGAAACCTATCAGGTATAGTGACTTTGTTCAAAGCCCTATAATCCACACAAAAATTCCAAGTGCCATCTTTTTTTTTTTATTAACAAGGCTGGAGATGAAAAAGGGCTGGTACTTTCTCTTATGATCCCTGATTCTAAC
The DNA here is from genome assembly GCA_021442155.1 of Cymbidium sinense. Classification (NCBI taxonomy): domain Eukaryota; kingdom Viridiplantae; phylum Streptophyta; class Magnoliopsida; order Asparagales; family Orchidaceae; genus Cymbidium; species Cymbidium sinense. Next base: position 67,961,920 of record CM038217.1, on the reverse strand, counting down.
ATTTCTTTAATTAGCTTTTCTATTTCTGTCTTCTGAAAATGGGGATATCTATAATTTTTTACTTTGACAGGTTGGGTTCCTATTGTATTTTATGATCTATCTTCCTGTTGGGAGGTAAACTTGTTGGAATCAAATAATTCTATTGTGTTAATACTGTATGCCTTGTAATTTGTCAATTTCTTTGTGGTGTTCTCTTCCTCGTATTTTTCTGATTTGTAAGTATGAAACTATTTCTTTTTGTTTTGTAATTTAGTAAACTGGTGGAATGTAATGCTATCCACTTTGGATGAGGTATCTCCTCAGTAGTTGCACTAACTTGTCATCATGGATAGAATTTCATGGTGAGCTTTTATATTGTACACTCACCTAATTATTCTAGCCATTGAATTCCTAACACTACATCTGCTCCTTGCATAGGAAGAAGATAACAATCAGTAGTAAAAGTGTATCCTTGTAGTTGTATAAGAATATTTGAGCATATTCCTGAATACTTTAATGTTTCTCTATTTCCTACTAACACTTTAAACACTGAGGTAGGAGTTACTGTATGGTCTATGAACTTGGCTAGTTTAGACTGGATAAAATTGTGGGTCGAGCCACTATCAATAAGTACTGCATCTTTTGTTGCCAATTACTCCTTGTAACCTTAATGTTCTAGGGTAATCAATTGAAATGCATCAGACCGATTTCGTGAAATTCTTCGTAGTTCTTGCAATTCGTGTTCGAGTCTACTGACATACGCTCTTGATCCTCATTGATAACTATTAGATTGAACAATTTTGATTTGCAAATGTGTCCTCTATGATACTTATCATCACAATTAAAGCATAATCCCTTTTTTCTTCTTTCATCTATTCGTGTTGGTGTCAGTTTCTGGATGGGGTTATTTTGTCTATTGTGCATTCCATTATTTTGGTTGAATGCTGGAATTCCTGGAGGTGAAGGCAGTAAAGGTGGTTGATAGTTTTGATTTTGTTTACACTGAGCTTGGTGTGTTCTCGTAGTTTCTTGGCATTGTGATATCCTCGCTAGCCCTCCTCCATCAATTTAGCTAACTGAAGGCTTCAGTAGTGAGCTGTAATGCTCTTACTTCCCTTTTATATCTTGTCTTAAACTAGATTCAAAATAACTGTAAGAATTGTGTGGAATAGATATCCGGTTTGCTAATTCCTCAAATTCATTATAAAATTGTCAGACTAGATTTCTTTTTGCAAGTTCACCCCTTAAATCTGCAAAGAGGGGCCAAATCTCAATAACTTGCTCTTTAAATTGTATCCATGAGTGTAATTGGTGATTAAGATGCATCCATTGGTACCAACTTAGTGGTCCGGCCCCATGTATGATGCTATTAAGAATTTCGTCTTCGAGAGGCTATAATATTGAAAAATTGGTCCGCTTAAAAGCCCAACCTCTGTGGTTTTCTCCATTGAATCTTGGCATATCAACTTTCACAGCCTATTGTTGTGTTGAGTTTGTTGTCTAGAGGAAAGGAAATTTCGCATGATGAGGGGTACATACCGTGATTGTTGTTCTCAAAGTACTTTCCAATTTTTCTTCAATTGATGAGAGTCTTCCTGATACTTCATTTAAGATCATAGTTATTGAAGACATTTGTTCATCTGCTTTTATTCAACTGCAAACACACTCTTCAAGGGTTTTGGATGTGTGTCTTGTGCCTTCTGTCATTGTATGAGTTGTGGTAATCAACGAGAGCACCAATGATAGCTACTGTTTTCTGAATTTAAGTAATGCTTGAGTGAATTCGACTTATTTTCTGAATTAGTCCGTCCAAAGGAGGATCGGGTCCGATCCGCTTGGTTTAGCTTAGTGAGTTAACTCACCGAAAGTGTTGGAACCCTACTGAGTGAGTAATCTCCGTGGAAAGGCATGTCCCGAGCCGCTGGATAGCACCTTTTACCCTTAGCCGTTGGATGCTGCACTCGATTGAGTGTTTCTGCCGCTTGTAAGCCGCTGGATCCGGAAGTTTAATCTCTACCTTTGGATCTGGTTTTCTTCGCAGCTTTGTCTTTAATCGCCGCCTGATTGTTCGAGTGGATTACGTGTGGGCAATTCCTGGCTTGATCCGCCTTTTGGTCCGATGAGCGACTGGATGAGCCGTAAGGTTACAAGTGTCGGGATCCACTGCTGAGGTCGAATTGAGGGTTTAAACCGAGGGAATTTAACTCATTTGTATCAGCTGCTTCGCTCACGACTGCCGTCGAGAGCTCCCGAGGGGAAAACCGAGGGATCCTGGGAAGAAGAAGATCGATCGTCACGATATTCTTACCGGAGAGGTCGCCCAAAGGAAGATCCACCGTGGGAAATGTTCTGGAGAGGAAGGAGGAAGCTCGAGACAGAGGGAGAAGAAGAAAACTAAAAGCAGAGGAGAAGATTGATAAGATTTTCTGAACCCTTGTCCTTCTCTTCTCATCTCTATTTATATCTTTCTGTTGGTCTTGGATCTTGAGATTCTAACTGATTTCTGTTAGGGTTTGTTGGAAGTTTGTTTCTTTGTCGTGTCTTCAGTTAGACTTCTTGATTTCTGGCTAATTATCCTTCGTTTCTATATGATGTGTCATTATTCTGTTATACTTCTTGATTTCGATGTCTTGTAATCACTGTTGGGATGGATTTAAGTTTATGAAGGCCTTGTTATCTTTATCTGTTTATTGGCTTGTGTACCGAGCATGTAATCTGGATTTCCTTTGTTGTAAAAACTGATGTCTTTGTTGTATATTTGTTGTTATTTATTTATTTATTTATTTTCTGTTATTGTAAATCTTCTTCGGATATTTGTTATAATGGCTTGGGAATGTCAATGTCTTTAGCCGGTTCTTCTTTCCCTTGTGCTTCTAATATTTCTCAAGAATGCATCAGATTTTCAAAGTTGCTAAGGAGAAAAGACTGATAAAAAAAAAGAACGTAATATCGTCTGGGAGGCCAAAGTTGCTCGTTCAAAGAGTCTTCCTCCTACAACCCTAACAAGTTGTCCACTAATTCAAGTCCCACACGGTAAACATTGAGGCGTGACACTTAGACCATAGGTTCAAGAATCTGACGTCGAAAGGTCTCGACAAATAGGTGAGCAAGTTTGGTTGTCAAATTCTCGAAGTGAAATTGCCTTAAAGAAAGATAACGACGTGACATCTGGATTGTACTCCCACAAAATTCACTTTTTATCCCAAAGTATTTGGAGCTGAAGCAGTCTTGTTGCTTTAAGTTGAATTACTTTCACTCTGATTAGTCATTCAACACAACCTCACTCAAGATGAGAATGTTTGTCTATAGATGGAAGAGCTTGACGCGCTTAACGAAATTAGGCTCCAAGCTCAGCAAAATTTAGAAATCTACTGAGCGAGGATGTCCAAAGCATTCGATCATACAGTGCGCCCTTGAACTTTTTAAGGAGAAATGGTCTAGTGTTGAGAAGACTAATTAATCCTCACCGCAAGATATGCGGTAAATTTGAGCATAATTGGGAGGATCCTTTTGTCAATGAAAAAGTATACCAAGGAGGGACATACCAACTCATTAACTTAAAAGGTGAAAGACCAATGCTACTAATTAATGGTCGATACTCGAAAAAGTATTAGATATTAAATTTTATGATGTCACATGTGTAAATATTCATTTTAACAAAGTTGAACTTTGCAGAAATTGTTAAATGCTTGATTTCTATCATATTACTATTGGTTTTTCTAACCCAACCATTTGTTGTTCATTGTATAAACCATGGAGTGATAACCAACGTAAGGTTATTATGTGTTAAAGTACCATTATTTTCTTTCATATGGCCTTTAGCGTTCGGATGGGCTTTTTCACCTCCTATGAATAGAGCGACCTTTATCCTTTCTTCTAAATTTCTAAGCTATGACCTTAAAACTTAAGATTAGGATGGTCAGTCATCTTAAATATTTTTAAAGCTTGTGACTTCAGAACTTCTTCCGTGTATAAGATTATTTGATGCCCGTCAGATGTATTAAAAGGTTCTTGGTTAGAATAGATATAAGGTGTTCTAACCTTAAATCTTTTGCATGGATTTTGATAATATTTAGACAATATCCGATTGTTTTGATTTGCTATATACTTGGGGGTGATGTTGAACCTCTTACGATGGTTTGTACAAGCCTTCCAATTTTGGTCATTTTAATATATGATTGATGGATTGTTAATTCATTCTGGAAAATACCCTATAGAGAAATGATTAGCGGGATCATGTACGTAAATATCATACAAGGAAATTGACTTAAAACATGTATTGTTTTATGCATCTTTAATGCTTTGAGAGATGATGGATCTGTCATCCTTTCAGATTCTTTTATTTTGCTCTGTGCACTGAACTCTTACTGTTTTTTTCCTGAAGTAAGAGTTTGGATGGTTTGAATTTGCTTAGTTTGTGATTGAAGCCGGGATATTTGATTAAAGTTTTCAGTTGTTCTCAAGTTTTTATTATTTTTAGAATTTTGATGTGGCTAGTAATAACAATTTTACTTTCTACTACTGCGGTATTTCTTTGACTTGCTTATAATAGCTTTTTTTGTAGCTACCAGTTAACTTATGAAGCTAATCTGGACATGCTAGATAATTGATTTTTGTGGTCTTCTATTTTAAACAAACCTATGTTTGTTGATATGTTATGCACATACTTCACTTCATCATTCTCTCATCTTTAGTTATATTCAACTCAAACTTTTTATAAGTTTGATCACATGACATTTGATTATTTCCACAGGATCCTGGCTAATGTATAAAGTTGTTGACGACCAGAGACTTGATCTCGAGTCTATACAACAAAAATGTGAAATTAATCATGCAAAATATATCATTAAAGCTTAAAACAAAACCCATTCACTCTTTCTAACTATTTCTCGAAAATGACAATCTAATCAGGTTGGGTCCACTCTCTCCTCCAAAAGCGAAAAAGAGTAAGGTAAACTCCTCCTTTATTCTTCCCTTTCTTCTTCTTCCTTCCTTTTCTTTGCGCTTCTTCTTTTTTCAATCCGAAAATCACTTTCCCTATTTCCTTCCCCTCTCCAAAACCGAAAATCCTTTTCCCTCACCCTTACAAATCCGGATTTCTTCTCTTTACCTTACCCTCAATCCGAAATTCTCTTGTTTTTCCCTCATTTTCACCAAAACCGAAAATCAACTTTCAAAAACCCTCATTTTCCTAATCCGAAAATTTCCTCATTTTTCCTAATCTGAATTTCAAATTCGTTTTGCTGAAATCTGTTTGCTTAAACCGGGAAGAACACAGTCAAAAGGCGGGTTCTTATTTTGGTTTCCGGCGTCGCACTCATCGCATTATCCTTCCAATCTTCGCTTCGTCCCAATCGGAGGAAGCAACACTGTCAAGAGGTGGGTTCTTCTTTTGGTTTTCGACGTCGCACTCCTTGCATCACCCTTCCAATCTTCGCTTCGTCGCAACCGGGAGAAGCAATACTGTAAAGGGGCGGATTCTTTTTTCGGTTTTCGACGTCGCATTCCTCGCATTACTTCTTCAAATTCGCCTTGTCCCAACCATAGAAACAACATCGTCAAGAGGTGAGTTCTTCTCTTGGTTTCCGGCATATCCAACCCCATCTCTTTGCCAATCTTTGCAGCGCGCAGAAAAAATGAGTTAGAACATGTGAGATCTGTGAATGTGAATATATATACATGCTTGTGTTTCTTTGCAGGTTCGAAGGCCTCGTCGTGCTCATGAGAGCGCGACGAGATAAAAAATTGGTTGTGGTGTCGCGGCACCGCTTGCTATGCTCATGAGGCGTACCGAGTAAGCCAACATCCGTTAGATGTCACTCCCCATAGACGAAATATTGTTGAAATTTTGTCTAATTTTTAGACTTAGAAAAAAATGAAATGAATACACTTTGCACTGCATTTCTCTTTTTGCAATTTTCAAGACCCCGCTAATGCCCATGAGGGAGTAGTGGGTGTGAAGACGGCTGTGGTGTTGCAAGACACCACTCACTACGCTCATGAGGGCGTATCGAGAAAGCCAAAACATTCCCGATGCAACCCCTTATGTGTGGATGATGCCAGGAGGCTTCCAAAATTGCGTCAAATTTTTTAACTTAGGAAAAATAGGGGAGTGAAATGAACTGACTTAAGAACGCTAAGTAAAAAAACTTACAACTAAATTTAAACTAAAAGCATCAAACAAGAAAAAAAAAGGAAAAATAAAATGACATACAACAAACATAAAAGTAAAACAATAAAAAAAGATGGGTGAAGAACACTTACGAAATTTATCTAAGCAGAGTTGAAAACCCACTAAAGTTTATAACTGTTCTCTTTCAAATGCTCCAACTCCAACCCTTCAAATAAATGGAATAAAATTAAGACTCCCTTTTGGCCTTATTTATAGAAATTAGAAGGGATAGTGAAGGGCCCATTTTCAAAAGAAAAGAGGAAATGAATGTAGGAAAATTGAATAAAAGGAGAGGGAAAATGAAAGCTACTCTGAGGGGTAAATCTTCTTTTAAAATAACAAATTAAACTATCATTTGAACCTGTAGCTTCAAAATAAAACTCGTCACCGGATCTGCAACTCTTTGTACAAGCAGACAAAAAGTGATACTAAATCAAAATCTAAAAAATCATAAGGCTTCTTTTAATCAAAAATTAAGAGATTTCGTTCTAATTATAAATTTTAAAATCAACGAAATCACTAATTAAGTAAAATTATCTAAAACTATAAATTCTTACATGTGTCCAGACATAGAGATTTCAATTGCAAATTTTAATATCTGAAAAGGCTGCGCAGACTAAATTAGAATATAAAATGAAAATACAAAATCAATCTCATAATTCAAACATAAAATTACCTAAAATTACTATACACTCGCATGGGCCCCGACACTGTGCTGAATGCTTAAATTCAAGTGTCGAGGATCTGTTGCTTTCGCTTTAGTCTTAGGGGTCAAGTTAACAAAATCTAAAATTCTATAATAAAAGTTTCAAATCACAAATATCTCGAGAAGCGATTACGTGATAGTAGATCTAATCCTTAGTAGCTAAATATATTGGGATCTAAAGCTCTTAAACATATTCAAATTAATTAATTTTTCAAATCAAATTAAGTAACAAATCAAATTGAAACTCTATCACTAAAAAATTTAAATCAAACTCAATCCATCCACCTTTCTCAACCGCTTTGTCGAGACAAATTAAGAAAACTCTAGCTCACAAAGAGTCAATGTCAAATTAAGTGTTATACTATGTTCACTCAATCAATCTCACGCCGAAGGACGGACTCGTGTCCTCTAACCGCGCTGCCAGGGATGAACCGGCCATGACCGTGGTCCTTTGATTGGGTGGTTTGGCAAGAAAGCTCCATTATATTACAATCACGATCGTAGCGTATGCTCTCCAATGGCTCGCCTTTTGAGTTGTGAATCATATACTTGATAGGCAAATAACCTTCACAACTAAGGAGAGGCTGTCTCTTAAACAAACATCACCCCAAGTATACAAGGATTTCTTGGACGCGTAATTCATGTGTTGCTGATAAGGATCCTTCTCGTTAGTCGACTACCTCCTCGATTAAGTAGAGGACCACGGCACCGAGATGACTAAACGATGAGATGTAGATCACGCGTCATCATTCCCCCAACCATCCGGTTTAAGTTGAAATGATGAATTTCATAATCTAAATTCTGAAACTCCATATGCTGCTGCTATACGCTATGCATTTAGCAATCTAACGATCAGCCTTAATCGAAAGTTCTCTCTAACTTATTGAGAGAGGTAATTAACTATAGGGGCTTGCGCCAATAGGAAACCTGAAACCAGATCTAAAGTCCTCACAAAATGAGGGCAAAATCTCTGGGTAGTGTCTTATCTACTATCTTATCTGCTTTCTGAAAATTACACTGACACACTTAAATCAAACTCTCTTCAATTCAATTTGTCGAGAGGTCGGTGACGAATTTTCGGAGCTCACAATAGTTTGTTTCAAGTGTAACTATTGTTCATGTATTACTCGTTTTCCAAGATACAATGATCCGATAAGGTATGACTTTAATTTTATGATTTGTCTCTTCAATGTTATTTCCTATGATATGCTTATCTTGCCATTGATACTCTTTGATCCAATACTTTGTACTATCTTTTGGAAACAAGAAGAGGTTGTTGTGGGAGGGCTAATTGCTTCACACTTTATTGTCGAGCTTTTGGCTATGAAGCTTGCTTGGTCAAGTTGAAGTTGGTTAATACTTTTTTTTACCCACTATTTTGAGAATCAGTAAATTATTTGTCAATTTCAAAGGTTGAATTACATTTAGCTTCCTAAAAGAATGATAACACTAACATAATTTAGATGAATTTAATGGACAAATTTTTTTGAGCATTGAAAGTTTGAAGCAATAAAATGGCTTTCCATAATCTAATGATTTTATGTTTACATTAATTCACGTATGCAGAAATATTTATAGGATCCAAGATATATGGAAACATTTATTAAGTGAAACATCTTTTGTGGGAATTGGTGTTTACCATTTTGAGTCATTGGTTCAATACATTGTGGATGTTAGTAAGTTTAATGCTATGCCATGTTCAGGCATTTATATTATATTTTTTGAATTTTTATTTTCATTGCATTTATGAAGTTAACTACCTTGTAGTGTGAGAACTTGTGTTCGATGTGAGCTATTGACCCAACACATGTTGGGTGTGATGATCTTAATTCTTTGCATTATATTGTATCTAAGATATGAGAGTGTATGTTTTATGAACTATGTTGTGTTATAGAAAAGGCACTTATTTTACAAGATTGGTATTTATGATTGGTTCTAAAGATGATGTCGATTTCTCCACCCAACTTAATCAACTAAACAAGTTATTTGATCTCTTGGGATGATCTTGTAGTTTGCTATGATAGCTATGTATGAGAAAGATAATAATGTGCTTTCATTTTTTTGGTTGGAAGGTTTACTATACTAGTTTACAAGCTTTTAGCTATTTATCTCCTTGAGTTACTCTCTAATTGCAAGTACAATTGAGATCTTAGGACTCATTTGATTGCTTGTAATTAGTAAACATCCTTTAAAGAATAATGATATCATTTTCACTCATGTTATATGTGTGAAATTATCTCATTAGATAGATTTTAAAGGTAGTTGTATTGTTTGAAATTGTGAAAATTCTAATATGCTTGGAGCAAAACCACCTCCAACTCTTCTTGTTGATTGTTCATGTATTCTTTCTGATTTATTTTCCAATGCCTGTGTATCTTCGCAATTTTCAAGTCGCAACCTAACCAACATTTGCCTTGTTGTTTAACCTTAGGAAAGGATTATTTAAGTTTCAAGGAAATGCGTTATTTGTTGTATTTATTTTCAAATTTATTGCAAATAATTATTTTTGCTTTTATTTCTTTAGCTTTTTAACCTAATCTAATAATTAGACTATAAATATTTCTCCTTTTCTTTTATAGGAATAAGAAAAGTAGAGAATTAGATTATTCTTCTCTTATATTTTTAACATGGTATTTGTGCTATATCTCTTCATTTTTATTCTTCTCCACATTCTACTTCCATACCTTCTCAATTCTAAAAGTATTTCTCCTCCAAATTTTGTTTGTATGTAAATCTTAAGATGGTTAAATATGAAATAGCCTTAAAAGATCTCCCTTTAGTCTCAAGATTTAATGACAATATTTTTATTTAAGAAACCTTCTCTCATAGATTATCAAATTTCATCGATGACTTTCTACTCTAGAAATCATTATCAATGTGATTGTTTAAAGGTGCTCTTGAATTTCTTTAGCATTCAAAATAGAAACACAATCTTGGATTATAGATTAGACTTTTGATCATATGATAGGAGATGCCACTTTATTTCAAACTCTTCATCCTTATTTAAAGGGTTATGCAATCTTTGGCATTGAAACTATCAAAATCTCTAGCTCTTTGGTGATGAATTCTATTCTCTTGGTGCCCAATATTATTTATTTATTTATTTATTTTGCAATTTATTATCAAGCAACAAAATTATTCTAGATTTGATTGTAACACTAATTTCTTCATAGTCATTGTAAATTTCAGGATAGAGATTTGGGAAGGATAAATGGCAAGGTCAATAAAAAAAAAAGCTGGTCTCAACCTTTTGAATTATAAATGAATCATGTAAGATTAAAAAAAATGCCTAATATCTATTTCTCCAATGAAAGTACTATCATGTTGTGGCACTTTCGACTTAATCATCCAAATTTCTGATAAGTTTATTCTCTCTTTCTTCAATACAAACTCTTGGCATTCTAGTGTAAAACTTATCAATTATTTAAACACATTAAAACTTTCTATCCTAATCATTCTTATAAAGCCTCGCATTATAGTCTTCTAACTTTTGCAATAATTTAGAGTGACATCAGCCAATCTCAAGTGAACATTATTTTGATGCTAGTTGGTAAATCTTTTGTTGATTTATTTATCATAACCATTTGGATCTTCTAACGAAAGATGGGTTTGAAGTAATTTTTCTTTAATAAAATTTTCAATGTTTCATCAAAATCTAATTTCAAACCCAAATTCAAGTCTTCAAGACCCAGACTTGGAAAAAAAATATATTTTACTTCTACAAGTAATTGTACACTAAAGTTATTGCACCCATACATTTTTAATTAAATGGAATAACAAAAATGAAAAATAGATTTTCTCAATCAATTATGATTACTAGAAATGTCTGAAAATATTAATGGGGGGAGATCGTCCTTATTATTACATACCTTGCTAATTGCTTGCCATTAAGGATACTAAAATTTAACTTTTTTTTTCCAAACCCTCACCTATGCCCTTTTCATATAGATTTATCTACATCATACTTATCAAATTTTTTGCTATTCGATGCTTGTATTACTCATTTTATTGGCTACTCTTATCATTAATTATGTTTACAAAATTTTTCTTCAAGTACCATGAAATACTATATCTTCATGGATGCAAT
>CM038217.1:67758785-67950876 GCA_021442155.1 Cymbidium sinense | reverse complement strand
CAGAAACACAAGATAGCATCATCCTGCATCAAGCCACAAACATCAACAACAGGCCAATCACCAAGCCAACCACCTAACCAGTAGCTAAACATAGAAGAACTAGCCCATCAAGCTAGAAATAGGAACAATAGACCAACCATACAGCCAACATAGAAGCAACATCAGGCCAATCACCTAGCCAACATGAAAATAAACAAGGACCCAACATAGATCAACCCACAAACACAAACAACAAAAAGGCACCAGCCCATATCAAGCCACAAATATATTCAATTATAAAAGGAACCTATTAAAATATACTTGTTATATGTTGATGCAACATCTATAAGAAGTAGAAAAATACTAAGCACCTCAAAAGAACTACTCAATGTTAAGTACTAATTACACAAAGCTAAATAATAAAGCTCATCAAATGATTGTATAGAAATTCATTAACCCAACAAGTTATATTAACAAAAGAGAAACAACAAAAACCATTAGAAGCTAGCCAATTCAGCACAAAATATTAGCCAAGATATTTGTAATTTGCTCTCGTAATAGTTTAATTTCTGCAGCTCCTCCATCTTGAGGCTCTGATTCTATATTTTTATGATTGAGATATAACATTGATTCTCCTATTCGAAACTCATACGCCTCCGATGAGACATAAGATAAATCTTCATCTACAATGTTAAATTTGATATCATTTCACGAAGGATGTCATCTAATGATATATCTTGAAAGAATACATGGGTATATCTTGTAGTATAACCCACTTTTTCTTCCAAACACCAAATGTCGTTTAATGACACCATGTAGTGATGAGTATTGCTTATTACACATCTCATTCTTACCACGAATCACATTACTTCTCCTCTCAAAATATGGTATGTGGTACTTTGTATTAGGATTTGGCTTAAAAACTTGCACGTTGCATTGGATAGACAGCAACAAGGTAGTACTTGCCTATTAAAGATAGTAACAAAATTGATTGTGGCATATTCTCATTTATTCATTACGAAGTGCAATGACAACTAACCTAAAAGAGGCATTGTGAGCTTATATTGTGGACGCTATGTAAATTTAAATATATGATTGTCATGTGCAATCGCCTTTCCCATCCGGCCATAATGAATGTGAAGCACATGTTAAAATCATATGCTGCCATTATATTTTGAGTAGGTGACTCACAACGACCAATGTAAGCAATCTTTTCATTGTTTGGGACGTCTGTAACTTATATTGCGGACGTTGTGTTACAAATTTAAACATATGATTATCATCACGCCTTTCCCATCCGTCCATAACGAATATGAAGCATATGTTAAAATCACATGCTACCATTATATTTTGAGTGGAGGACCCACAACGACCAATGTAAGCAATTTTTCATTGTTTGGGACACAAGCATCAATGTGCCTCATCTATGGATCCAACACAATCTTGTGTCAAGTTACGATCTCATAATCTCATTTACAATAACATAATTCAAATGAAATGTAACTTAGAAAATTACCTTAAAGTATGGCATATATTGACTATCATTACATATCTTCATTGCTATATTTTGAAAGGTTGAATTCACTGGCTTCACAATTTTAGAAGATAAACTAATAAGTGCTTCTAGGATAACTAAGAAATATCTACTTATTGTTTTAGATGAATATTGAAATCTCTCACTCGTAGCTCTGATAGATTCATTGTGTGATAAAACATAGAGTGTCAAGGCTAATACTTCTTTTGTTATTATCCTAGACGATCCATGAAGCCTATTAAAGGTTTCCAATTCAAGAAGAAGATCTAGAAAAATAAGTTGTGACATACGAAACATGTTATGGAGTCTACCGGGATGGTCGCTGTTTAAAAGTTCAATCTACTTTTCACCAATTAAAGTAGATGTCATGCAAGGTGTCTTGTTAATATAATTTTCATTGTACTCATTAATTAAATATACAGCTGTGATAATGGTTGCCACACATTTCTCTCTTTCATTGTTATCCATAACTGCAAATATTCAGAAAGTCATAACAGTTAAGTGCAGATACACAAATAAAATTAAAGAGGCTACTGAGTAACAAAATAAAATACTTCAAAAGATATTAACAAAACTATACATCACAAGTATTTGTGAAAATATAAATCCTAAGCAAACACTAAGAATGCAATCATCTAGTAATGTCATATAATATGATTCTCGAAGTAATGACGCAAATACTGAATTCTTCATTCAGGCACCATAGCCATAAAAATCTCTCTCTTCTTAGCATCCTCAAGTAATTTGGTAGAGTGTAAATAAAGAGGCAAATCATCAAACACTTCCTTAATTTGATCTATGATAATTATAGCATCTGAAAGAGAGGGTGGTGTACAAGATATGGTAGATGTAGATGTTATAATGGTGTATGTAGTAACTAATTGAGCAATCTGATTTCATAGAAATCTTGCACCAATTTTCTTTTTTGATAAACTTTTCAAACGCAATAGCTGTTGATGCTTGGTCTAGCTTGATTCAAATTATCAAGCATTGTGTTGATGCATCGATGATCATCTAAATTACCCAAATGATCAAAGTTGGAAAGGATTTCTTCATGGACCTCCTCATTTGGAGTCCATGCATGAGCACCAATTGCAACAATACCACCAAACATCTGATCCAGCTTTTCCTCCAATTCTAGATCAATGCCACAATATCGAAACTTTCTAGCATTAGGTACAACCTATAATTGAACATATATAATTTTCAATATTTTTACACTTACATATGAGTAAAATTACAAAACAAAATTGAGGAAAATTATAGAAAGAAAGTTTACCTATAGCTTCTCTCACCACCACTCATCGGAGGCATCAATAGTCTTCTTTTTAGCATCCCAACCTAACCCTATTGCTCATTGTTTTAGCTCTTTCCATAATTTTCAATCTCTCTTCAATTGGTCCCATTTATTTTTTAAATTGTATCCTATCATACTCTCTTCTAGTAATCTCTCTAAATTTATTTGTTATGTTTGTCCAATCCTCCCTATTAAAGTGATTGTAGGTCGATTTTCTAATTCAACCTCCGCTAGGCATAGGTCGCAAAATATCATTTTGACATCTCACACCCAAGTGGCACTCACACCACCATCTCTAGAGACACCCAACTTGAGCTTCTAAACAAAACAAAAAAAGATAGACAAATTACCAAATAAAATGTAAAGCAATGTATAAAAGTTCAAACATCCCAACGTAATAAGCTAAAATCTAGGCATTGAAATATAGCAAATTTATATGAATGGACCATTATCGCTTCAACCGTTATTTTTTTTTGTAACCGAACACCAAGCCCTTAATCTCATTCATTGGCTTCCTCATCAACAAACACTAACATAAGCTTCCACATTGTCAATCAAACTCCAACTCCTCTCAATAACATACAAATGCAACAAGTTTATCAATGTACATATAACAATAGAATATTAAACTTGTATGAGAAAAAAATTGTTACCACTTGCAAGCTACAAGAAATCCATCCCACAATCTCTTAATTAAATCAAAGAAAAACATTAACCATATCTAACTAGCATTTGATGAACCATGCTGCAATCACCCTAAACCCACAAAGAAGATATGAAGTATGTAGATATGTTAACAACAACAAAGATCCAAGAATAGATGAAGCATGCTACCTAGCGAACGACAACAAAGATCCAAGCCCTAGATGAAGCATGCTGCAATCACCAGATGATCCAACCGCCTAGAAAAATTGAAAACCATAAATGAAATAGGGACTCAATCCCATAATTCATGTTTTACTAAACTCTAAAAGACATTCACTAGATCAAAATGAAAGTGCTAATAACCATGTTATATTCATTGCCAACCCACAAAAAATGCAGATCCCCCAAATCCTCCCAAAATGGCTTAGCCCGATAACAACTAATACAAATGGTGAATGAAACAACTAGTGCTTAGTTGATAACAAGTGTAATACAGGGGAAAGAAGAGAGCAAGACTCATTTCAATTGGAAGTAAAGAGAATGATCCTCCAAATCTAAAAAAACCTCACCCTAAACAACTAATAGAAATAGTAAAATGAAATAGGCACATCGACTTGATTACACTACAATAGAGGAGAAAGAAGAGAAGAAAACTTAGTTCACTAGGAACCACAAATATAGGGTGAAACTGAGGAAACGACAAGATAGAGCAGACTGTGGGAGTGAAACCATATAGAAAGAAGGAAGTAAGAGATCATAGGTGATACCATAAAGAACACACCTATTTGAGGGACGAAAGACGGCGTAAGCGAATGGCAGCGAGGAGATGCAAATTTTCGGGGTCACAGGTTTGAGGCGAGGGCAAATCTCGTGAGATAGGAGCAAACACGGTCGAATGCCCTCAATTAGAAAACCCCATTTTCGAACGAGAAGCGGAGCCTAAAGCAGCACTGCCACAGTTAGTAAACAAATGGTATCGCGTCGCATTTTTCGATGCGACAAACCCGTGATACGGCCCCAAACGGGCCCTAAACCTTTTCATACTCGCTTTACAGTTTTTGAAGACCTATTGTGGAAGTCTTGTTATTGAGTTCTGATTAATATTTTGTTTATTTAAAAAAATTAATTATTATCTTATTTTACTCTAAAATATATTCTTTAATCAATTTAAAATATTTAATCAACAATATTTAATAAAAAGTTTGGCTAAATTTAAGTAGTCAGAACCCTGCTTTTCTAAAGAAAAAAAAATTAGAACAGGTGCCCATCGTTTAAAAAATTTCTATATGACTACAATGAAGTTCTATATAATATATTTTACAAAAACAATAAATTTGCAGCAATAAACGCGAGAATGAAGTTTCTCTTTAACAATATTTATGTGGAGCCTCTGATAGGCTCGCCCTGGGAAAACCTGAATTATCGAAATAAATTATTTTATACTACGTTCTGAGAGATAAATACCTTTTGAAGAAGTAGCTAATTCCTGGTAGGACGGATCTAATAATTAATGGCAGTAGCAATCTATTTCTATTGGAATTTTTATGTTTTATACTTGGTTCTGCAAAAAAATAATAATAATAAATATAAATAAATAAATCTTAGGAGGCTGTTTGGGATCATTTTTACATTTTATTTTGTTTTATTTATATTTTATTTCAAAATAAAATATATTTGAAGGTAGTTATTATTTAAAATTAAAAATAAAAATAGTCTTAGATATTTTGATTGTCTTTAAATAATGATATTTGTTTTCAAAAATAAAAAATAAAAATATTGATATGACCCTGAAAATTCCTCTAATGAAGACAAATCTGACAAAGTTTCGATCGAAATCAAATGGCCGGTGATCAAGACTTAAAATATCATCGGAAACTTTGAGACATCAGTTAAATTCCTAAAAAGTTCTCAAATATGGAGTGTTTATAGTCAAATCGAGCGTCTCGACGAGCCGGTTCCAACAAGCCAAAGATCTTATAATTTCGACTTCATTTGAGCATTCAAATATTTAAAATACATCAAATGATCAAAGGGATCATTGTGTGCCGTCCGATGAAGTGGAGTGGTACGGGTTTTGCATGTATTTACAAAGACGCCACTCCTCCAATCAATAAATAGCCCTTCATTCCTCATATGAAGGAGAGCCCAAGTAAGAGAGAGCAGAGAGCTCTAAAGATCCTCCAAGACACCGCGTCGCCACTGCGACGGTCATCAACCACGTCCGGCCGTCCGCCGGGCCGCCACCGCCGATTCTCGCCGTTGCCGACCATCGCGTCGCCATATCATCACCGACCAATATCGTCGCCATCATCACAACATCGTTCAACATCGTCATCAACATCATCAACCGTCGCCAACATCGCTGCCAATATCGTTGTCAATATCGCCGCCAACATCGCCTATTACTAAGCTGTCCTTTCTCATACACTGTAATCCCGGTATCGGAAGATCTTGTACTAAAACAGATACATAGTGAACAGGCGTGATTTTTCCCTCTTTTGAGATTTTCCACGTAAAATTCAGAGTTTTATTATTCACACTTTTATAATTGTGTCTGGATTTCATGGAGCTAAGGCAAAACTTTTCTCTACCGCAATTGGTTTTCTAAGACGCACTCACCGTGGGAAAAGAACCCTCAATCACACTGAACATCTGTGCATTATAATAAAGCAATACTCATCACCACGAGCCTCCGCTCCAACTCCGCCACTCAAAACCAATCCTTGAACCAAGGACGCCAAGCTTCTGCCTCACTCCCCCCCGATAGATGTGACACTGTCGATGAAGGAGCGACAAGAATCTCTTTAGAAGATCCTGTCCGCCGAATGGAAGAGTCTCAAAATGAGATGATCCGACTTTTGCGAGGAACACAACAACCACTACCGCGGCAAACACATCTCCCCCAAGATCGATCGTTAGCCATGGGAGGTCAAAATGCTAATCTCCTTGACACTGAAGTTCCTCCGCTTCTAGACCGTGATGCTGATCTCCTTGACACTGCTAGTTCTACTCATCCATCACATGCAGCTCAATGGACTGCTAATCCACCAATTATTGATGGTAGCTTGACACATTCTTGTCCCGTTGACCCCACTCGTCATGTTATACGTGCAGAATTACGACGCTTAATGCAAGATGAATTTCACCTTCAATATAGAAATCATCCTCCCCCTCACCGAGGCTATGAGGAATTCTCACCTTTAGCTGAAGCTATTCTTCAACATCCTATTCCCGTAGGTTTCAAGCTTCCAAGCAATGATTCCTATGATGGGGCAACTAACCCATATGAACACATCGACCATTACAGGACCATCATGCATATCCAATGAGCTCCTAATACACTGCTTTGTCAAGTCTTTCCCGTTACCCTTAAGGGCAAGCTCGCACTTGGTTCTACCTTCCAAGGGGATCCATCCATACCTTTACTAACTCGCCAGGTTTTCGTAGAATAGTTCATCAGCAAACGGAGGATCAATAAAGATTCCACCCATCTCTCTGGCATTCGTCAAAATGATGGTGAATCACTTAAAGACTACTTCCAGAGATTCTCCTCAGAAGCTCGCCAAATACCTGGGATAGACCCTGAATTACTAAGAGGAGTTTTCCTTGGAGGGCTCCGTCCTAGACCTTTCTACTCATCGCTAATGCGAGATACGGTCCGCTCATATGCCAACTTGGTTCACCATGTGAAAGCGCAAGTTTCTGCTAATGATGCTATTAATACCCACCGAAAATAATTTGAATAATCCACAGGAAAATGTAAGAGTGTTCTAGAAACACGATCGAATCCCATCGGAAGCAACAAGGCAATCGTGATCTCTTTCCACGGCCCTCACATCAACGATTGGAATACACGCCACTGAACACATCTCGCGTTAATTCCTTGATGGCTATTCGGGATGAAGAGACCATTAAGTGGCCACATCCACTAAAACCAACTTCAGGAAATCAAGAGCAATATTGTCACTTCCATCGAAGTCATGGACATACTACAAAGGCGTGTAAACAACTTAAAAAAGAGATTGAGAGGCTTATTCAACAGGGATATCTGCGTCAATTTGTGCAAAACCAACCAACTCACGCAAATATAGCTCCAACTGGGGGGCAACCAGGACAATCATCACAGAAACAACATAATAGTCGCCAAATAGTTGGAGAAATTGAAACGATTGCAAGTGGGTCACTACTATCTAATCAAGTCTTCATCGTCGCTTTGAAGAGTTAAAAAAAATCTAGTATTAATCATCCCACTTTTAATAACTCGGACTTGGAAGGAGTCCAAGTTCCACATCAAGATCCTCTTGTCATCGCGCGGATTGGTTTGTTATTGTTAAGAGAATTTTGATTGATAATGGGAGTTCGTTGATGTTTTATTTTACTCCACCTTTCTTAGCATGGGTCGGTTAAGGAAAAACTTCAACCCACGCAGACCGTATATAGGTTTGATGCCTGCAGTGGAGGGACAATCACCCTTCCCCGTTATTCTGAGAATTTTCTTAACAAGTCACTCACTCACCATTCATAGTGGTCAAGTCACCCAGATACAATGCTATATTTGGAAGACCCCTCCAATCAATCTTCAGTGCTGTCACTTCGGTACCTCATCTTAAGATAAAATTTCAAACTCTCATTGAGGTTGGAGTGGTCTGTGGAAATCAACAAATAACATAATCATGTTACCTCAAACAAGCTCAACCACGCCCTTCGGTGACCTTCAACATCGAGAATTTTAATCTTCAAGATAAAGAAGTACCTCAGAGGGTTTTGCCTGTAAAAGACCTGCTCCTCACTTCGTTATCAGATGACCAACCGTCAAGCTATGACCAACGATCCAGAGGAAAAATATTCCTTAAACTTGGAATATGGAGGGTCTCTGAAAAGTGTTATATGTAATCATTGGTGTATAAATATTATAGTCTTTAATTTATCCCGTTTGTCCTTTCCTCTCCACCTCTTGTACTTTGTTAACTCTCTCTAAAAATGTATCTCATCCCTTTTGTTAAGTTATCTTATGATAATATTGTATCATTGACATTATCAAAGTAATGAGTTTATGGATTTTCCTTATAAGCTTATTTCTTCTTCATTTAATCCTCCCACATGAGAAATATACAACTCACGTTATATCTTAATCGGGCATGATCAATCCCAAGGGGACTTGATCGGACCTCTTCCACGTAGGTTAACATCATCGAGCAAAGACTCTAACAAACAACCTAGGAAAGGACAAAAGGTCCTTGGTGGACTTCCCACGGCCTCTTCCACATAGGTTAACGTCATCGGGTAACACCCTGACAAACAACCTCGGATATGTCAAAATCCTCGATTCAATTCGACTCATCCATACGAGTTAAGGGTAACACCCGACAAACAACCTCGGATGGGTCAAAATCTCGCCGATTCAATTCGACCTCTTCCATACGCAATGTCATCGTAACACTCGACAAACAACCCGGATGGGTCAAAATCTCGCCGATTCAATACAACCTCTTCCACATAGGTTAACGTCATCGAGTTAATGACATCAAGTCACACTCTGACAAACAACCTCGGATAGGTCAAAGAAAACCACACCATCGCCGATATTCCTGGATAAACCATCATCGCCGGTCATCCGCCGATGCCAACGCGTATGCCCGCCGACTACTATCGCTATTGCCGCTGCTGACACCCCCGTCGGGCCGCCAACTACCATCATCCGGCCACCGCCACTACTATCACCGGCTCTTGCCTAACTTTCGCGGCGCCATCATCGCCGTTGCCGGTCATTCCTGCCGACTACTGACTTCGCCACTGCCGACTACCGCTGCTGGAGGCCGCCACCACGCCGGCTCACCATCGCCGCCGGAATACCGCTGGTCATCGCCGCGGTCACCGCACCATCGCGCAAGACTCCGCCGTCACCACCATCGATTCTCCTGACCACCGTCGACGATCCTCCAAACCCGGATGGTCCGACGAGCGCTGACGCTCTTCGAGGGAAAATCGGAACAACGACGTAGCACTTTTGATCACCTCCAAACCGGATGGTCCGACGAGGCGTTGACGCTTCGAGGGAATATCGAACAACGACGTATGTACCGCGCTTGATCACCTCCAAACCCGTGACAACCAGGCGGCTGACGCCTCTTCGAGGGAAAACCAACAACGACATACCGCGGCCTTGATCACCTCCAAACCTGACGGTCCGATGAGGCGGTGACGCCTCTTTGAGGAAAACCGAACAACGACGATGTATCGCCTTGATCGCTTCCAAACGACGGTGACGAGGCGGTTGACGCTCTTTCGAGGAAAATCAAACAATAACGTAGTACGCGTTGATTCCAAACCTGGACGGTCCGACGAGGCCGGTTGATGCCTCTTGAGAGAAAACTGGAACAACGACGTATGTACCGCAAGCCTTGATCGCCTCCAATCCCGGACGGTCCGACGAGGATGGTTGATGCCTCTTTCGAGGGAAAATCGAAACAACGACGTAAGTACCGTGGGCCTTGATCGCCTCCAAACTCGGACGGTCCGACGAGGCCGGTTGACGCCTCTTTCGAGGAAAAACTGGAACAATGACGTAAGTACTGCGGGTCTTGATCGACTCCAAATGAACCTCACTTAAGAAGAAGAGAGCACTATAGCATTGAAGAAGTGTGTCTTCTCCCTTGGCCCTAGGGGGGTTTTTATAGACCCTTTCTAGGGGCAAAAGGGTAAAATCAAAAGTCATTTAGTCTGCGTTAATAACCGCCCGCTCTGCCGCCATGCCAGCCGTCGCTGCGTCGACATCTTCACAGATCCGCTCCGACCGCTGAGGTTCTGCCTGACCGCCAGCCGCCTGCATGACTTCGCGCCGCTGACGCCAAATAAACCATGCATTATATGGCGCGCCATCGTTCATGGGCTATGAAGTCAGACCGGATGGGTCCGTAACCTCGAAATTTCATGCTCACACATACCTATGCATATTTGTGGCTGTGCATCTGCTTCCGTAGTCACAATCTTGTGCTTACATGAAGATCTATTCTCTCAAAATGTATGGTTAATGGACCTGCAGATTTCATTGAAGAATTTACTATTTTGAAGTACTTGGCATATATATTTTTTGATGATTGAGATAATATCATCCAAAATAAGGGGACAACTGATATGACCTTGAAAATTTCTCTAGTCGAAGCACGAATCTTGATCAAAAGCGAGAAATTGAAACCTCGAGATCAAGCACTTAAAATATCATTGAAACTTTAAGACATCGTTAAATTCTAAAAGCTCTCAAATATGGAGTGTTTATAGTCAAATTGAGCGTCTCGAAAGCGGTTCCAAGCCAAAGATCTTATAATTACGATTTGAGCATTCAAATATTTAAAATACATCAAATGATCAAAGGGATCATGTGTGCCGTCCGTGGAGTGGTGTACGGTTTTGCATGTATTCTGAGACGCCACTCCTCCAATCTATAAATAGCCATTCATTCCTCATATGAAGGAGAGAGAAGAGAGAGAGCTCTAAAGATCCTCCAAGCACCGTCGCCACTGACGCCGCCAACCACCGCCGCCGCCGCCACCGCCGATTTTCGTCGTCACCGTCGCCATCATCACCGACTACTATCGTCGGTCATCATCCAACATCATCGCCAACATCATCAACATCATCGTCAATATCGCCGCCAACATCATCGCCAACATCGCCGCCAACATCGCCGCCAACATCGCTATTACTGAATCTGTTGTCCTTTTCTCATACAATTATGTAATCCCGATCGGAAGATCTTATACTCAAACATACATAGTGGAAGCTTTTCGCGCCGCGTGATTTTTCTCTTTTGAGATTTTTCACGAAAAAATTCGAGTTTTATTGTTCACACTTTTTATACTGTGTGGATTTCACAACGAAGGTAAAACTTTACTCTACCGAATCGATTTTCTAGCACGCAACAAATATATAAAAAGAAATATATCAAATAAATATGTTTTTTAAAAATAGCATATATATATATATATATATAATAAAATTAATCTCAAATAGTCCCTAAGTTGTTTAATGGGGTTATTTTTGTATATGAAATTTTTAATTATATTTTAGTTGTTTTCTTAAAGAAATAGTTATTAGAATCATGAATATTAAAAAAAATTTGGATTTAACAAAAAGGAATGTCTTGATAATAATAAGTTTGCAAGAGCAATGAAAATTTTGAAAGACAAGTTGTGAAAAGACTATCATAAATAACTATGAGAAAAAGGCTAATTTCAATGAGAGGATTAAGGTGGATCTCACACCTCCTTTCTCTCTTTAAAATTCTAAGTTAAATAAAACAAAAAAATAAGAAATTAAGAGTTAAGTTTAAAATTTATCTTAAACTATTAATCATTTAAAATATGATTGTCATTTAATGAGAAATTTGAACATTCAGCATTTGCTAAGTTTAAATATCAAAGCCTAATCTTTCCATGTCACACTAAGTCAAAGCATATGTATTAGAATGCTAAGTCACCAATCATAATTTTAGGTTAGGCCAACGCTTTATTGTGATGGATTTATGTTTTATTTTATGATGTAATATTTTAAACTTGATGTTAGGATAATTTGTACGAAGTCTGAATGTTAGGACAGCATTAGACTAATAATATTTTCTACAGAGGATTGTGTTTAAGGGACCGCTATAACAAAATTATAAATGTCTTTTGCTTGCAGGTGCTATTTAAGTCCCTAAACATAATCCATTAGGACATGTGTGCTTAGTGACCCGAGATAGGGTGTTAAGCCCCAATATATAAAATATAACTGCTTGGTGTAACTGTATGTTAAGCTAACCTTTATTTTGCAAATGTAGTTAGATTTTTATTTCATAAAAATATATTTTTTGTAATATGATTAAGATTAGAGCTATGGAGTTTAGGATGATCAGTGGCTAAAAGACATACACCTAGGAGACCCCATGAAGACTGGAATGTTCCAATCCATAGAGTGAAGATGAAGATGAAGAATTGAAGACCCCCATAACATTAATTTCATTTATAAATTAATTATAATCCGAACTGTATAAGAGTAGAGCTTGACTACCCAATTTTTTTCTTTTCTGGGGTGTACGGTGGTACCCGGTGCGCCGCACCAACCTTTTATCCTTTATTGCTATTTATGTTTTGTTGTTATGTTTACATTGATTGTGCAATAGAAATTGTATGATTTTAATATATTTCCTAAAGTATGATTATTTGCTATATGGCTTAGATACGTTAGGCTCTTTAGAAAAAATTAAATTTTATACACCAACTTAATAAATTTAACTAAAATTTATGCAACTCATAACCTCATTTTATATCCTAAGATATTAATAAATAAATAAAAGATTTAGTAACCCTTTAGTTGTACAATATGTTATAACAACATGCATGCATATTGTTTCACTCTTATAAATACAGGGTCTTCATTTTTGTGCGATAAGGGACATATTTGACGTGAGAGAGCAGTCTCTTGTAGTGGAAAACATTCATTCTCTCTTATTTAGCTCGTAACTAATTTTCATCATGCATATAAGCATAAATTATCTTAATCCTGAGTCCAAAATAATGAGTCAAAATGGAATAGAAATGTGTAAATTTTATTATATTAGTTTAGGTCATAATTTGCACACCTATCATGATCTAGTATTTTAGAGAGTGAGTTTAGGAATCTAGATTTTTTTTTAATTAATAACAGTCCAGCTATCTTGTATTTATATAAGATCAGTCCATGATTTTGAACTGTAGGAGGAATAAGCTCACAACCACTATATGTAGTTATAAGTCTAGAAGAGTTAGGATCGAATCGTTCTCTCTAGTGGAAATGAACCAACTTATCTCACTTTTCTCGAGTAGATTTAAGTCAGGCTCTTAGCTTATGAAAGAGTACTTGTTAAAAAATTTACATATTTCTATTCCATTTTTATTATATTTGTTCAAAAATTTCTATATGACAAACAATCATAATTCTCTACTTCAAAATGTAAAGCCTAATAATAGGATTGTTGAATTGCTTACTAGATTCCTTAGTATCTAAAGGTATTCTCTTCTTATTATCGATTGAATTCTATTAAGAACTCTTAAGTAATTGAGTCTCCCACTTGATTTTCAAAATTACCAAATATTTGATATCAAACTTTGAAATCAATTGAGATGTTAGCCAATCACTTTAATTGAGAGTATTCTTAGAGGTTCACATCTCCCAAGATATAATTAACTATAGAAGCTTGCCACTATAGGAAACTTAAGAACACGATTTAAATAAATTTTGCTTTACTTCATCAATGTAAAATAGGAAAAAAAAATATATGTAACATATAGATCCATTGGCATTAGTAGTCATTGTTAGATGATTAAGTCCATTATAGGGCAACAAATTCCAACGCTAAAAGCTGTGGTAGCTACACCAAAAATCTAGCCATCAAAATGATAATAGAGCCTAAAATGCCTTCAATTAAAAAAGAAAAATGTAGCTCCAATAAATAATATTATATTCACATATTACCCAAATCAACCAAGAAATAATCTGCCTTCAAAAATATGATCTCATAGAATAAAGAAGAGGGAAAGGGTTTATAGGGAAAGAGTTGGATTAAGCTATATTTTTCTTTTTTTCTTTATTACATAAGTCGAGGTAGTATATCATTTCTTGATGTTGTACTTGATCATTTGAATAAATACCTCCTAAGATCTGTATGGTGTTCATCGATCATATTTTTAAACAACACATTAGTTTCCGATTAAATTTTTTTGCGAAAATTTTGTTGAAAATTTCATCTGATAGTTTTAAGTCAATGTTTTTTCATAGAAAATTCAATCGATGAAGTTTTTGACAAAAATTCATCAATAATTCACTAATTCAACTGATTATTTTCCATGATTAATCTGTTAGAAATTTCATCAGTAAGTTATTTTCTTATAGTCTAAGATTCTTAAACAAATAATTTTAGGTAATTGATTAAAATTCTTTTAAAAATAATTTTAATCTAATTAACCAATTTAATATTTTGAATAAAGAATATCTTATTATTAATGCCAACTGTGATTATATGGTTTCTAGACATACCACACAGTACTAAAAGAAAGAAAAATTATTAGATAAAATTATAAAAAAATATAAAAGAATAAATTACATACTAGTGCACCAAGGCAACTCCGTTTATATACCCATATCACATACAAAATAGAAAGCCAACTGAGCTCTCATAAAATATATAATTAGACTCTTAAATTCATGTAAAAATAAAATTAATAGAAATGCATAAGTTAAGAAATCCCTTCAATCCTAGTCCCTAACACTTGATTTATAATACATATTTTATGTAGCGCAAAGAGCACATAGGATCATCGAAAGTATTACTAATCCATAAATATAATTGTTCAAGAACACTTTCTTATGGTTTATACATATAATGCTTTTCTAAGTAAAAGGAGTATTAGAAAAGAATGTACAAAGTGGGCCATCACACCATGACGTAAAGTATAAAGATAAATAAATAAATTATCATTCTACAAAAGATATATTAGTGATGTCTAATTTGGTATTTTTAATGTATTTGTAATGGACCTTATGTCAATAAAATTAAGTACAAATGTCCTAACATTTAGTTCATAGAAAAATAAAATAATATTATTCTAATTAAAAACAAAAGTAAAACTAATTATATGTCAAACAAATAGATCCTAATTAATCATATAAAATTGAAAGTCATGCATCAAAATAATCTTCTAGAAAATTATTGAACTAGCAATACTTTAGCCAAATATTGTATGACTAAGCCCTTAAGGGTTCCTAAAAGGAAGGCTCAAAATCGAAACTAGTAATGCTAAAAGAGCATGATCATATTAAAGAAGATCAACTTAACGGGCATCGAAAAGCTATAATTAAATTAATTATAGATATAATTAAAAGGGCATGATAAATTAGAAAAGATTTGATTAAAAAAATTATATAAGAATAGATTGTATAATCATATTAGTATGACTACACTAAGAATTAACTTTGCTAAAAGAATAACTAATTTGGAATATTTTCTAATCAAAAGAGCTTGAATAAGAGACCAAATAGTATAGACAAATGGACATTTCTATACTAGGAGTAAACTAAGAGAAAAAGTACAAATCTAATTTAAGAAGATTTTCAAACAATAGGGTATGTCTAAAATGATAGAAGATATAATCAAAAGAGTATGACTTCACTAAACATAGACTTAACTACACGCAAATAATTAAATAAAAAAAATCCCAATCAAAATGAATGATTGGATTGACAGCTAAATCTTAATTTAAGATGCTAATATAAATTTAAAAGGCATGCAAGATGTATAAGGTAGACTAGAATACTCCATAGAAGTTTCTCATAGTGTATTATGACATTTAAGTGTCGCATATATTTAGGAGGAGCTGAGACGAACTATCCTAGAATATTGTGTAATCTATCTTAAGAAGTGTACTCCCTACTAGCTAATCTACTAATAGTGGTAGATTAATTAGTGTCCTAAAAAGGTGTACTCAAATCAATCAAGCTTGACAAAGGTTATAAAATTGAAATCAAGTTATTAAGTTGAGGCTATAGTGATTGCAATAACTATGTAACCCTACATCACTATCTAAATATAAATGGAAAGCAAGAAATGCATATAGCTAAGATTATATGATGCAAAACACTAATCTAACCAAGTTGACTAATAGTTGACTTAGTTTAACCAAGATAATATATAAATATGAGCATAATATTTGAAAAATATTTTGTTATAAATAAGCCTGAACTATATTAAATGAAATTTAGTTTTGAATAATTTGATTTTCTTAACTAATTTTTAAAATGGGGTTTTCTATACACAGTCACCCTATTCTTCTATATTTATAAATTAACAACCTACAATCTTAATTTTTCAAATTGACTTCAAATATTGAAATTCATAATAAAAGCCTAACACATATTTTTCATTTTTATAAAATTCTCAACAATTTAATTGTGGCACTCACAAATATATGAGTCTGATAGTTCAAAAAAAATAGGGAGGGTGGTTAAATTTTAAATACACATATATTAGATGGTTGATTTGTAAATGGCCCTTTAAAAAAATTATAAGAAATTACTAAAATTATTCATATGAAAATTTACATACATGCCACATAATTTGTATGTATATGTATATATATATATATATATATATATATATATATATATATATATATATATATATATATATATATATATATATATATTCACTATTAAAAAAGATAATAATAGTGATATTTTAATATGATATATAAGATTTGAGTGTTGTGCATGCAAATATAAAAATTTAAAATGCACATGTTCATTTTTTTATTTATGATATTTTTTTATAATTAATGTAATAATTAGAATAATTAGTAAAAACATAAAATAAAAACTCAAATAATTCAGAAATGCTTGAACAATTCAAATTAATTTTCCAAAAAATCTAGCTATACGTTGGCAATAATTATCAACTTGAAATTTTTTTAAAATTTATAGTAATATATTTTTTGTTTTAAAATTTAAAAGTTTATATTTTGAGTTTAGAAAAGTATTTCAAATGCATATGAATAGTTAAAATTGAATGCTTAAACAACCCCAAAATTTCCAAGGCTATTTAATATTATTTGAATAATTGATAATTAAATTAATTAACATATAATTCCATAAATATTTGGTATGCTCTAGTTAGTCCACATGATACATGGAATGCATGTAAAGTTTAATGAACATATAAAAGTAAATTAGTAGTTTACAAAATAGAGCTTTTATATTAATAAAAATGCAAAATATAAGAAAATAATAGAATAAAATTAAGAAAATTAAGAGATAGCATTTGATCTATTAAACTTCTCCAAAATTTCTCATATTTTTCGAATGCTATTTAATAAATTTAATTATTAAAATAACATAATTTAATTAGAAAACTTATCAACCAACCTTAAAAATCTAAAGCAATTTAAAGAGTTATATAAATACAGCACATAGACTTCTACAATTTTCTAGAATTTTTAAATTTAAACTTGAAAGATTAAGAATTTTGAATGCTAAATGTATGCATTTGTAAATTTTTAAATTGTTATTTGGAGCAACAAAAGTTTTGAAATATTTTCACACATTTCAAATAATGTGTTCGCAAAACTCAATGAGTTCGAGAATTTTTTTCTCTAAAAGTTATATGATATCAATTAAAATTAAAATAGACAATATTTATTTTTAAAATTAGAAATTATTATTAAAATGCCTTGAATGTATTTTCATAAAATTAAACATGTCTCGACATATTCCAACAAAAATTTGAGATTATTTTGTTTGTTGATATGCACAAAATATAAAACAACCTAAATACTAATCCTTAGCCTAAGGCTAACATTAGTCATTGGATCTTATTTAAATGAGATGCAACAACGCTAGATCATTTTGGTCATTGTTCTTTTATACATAATCAAGACTATGGCCTTGCTCAAGTAAGCTAATCCTATCCCCTAGCTATCCATTAAGATTTCTCTTTATAGTGCACCTTTAGTGAAAATTCTCACTAAATTAGCATTAGGACAGGGCTAATTAGGGTTAGGTTCTAGGAATCTTATGGTTACCTTAATGCCAAAGACAAAGGGTTATTTGCTTAACTTAAAGGTTTAGATGTATAATTTCATAGTCATAATTGGATGGTGATTTAGACACCTCACCTTTAGTGTGGTGAGAGGAAGAAAATCCTCTCTTAGAGTTTCATT
This sequence comes from Cymbidium sinense, assembly GCA_021442155.1. Taxonomy (NCBI): domain Eukaryota; kingdom Viridiplantae; phylum Streptophyta; class Magnoliopsida; order Asparagales; family Orchidaceae; genus Cymbidium; species Cymbidium sinense. The sequence goes on along the minus strand of CM038217.1, from coordinate 67,932,698 downwards.
TGATTACATAAAATGCTAGGAGGACTAATACTTGAACTTTATTTGGGCATTAAGGGTGGTTATATATATATATATATATATATATATATATATATATATATATATATATATATATATATATATATATATATATATATATATATATTAGAACTTGATGAAAGAACTGGAAAAGCACTAAGGATGTCTCCGTGATTCTAAGAAAGAGTGGAGAGGATCGGCAATTGGGATTACTAGCTTTGGTTGATGTCACCAAGCTTATTGATGATTAAGCCATGGCTAACCATGATTAACCAATTGACACTTACCCTCATCATCCACAATAAGCAATTCAAATAATTTATTTAGGATTTGACTTGTTAAAGAGTGATAAATCTTTAAATTTGGGGCCTAATCTTATTGATCACCACATATTTATAGTTAACCTAAGCTCAATCTTCCCAAACCCAAATCAAATGATTTAACCAAAGATTTTGGTTTTTATTGAGCTTTAGTTAGGGGTCTTAACTAGCTACCAAATCAATTGGGTAAGTTTTTTAGCCATTTGAGTGGGTTAAAAGTAATTGGGTTTCTACCGCTAATTAGGTTGACTAAAGTTGGGCTAAGTTCAATATTTTCTAGAGTTTCTCCATGTTTGATGAAACAACCAATTTCTTCTTGTAGTTGTTTGCATGCTTTGGTATTATGTGATCCACAACTTTAGTTGAAGTGACAATATTACTCTAAATTTCTTGAGTTTGGCTTGAATGGATTGTGTCACTTAATAGTCATATCTTCTCAAATGGCCATTAAAATATTATTAGTAGCTTATACTCTTTAATCAATCTTGGCTCACATCTAGAGTCATTAATAATCATAAAAATGTCATGTACATTGCAAGAATTTACTTTTGACTTATTTATAATTAGTTTGTATCACTTCTAATATCGATGGATTCCTCTTAGTAAGAAATTCAGTTCAACCATTAAGATTGTTGATATTGATAATCGGATGATCTCGAACTTTTAAAGTTTATAACTAAAAATTATTATTAGATTTGTATTTAATCGGATAAATTTTGATATGACATATCAAATATTTTAAGCAATTGCAGAGAAGGATTTGTGTCATGGAGTAAATAACACGTAAAATTTATTCTTGTGAGAGCCTCCAACATTAAATAATATACGGTTATTTTACTTAAGATATTCATCTGGGTTTGTATAGGACCAATGCACAAGGCCAGGTTGTGCATCTAGAGAAGTCTTGGTGAGCTAGAGGTTTGGCTGTTCATATGGACCATAGCATGGTGGAACTGAGACGGAGCAGACCAATGTGCTTGCGAGAGGGACTAGGTGGCACCGTAGCTGCAAGGCGTCTTGTGGGAGTTGGGAGAGCACATGGCTCTCTTGGTTAAATTTTGGGATATTTATAAATCAATTATTTAAAATATATGTATTTATAATTTAATCATCTTTATCATTTTTTAAAATTATGAGATTTAGGTATTTGTACATGCTACGGATCAAATCTTATGAATTTTAAAAAAAAAAAATATGAATGGGCTTATAAATTTTAATATTTGAATATCAATTTGAAATTTTGATGTTGAAAGTGGTTAATTTGCAAATATATAAGATGATAGTATAGATAAAAGCTCCAAAATTTTATAGAATAAACACACGACACATTTATTCTTATAGAAAAAAAAAATCCTTCAAAACATAATGATTGTTTATGTTGTCCGTCATTGTCCAATTAAAGCTCATGAAAGAGACTTATGAGGAGGAGCGTTTGGTCCAAGAGTTGTTGCATTGTCCATTAATACCATCAAATTCGTTCCACGTTTAAGCAAATATAAATCAGTACCAACTCATAAATATCTTTCCTTTCCGATGAAGGAAAAAAACTCTAGTCGACACTCCAATAAAAGAGGCTAGCTTCTTCCATAAGAATAGTTCCTAATGAAAAACCATTAGAACAATCGTTCATTGCTGAAGTATCTACTTTACTATCTAACGCGCGTCTAACGCGGTTCTTTGGAAGCAGCTGTGAGGATTCATATAAAAGTGATAAAGATAAATCATTTCTTAACAGAGTCGAATGGAAGAGCCAGCGGCGTCGACTTTTTCCATGGAGAAGACAGGGAAGAAGGGGGAGAAATGCATAACGCACTACTCGAGCTGCCACAGAATACTTCTTGTGGGCGAAGGCGATTTCTCCTTCTCGGCTTGCCTCGCGAGGGCTTTCGGTTCTGCCAACAACATGGTCGCCACCTCCTATGATGACAGAGGTCAGAAGCCATACGCCGTCCGATCACCATTCGTATAATCCTTTTTTATTCTTGCTTTCATTTTATGAAGGCCTGTGATGGAAGTCTTGATATCTACTTCTGATTAGCATTCTGTTTACTATAAAAAAATTTATAATAATAATTTTATTTTATTTTTCCTAAAAATATTTTTAATCATTTTAGAATCTTGAATCTAGATAATTTTGAAAAAAAGGTTTTGGCTGAATTTAAGTATCCAGAACCTTGTTTTGTCTAGGGGAAAAAAATTGATCCGGTGCTCATCGTAAAAATCTCTATACGGCTACTATGCAGTTCTATAAAATAAATGTTTTTTTTACAACAATAAACACTCAAATCATAGTTTCTCTTCTTAAAATTTGACTTGGTTTTATAGAGGCTCGCCTTGAGAAAAATCTGAATCGTCGAAATGAATTGTTTACGTTCCGAGAGATAATTAACTGCTTGATGAAGTAGCTAATTCGTGGTAAGAAGAATCTGGCAATTAATGGCAGCAATCTATTGCTATTAGAATTTTATGCTGTGTTCTGCCAAAAATATAATTTTAGTTTTTTAATGGCGTTGTCTTTTTTGATGAAAATTTCAATTATAATTTAGTTTTTTTTTAAAAGAAATAGTTATTTTAAACATGAATAACAAAAAATTGATTTTTTTTTTAAAAAGTAAGAAATGTCTTAATACTAATAAGTTTTCATGAGTAATAAATATTTTAGCACGTGAAGATAAGAGTTCTGATTTTTTTTAAAAAATTATTTTAAGCTCTTAAGGTTTTAATTTTACATTAAAATTAAAATGTTTAAGTTAAAGATACAAGTCCAGTTAACTCTCATGATTTGGTTAGAGAGTTAACTGGACTCTAAAGTATTAGTTATACTTATTTATAAATATTAATATAAATTTAAATACACATAAATATTTGAAATAATATTGATATTAAAACCCCTAAGGCTTATATAGTTTAGAACATATCATGAATAAATAATATTATCAAAACATTATGAGCCTAACAGTTTGCAACTAATAATATATAAACAATAAGTTACACTATTCAATTTTAAATCAATATGTTAAAAATAATAAAGTCTCATTGCTATTTTCTTTAGAAGCATAAATACCTATGTGTATTTCCTTATCAGATGAACTGTTGAAGAAGCATTGGACTGCTAGGAATCATCTCAGCGAGCTTAAAAGATTAGGTTGCACGTTATTGCATGAAATTAATGTAAAAGACATGCATCAAGATAACTTCTTGAAAACCAAGCAGTTCGACCGCATCATCTTTAACTTCCCTCATGCAGGACATGACCTAGAGCTCTGGGAGAGAGATGAAAAGCTCATTTTGTATGTATATTAAAATAACTCTACTATATATCATATATTTTTTTCATTAATTATGATTTTTAATTAACAATTTAAATCGTAGGAAACATAGACAGCTGTTGCGCGATTTCTTTAACAGTGCAAGATGTTTATTAAGTGAAAATGGTGAGATACATGTAAGCCACAGGGATGATAAACCTTATACTCAGTGGAGGATTAGAAGCTCGGCGAAGAAGAGAGGATTGATTCTGAAGGATATGGTGGAGTTTCAGAAGAAAGATTATCCAGGTTATCATAATAAGAGGGGAAGTGATATAAAGGGCAACAAGACCTTTCCTCTTGGTTATAGGTGCTTCACTTTCAAGTTTTCTTTGAAGAACCATTTGGTGGAAAATGAAAATTTCAGAAAAATTTCGACAGATAATTTATCAGTTGATTTTTCAGATTTAGTGTTATAATTATTGTATTTCTCAGTTAGCTTTTCTTTATTACATCTATGCCAGAGTTAGCTTAAAGAAATTAAACACTTGAGTTGCATCATCTATTATGATTTGTGATTTGATAACATTCAATTAAAATTGAAGTTCATATGTAAATTTATTTTAGGAATACGCCACTATTCAAGTGGTAGCAATGAATTTTATATGTGAATTTATTTTGGGATTATATCATTACTTCAATCGTTTTCATAAAAGAAATGATTTTGTTAAATAACATTGATCTACAAAGTAATACTTTAACTTTTATATTAGTGTTGGCAAGCTGTATTCGCATAAGAAAATAGTTCAAAATTTTAGTGGAGTGAACCTTTTGCTAAAGACGCCTCTTTTCTCGGTAGCATGGTAGAACCTCCACGCATTTGATTCCTCTATATGTAGACGCGCCATGGAACATGGGGACCGACACGAGGATGAATGATCGCTTATGGCCCCACGGATTAGTCACAATTACATGTCGACAGCCGAAATGAGTACTTATCGATTGGACTTGGCTTGGATAAATTATAAGTTGTTCATGTTCGCCGAGTTCGAGCGAACTGCATGTTCGTTTGCTTTGCTTAAGTTTATCTATGTTGAATTGTACTTTTTTGAAATAAATGAACAATTATATAATCAGTTAATGAATAAGATTTAAATGAGTTCTAAAATTTTCTCTAATTTTTTGGTTGAAATACTTCCTTAAATCTCATATAATGAATCATGATCTAAGTTCTCCACACAATATAAAATCTAGATTCTTAAAAATAAATTAATCATGAAAAATTCTATAAGGGGTAAGCTTGACTAAAACATAAATAAAAATCAAGAGCTATTTAAAATTTTATGATGCATATAAATTTATAAAGAAGATAGACACACATATTTTAAAATATAAGCACCGATTATTGTTTAAAATAAATGTGACTTTTAAAAAAAATTACAAATATCGGCATTTTTATAAAAAAATAAAGACACAATCTACTTTAAAAAATATAAAATAGATAATTAAATTTGTGTAATATACCTTATCATTGTCCAAATTACAAAGAATTTCTCTCTAAAACAAGACACAGAATAAAAAAAATTAATAAATAACTTAATTTGAAGAAAAAAAACTCAAAAATAAAAGAGTGCATACCTGAATATAAAGCATTATATATGGAACAAGCATCTATCAATCTCTCCAAATAGAAAAGTGCTCCAAATTCATAAGAGAGTGAAAACATATTGCTATTTTTCTCAAAAAAAATGGTTAACATTGAAAACACCTATTCATAATGATTCAAAAAACATTCATTGTTCTATTCAAAACTTGACTAAACCATACATAAAAAATCAAGAGCTATTTAAAATTTTATGATGCATATAAATTTATAAAAGAAGTACATATAATGGTCATTTTAAAATATAAGCACACTATCGATTATTATTTAAAATAAATGTGACTTTTAAAAAAAACTAAGGCACACAATCGGCCTTTAAAAAATATAAAAATAGATAATTAAATTTGTGTAACATACCTTATTGGGAGGGATCCATAACTCTTTTTCTATATCACTTCCATCAATGTCTCCATAACTTTTTTCTATAACAAATAACGAAATTGAAATCCTCAAATAGAATATTTTTGACATAAGTCAAACACAAAATATCCAGAATATTTGAGTTAACAAATACATGAGAACAACTACCAATAGAACAAAATAATAAATCAAAATCAAAGAAACCGAGAATGCAACAAGGCTTACATCATAATATTATGACACTAGTATAGAATCAAGTTGGTATTACTAATATTCCTTGGTGCATTATAAAAATAAAGAAGGGTTATGAAGCTAATTGGGAATCACACTCATAAAAAGCAGACAAAAAAAAGAAAGTGAAATAGTAGTTAAAAATGAAACCCCCTCCAACTATAGCAAGTGGCTATATTATTATAGAACATTACTATTATGATAGAGTTCCCCGATGGATATTTAAATTTCACCAAATCATAATATTGTCAGCACTCAAGATTGAAGAACCTTCCTAAGCCTAGAATCAATCAATGCATAAGAACTCTATTATCAACGCACAAGCATATCAACAAGTGAGGGCATTAGCATACAAGTAAACAGGTGATAGAGCATTAGCACACAAGTAGACAAGCAATAAAACTTGATTATCAATCTTAGTAGTTAGCACAAAATTATTTAATGCCATACCTAAGATGACCAAAGATTCAGAACCTGAGAGAGAGACAGCAACTAACCGGAAGAAGTCGAAGAGGGAAAAGACAGAAGCTAAAAAAGAGAGGCAGGAAGTCGAAGAAGAAGATAGAACGATCGGTTCAAGCCACAGTTTCCTCCGATTTACCTTGTGAATTGATTGAAATTGATAAGAAGATGAGAGAATGCTGGCGGAAGTCGAAGAGAAGATGAGTGAATGCCTATGGAAGTCGATGCCGAAGCCAAGTTAGGGCTTCAGTGCTTCGCTTCAAGGGACGAACCGATAGAGCTTAGGAGTAAGGGCAGCGTTTGCAAAATGCGAAAAGCGAAATGTGAAATGCGAAATGTGAGCCTCGCGGCACTATAGAAAATGAACTTTAATTTGGATGAACCGACGGCGTGTAGGGAGGCATATGATATAAATATATAATTAATATAAATATAATTAATATTATAGTTATCCATTTGGACCATTTCATCATTTATAAATTAAATAAAATAATTTATTAACTTTAATTAAATATTTAAATAATTAATATGAGTTTCTTTTATTTTTTTGTGTATTTATCTTATAATTTATAAACTATAATATTAATTATATTTTATAAAATTTAATTAAATATATCATATATTTGTATAGATTATACTAGTAAATTTAATAAATTATAATATTTTTATTAAATATATAATTAAAAAATTATAAGTTATATTTACTTATATTTTAAATATATGAATTATTATCAAATTTAATATCAATTAATTAATAAATTACTTGTTGAACAATAAAAGATGTCACAACATAAACAAATGAAAAGATCACGTGTTCATGCTCGCCATTTAACATCCGAAGTTTTCAAAACTGAGCTTGTTTGTTTATTAATGTGAACAAACATGAACGAGCATTAATCGAGAAGTTCGGTAGTTCAACGAGTACTCCATTTACAACCCTAGTCAATGATATCCTCAGCAGACATGGGTGTATATAATTGCCCCAAAAAAAAAAGACCTTTTGCTAAATGAGCTCCTTAGATTCTCTAACACCAAAAAACATTAAATAAAGAGGCATAAATATGACCATTGGCCCAGTTGATATCATCAGATAATCATTTAATCAAATATAGATTATGATGTAATTCTCCAATGAAAAACTTTTACAATAAATTCTAAACTATCCGTTTATAAATTTCTATAAATCAAATGACATCAAAAGCAATTCAATTTTAATCTAAATGAGCACAAATCAAACACTTGAAATATAATTTAAAATTTTAATAATTTTATATGGTTTGAACACGTCAAGTGATGAGTCTAAAAAAAATAGAGTTCTTAAAAAGTTACTGAGATTTCTTAGAAAAATGACTCAAATATACCTATAATTTTAATTTTGCCATTTAGATAAATTATAAGTATAGAAGATGAATGAAGTGAATGTATAGTTGACATTTAATCCTTTTTGGAACTAACCTTCATGAACTTGTGAAGCAAATAATAATCAAGAAATTCTTAAGTTAATAGAAGTTACAAAATAAAAGAAAATTTGAGTATGAGATATTTTTATCAGGTCATTTTCAACATTATTGAGGAAAAAAAAAGGTGATAATGTGGGAGTATTCTTCTTTTATAAAATATTTTATAAAGGAGATTTTAAAAGATCTAGTAAGTCTGGACTAACAAATTTATCAAAACTCTTATAAAATACTCATAAAAAAGCATATGATTTAGGAATCTATTATAAGGACCATGTCACAACCCTATCTAATGTAAACCAATCATATCAAGATCAATTATATCGTGTCAATATCATAATAGTTAATTAAATACTCAAGATCATATCATATCATAGTTGATTAAGAAAATTTTTTTCTTCAATTAATAAACATACAGTTACTACTATTACCAAAATATCATAAAATAAAAATAGTTAATATCAAATCATATCATAACTATACAATCAAGAAAACATACATGTATGAAAATCATAATTTAATTCTTTCACCAACAAACTTTTTCATAATGGTCATAATGTTGCATTCAATAAGTCATAAAACTTTTGAGTTTCTTTATTTGGTGTAGTTCTTGTTCAGTTACTCGTACAAACTCAACTCTTGTTACATTAAATATTATTTCTTCATATCGGTCATAATTATATTAAGTTGAATATGCATTACTCATCGAAGTATCAGTAGCAATATCAATATGTAGCTTATACTCACTATGTGAAGTCCAATATAAATAATTTGGTTGGAACTCTTTGCAATTTCAAGTTCAATTTGACCTCATTTGGTATTAAGTATATTTGATTCTTGTTACTCGCATATAAACATTAAAACTTTTCTTAGAGTAATAAATTGAAAATTTAGATGCCAAGTGCATGATGTACTCAACCCTATTTAAGAATTCATCAATTAATCATTTTTTGCCTTGATGCAACCTATTGTACATTCATGATTCTTCATTTGTTGATATCCATGGGCTATACAAAGATAAAAAAATATTTCAAAATCAATGAACTTAAAACTATCTCTCCATCTATATGATTAGGGCTGCAAAAGCCGAGTATGAGCTTGTTCAAGTTCAAGCTCATTTATTATTATTAAGCCCGAGCTCGATTCTAGTTTTTAGAATGGTGTTCAAGCTCGAGCTCATTTAAAAAAATCTTGATCGAGCTCGGCTCGAGCTTGTTCGCGAGGTCGGTTCAGAATGGGATTATTGAGCCTATTAACAAGTGTTCGTTTAATGAAATAAATGAGCCCTAATCAAGTTTGTTCTCGAGCAATGTGTTAAGAAATATAAATGATACTATTTATGAACAAGCTTTAATCGAGCCATAATTGTTGACTTCCATGCATGATACATCAGCCGAGTCGAGTTCAAAATCCAAATTAACAAACCTTTGATGTAATAGCTAGCAAATCGGAGCTGAGATACACCAAACATCGCCGAAATCAGTCGAAATGACCTCCAATCGACGACGGAATTTGTCATCGCATTCAGAACCTCGAAATTGATCGGAATGTAATATTGCACAATCTAACGATCAACCGAAGCGAGATTGCTATCGATATCTTAATGTATTAGTTGGGAAAGCTACGAAATGTTGAATCTCAGTTCGTAAAATTGATTTTTTAGTTTCAAAACGTCGAAATCTATCAAGTAAGACTGTTCACACTCAATTCGAACGAGTCTGCGCAAATGTCGAGTGATTGGAAGCGGAGACGTGCATTTTTAAGCTAAATTTGATCCAGTTCGACGCCGACTTGAACCAAATGGCCTTTGATTGCGAAATGGACTGCGTTATTGCATTCAGAATATCATAATAAACTTGAATCAATATATATATAATAATTTCAGGATAAAATTCATATTAAAATCGATTAAACACTAATTGTTTTTCATTTTCCGATTAAAAGACCTAATAGCCTAATTCCTAATTGGCCTAAATGACAGCATCTACTCGGTTCATCACGCGAGACCTCTTCCGTTCGGCTTCGTCCCCTTTCACATGATCTCGCTCGAGCTCCAAGCCAAACGCTCGGTTTCGAACGCACGCAAGACCCTCAGCTTCCTCCTCCTCACCTGCACGATCTCCTCTCAACCGTTCTCTCCAAGCTTCGTTCGATCCTTCCTTAACTGTTCCCTCTTGATTCTGCCCATCTCCTTCAAATCGTAAGCAAAACCGGAAGCCCCATATTCATGTTCGTTTCCTTCAACCGAAGGTAAACCAGTCTCTTCCCCTCATTCGTAAACCCAGCCACCGACCTCAACTCCACAACTCCTCCCAATTTCCAGAGCCATGCACGCCGACCTCAACTCCACAACTCCTCCAAGGTTTTCCATCCCATCTTCCTCTTCACACCATACAGGTTCGCAACAGGTGTTTTCTTGTCTTCTCTTACAAAGCTATCTCCACGCTCTTGCCAAATCGATTACATGCCATGGAGCTAAGCCTTTCCAATCCAACTTACCCAAAGTTCTGTTCTTGAGATCGGAAAACTCTTTGTTTAAGTCAAAAACCCTGATATAATTCCTAATATGATCTTTAAGTTTAATCTTCCCACCCTATCTTTCCCTTTCTCCTTCCTCTCCATTTGGCCGAAACCTCCTTCGCACACCTCCGCTTCTCTAATCTTGTAAATTAGCCTACCACCTGGTTGATTAAACTTGGATTTATTAAAGAAAAACAGAGGAGAAACAGAATTTAAAATTCTGTAGAATTTAATGTTGTCATTTTGCTGTTTGGCGGGATTCAGAAGTTGGCTCTTCCCTCTAATCCTTCTCCTTGCCATAAACCAAACTCCCCTAGCCAAACCCTATTGGTCGAACCATCCTTACCGATCATTATAAGTACACAGAAAAATCAAGTTTGAATATGTGTAAAATATATATGAATGTAAATATGAGGAATGATACATATATATGTTTGCGTCTCTTTTTATAGGTTTGAGGCATTCCCGATAGAGCGTGGTGGGAATGAAACGTGGTGTCATGAGCAGCTCATTATCTTAGAGCGTCAGTAAGCCAAAAACTATTAGAACTCCGGTATGTCAAAATGTTGCCAAAATTTCGTCAGACTTTATTTTATCCTAATCCCTATGTTTGAACACCAACGTCGGGTTTGAGACCGCTAATACCTAATAGGGTGTTGGCGGGTGTGAAGATAGTTGTGGTGTCAGACACCACTTCTTACCATAGGGTGTCTGAGTAAGAAAAGCGGTTCTACAACGTCACGGGGATGGCGAGAATGCTTTGAAATTATCAGATTTTGGATTAAATTATGGACTTAAAAGAATCAAAATTCATCTAAAAGACCCAAAACATAATAATCTAAAGTCAAATTTAAATGTATTGAAAATTCTAATAAAATAAACATAGAGGTGAATATTAAATTGAAATAAAAAAGAGAAGATTATAATGAACTTAAAAAAAAGACTTTACAAGTGAGGCTTGAAGCTAACTTTGAACACATAAGAAACTTGCAATAAATTTAAAATTTGGTTATGTATATTGATCACTTGATGTGGAATTTAAAATAAAGTTAAATTGGGTTTGATCTCTTATATGAAGGCTGGATAACTCTCATTAGTGCGATATTACTCACTGTAACTTGTTGGCTTGCCGATAGTCATGAATGCTATATTCTAAGTCTACTTGAATTTGCATTTCAATACAAAACTAAATCATAAGAAATTTGTTAAGTGTTATGTTTATATATATATATATATATATATATATATATATATATATATATATATATATATATATATATATATATATATATATATATATATATATAAATAAGGAAATTAAATAAAATTTATAAGAGATCTATGAAGAATTTAAGTAACATGTTAATGGAATGATTAATGAAGATTGAAAGATTCATACAAGTGGTATTAATAGTTTGTTTTAAACTAATTGGGAGATAAATTATCAAATATGAAAGAATTCGAACCTGCTCATAAATAAATTTGAAAGCTTGAAGAATTGCAAAATTCAACAAATAAATTAAGTGTGAATAATATTTTAAATTACAACCTAGCATACCGATCTGATTCATACAAGCAGATAGAAGGCGACACTAAATTAAATGATACATGAATGAAGGAACTTTCCTTCAATCCAAAAATAAAAGAAATTTCATTCTAATTAGGATTTTTAATGTCAGTGATTTTATTAATTAGATGAAATTATCTATTAGGATATAGAGATTTAAAGTGTAAATTTTAATATAAAGAAAATATCTATTTAAATTAAAATTAAATGAAAATATAAAATCAATCTCATAATTCAAAAATAAAATTACATGCATTACTAATTACTCGCATGAGCCATGACATTATGCTGAATGTTTAGATTCAAGTGTCTGAGGATGTTGCGCGGGTTGTTTTCTAGTTTGTTCTTAGGACCGGGTCCAGGTTAACAAAACCTAAAAATTCAATTATTATAAGAATTTTAGCTTATTGAAATATCTGAGAAGCTAATCCTGTCATGTGATAGTAGATCTGATCCTCTATTATTAAACTAATAGAGTTGATAGAATCAAATAAAATCATAAACCCCGATGATGGCTGTGTTGAATGAAGATTTCAACCGGAGGGAATACTTCCATCAAAATGTGAATCTAATTTCAAATCAAATTAACTTAAATCAAGTATCAATCTAAAAATTACTTAAATAAAATTCAATCATTAAAAGATTAAAGCAAAATTTAATCTATCCACCTTTCGTAACTGTTTGTTCAATGTGATAAGTTAAGAAAACTCTAGCTCACAAAGGAGTCAATGTCAAATTAAGTGTTACTATACTGTTAATCAATCTCATGCCAATGAGGACATGACCCATATCCTCATTTGCATGGCTTGGTACGGTAGGCTCCACGATGATCGATTCACGGTAGAGGCCTCGTCGGTGTTTTGTCCAGTAAGACTCCATTATATTATGATCATGATGGTAGCCCGTATGCTCCCCAATGGCTCTACCTTTTGAATTGTGAATCATAGGGTACACCTGATAGGGCAAAAAGCCTTCTATCAGCTAAGGTAGAATTAAGCATGTCTTCTTAGACAAACACCACCCCAGGTTTATAAGGATTTCTAAAATGGCATAACCCATGTGTTGTTGATAAAGATTCTTCGATCAGGTTGGGTCATTATCTCCTCGGCTAGGTAGGGGCAGCAGGGATGACGGAACCATGGGATCTAGATTGGGCACGTCATCATTCCCCCAACCATCCGCTTTAAGTTAAAATTGTGAACTTAATAAATCCCAAATTTCAAAACTCCACATACTGCTACTATATGCTATGCATTAAATGACCTAAAGACTAGCCTTATTCGAAAGTTCTCTTTCACTTATTGGGAGGGGTAATTAACTATAGGGCCTTGCACCTATAGGAAACCTAGAACCAGATCTAAAGTCCTCGCAAAATGAGGATGAAATCTCTGGGTAGTGTCTTATCTACTATTCCATCTGCTTACGAAAATTACAGACACATAATTCACACTCTCTTCATTTGTGAGGTGTGGTAAATTTTAGCATAGTTTATCGACTCTGGAGACATTATTCTCTTTCCATCTTTGGCTAGTCATATACATGCTATAGTAGCAACAAAATATTTGAAAATAAAAAATAAAAATGGTGATTTAAATGTATAATAAATTCAAATTACTAATGTATGAGATTCTATGTCGAATGAATTATTTTGTAGAGTATATCTTTATTACACTATTATTTTATTCTGTAGTACCTCTGCATTTTGAAAGTATGTGTTGAAATAATAATTACTAATTACTAATCTCCATCTTTCACTTGCATAGAATGGATCTACAGTGCACTCCTTTCATTTTTTAGCTAGGGCATGGTGCAAACATCTGCTTAGCTAATGCCATGTTCAACACAGGAGATGTTGGAGTTCCCATTCAATTTGGTAGCTTGAATTTCCCAATTATTATAACAGCAACTCCTAAAGTACCCACTAGTGGTACATTCGTCCAAGGTCATGCCGGAAGGCCTCAGTTTACTGAAGCTCCTACTTATCATGCTCGCCAACCAGTTCAGCAATCAACCACTGTTAATGAGTTCTTTCGACAAAGAATGTCAATTTTTGAAAGATTGGGTCAATCTGAAACCCCCGTGATGAAATGAACCATCGATGGGCAAACTGTGTCTTTAATGCCTCATGGTATAATTGCTTCGCCGATTGAACCTTTCGTACCTGGAAAGCATGATCATTAAGCTTCCTCATCAGGAGAAAATTAACCAGAAGGCAGAGTAAAAGAAAAAAAATGCTAAGCTGAGGGCTCAGCAGATCCTACCTGAATGACCCAGTGAACAAATAATACTGCTACCAAAAGCGAGTATTCCTACCCATAATAACTTTAATAATCTAAAATGGGTAAAAATGAATAGCACTACTAGTGAGGTGAAGCAATCATTCTAGACTCAACAATGACATGCTCTACCACTGTAGAGGAGACTAACTGAAACACTGTCTACCAGAATACACAACATTCTTAAAGTAGCCAAGGACAGAGGCTTAATGAAAAGAAAATTTTAGAGGCCTGTGGTGATTAAAAATACTGAAGCTCCACCAAAGAGGTTGCCATCTCTTATGGTAACCAGTCATTGAGCCAAATATGCTTCGCATTGTGAGCATCGGAGCATGACACTCAGACCGCGTGTCCAAGAATCCACTGCCAAAAGATCCCGATGAAAGGATAAGAAAGTATGGAGGCCAAGGCCCCATAATAAAATTCTGAAGAAAGAAAGAGGTATGACATCTGATGCACGCATTCAAAAATTCACCTCAAAAATAACTTATCAGAAGTGGATACCTAAAAGAAGGGATATCATAAATAAAAGATATGTTGGTCGACACCCTGGAGAATCTTCTAGGTGATCCCATCGTCGATCAGATTCACCCTCACAAGAGAAGGTTGACTTTGATCGCAATACTTTAATGGAAGAAATAAGTCAGGCTCTTAGCTTATGAAAGAGTACTTGTTAAAAAATTTACATATTTCTATTCCATTTTTATTATATTTGTTCAAAAATTTCTATATGACAAACAATCATAATTCTCTACTTCAAAAATGTAAAGCCTAATAATAGGATTGTTGAATTGCTTACTAGATTCCTTAGTATCTAAAGGTATTCTCTTCTTATTATCGATTGAATTCTATTAAGAACTCTTAATTGAGTCTCCCACTTGATTTTCAAAATTACCAAATATTTGATATCAAACTTTGAAATCAATTGAGATGTTAGCCAATCACTTTAATTGAGAGTATTCTTAGAGGTTCACATCTCCCAAGATATAATTATAGAAGCTTGCCACTAGGAAACTTAAGAACACGATTTAAATAAATTTTGCTTTACTTCATCAATGTAAAATAGGAAAAAAAATATATGTAACATATAGATCCATTGGCATTAGTAGTCATTGTTAGATGATTAAGTCCATTATAGGGCAACAAATTCCAACGCTAAAAGGCTGGTAGCTACACCAAAAATCTAGCCATCAAAATGATAATAGAGCCTAAAATGCCTTCAATTAAAAAAGAAAAATGTAGCTCCAATAAATAATATTATATTCACATATTACCCAAATCAACCAAGAAATAATCTGCCTTCAAAAATATGATCTCATAGAATAAAAGAAGAGGGAAAGGGTTTATAGGAAAGAGTTGGATTAAGCTATATTTTTTCTTTTTTCTTTTATTACATAAAGTACGAGGTAGTATATCATTTCTTGATGTTGTACTTGATCATTTGAATAAATACCTCCTAAGATCTGTATGGTGTTCATCGATCATATTTTTAAACAACACATTGCAAGTTTCCGATTAAATTTTTTGCGAAAATTTTGTTGAAAATTTCATCTGATAGTTTTAAGTCAATGTTTTTTCATAGAAAATTCAATCGATGAAGTTTTTGACAAAAAATTCATCAATAATTCACTAATTCAACTGGTTATTTTCCATGATTAATCTGTTAGAAATTTCATCAGTATTGGGTTATTTTCTTATAGTCTAAGATTCTTAAACAAATAATTTTTAGGTAATTGATTAAAATTCTTTTTAAAAATAATTTTAATCTAATTAACCAATTTAATATTTTGAATAAAGAATATCTTATTATTAATGCCAACTGTGATTATATGGTTTCTAGACATACCACACAGTACTAAAAGAAAGAAAAATTATTAGATAAAATTATAAAAAAATATAAAAGAATAAATTACATACTAGTGCACCAAGGCAACTCCGTTTATATACCCATATCACATACAAAATAGAAAGCCAACTGAGCTCTCATAAAATATATAATTAGACTCTTAAATTCATGTAAAAATAAAATTAATAGAAATGCATAAGTTAAGAAATCCCTTCAATCCTAGTCCCTAACACTTGATTTATAATACATATTTTATGTAGCGCAAAGAGCACATAGGATCATCGAAAGTATTACTAATCCATAAATATAATTGTTCAAGAACACTTTCTTATGGTTTATACATATAATGCTTTTCTAAGTAAAAGGAGTATTAGAAAAGAATGTACAAAGTGGGCCATCACACCATGACGTAAAGTATAAAGATAAATAAATAAATTATCATTCTACAAAAAGATATATTAGTGATGTCTAATTTGGTATTTTTAATGTATTTGTAATGGACCTTATGTCAATAAAATTAAGTACAAATGTCCTAACATTTAGTTCATAGAAAAATAAAATAATATTATTCTAATTAAAACAAAAGTAAAACTAATTATATGTCAAACAAATAGATCCTAATTAATCATATAAAATTGAAAGTCATGCATCAAAATAATCTTCTAGAAAATTATTGAACTAGCAATACTTTAGCCAAATATTGTATGACTAAGCCCTTAAGGGTTCCTAAAAGGAAGGCTCAAAATCGAAACTAGTAATGCTAAAAGAGCATGATCATATTAAAGAAGATCAACTTAACGGGCATGAAAAGCTATAATTAAATTAATTATAGATATAATTAAAAGGGCATGATAAATTAGAAAAGATTTGATTAAAAAAATTATATAAGAATAGATTGTATAGTCATATTAGTATGACTACACTAAGAATTAACTTTGCTAAAAGAATAACTAATTTGGAATATTTTCTAATCAAAAGAGCTTGAATAAGAGACCAAATAGTATAGACAAATGGACATTTCTATACTAGGAGTAAACTAAGAGAAAAAGTACAAATCTAATTTAAGAAGATTTTCAAACAATAGGGTATGTCTAAAATGATAGAAGATATAATCAATCAAAAGACTTCACTAAACATAGACTTAACTACACGCAAATAATTAAATAAAAAAAATCCCAATCAAAATGAATGATTGGATTGACAGCTAAATCTTAATTTAAGATGCTAATATAAATTTAAAAGGCATGCAAGATGTATATAAGGTAGACTAGAATACTCCATAGAAGTTTCTCATAGTGTATTATGACATTTAAGTGTCGCATATATTTAGGAGGAGCTGAGACGAACTATCCTAGAATATTGTGTAATCTATCTTAAGAAGTGTACTCCCTACTAGCTAATCTACTAATAGTGGTAGATTAATTAGTGTCCTAAAAAGGTGTACTCAAATCAATCAAGCTTGACAAA
This sequence comes from Cymbidium sinense, assembly GCA_021442155.1. Taxonomy (NCBI): domain Eukaryota; kingdom Viridiplantae; phylum Streptophyta; class Magnoliopsida; order Asparagales; family Orchidaceae; genus Cymbidium; species Cymbidium sinense. The sequence continues at coordinate 67,915,263 of CM038217.1, read as the reverse complement.
GGTTATAAAATTGAAATCAAGTTATTAAGTTGAGGCTATAGTGATTGCAATAACTATGTAACCCTACATCACTATCTAAATATAAATGGAAAGCAAGAAATGCATATAGCGAAGATTATATGATGCGAAAACACTAATCTAACCAAGTTGACTAATAGTTGACTTAGTTTAACCAAGATAATATATAAATATGAGCATAATATTTGAAAAATATTTTGTTATAAATAAGCCTGAACTATATTAAATGAAATTTAGTTTTGAATAAATTGATTTTCTTAACTAATTTTTAAAATGGGGTTTTCTATACACAGTCACCCTATTCTTCTATATTTATAAATTAACAACCTACAATCTTAATTTTTCAAATTGACTTCAAATATTGAAATTCATAATAAAAGCCTAACACATATTTTTCATTTTTATAAAATTCTCAACAATTTAATTGTGGCACTCACAAATATATGAGTCTGATAGTTCAAAAAAAATAGGGAGGGTGGTTAAATTTTAAATACACATATATTAGATGGTTGATTTGTAAATGGCCCTTTAAAAAAATTATAAGAAATTACTAAAATTATTCATATGAAAATTTACATACATGCCACATAATTTGTATGTATATATATATATATATATATATATATATATTCACTATTAAAAAAGATAATAATAGTGATATTTTAATATGATATATAAGATTTGAGTGTTGTGCATGCAAATATAAAAATTTAAAATGCACATGTTCATTTTTTTATTTATGATATTTTTTTTATAATTAATGTAATAATTAGAATAATTAGTAAAAACATAAAATAAAAACTCAAATAATTCAGAAATGCTTGAACAATTCAAATTAATTTTCCAAAAAATCTAGCTATACGTTGGCAATAATTATCAACTTGAAATTTATTTTTAAAATTTATAGTAATATATTTTTTGTTTTTAAAATTTAAAAAGTTTATATTTTGAGTTTAGAAAAGTATTTCAAATGCATATGAATAGTTAAAATTGAATGCTTAAACAACCCCAAAATTTCCAAGGCTATTTAATATTATTTGAATAATTGATAATTAAATTAATTAACATATAATTCCATAAATATTTGGTATGCTCTAGTTAGTCCACATGATACATGGAATGCATGTAAAAGTTTAATGAACATATAAAAGTAAATTAGTAGTTTACAAAATAGAGCTTTTTATATTAATAAAAATGCAAAATATAAGAAAATAATAGAATAAAAATTAAGAAAATTAAGAGATAGCATTTGATCTATTAAACTTCTCCAAAATTTCTCATATTTTTCGAATGCTATTTAATAAATTTAATTATTAAAATAACATAATTTAATTAGAAAACTTATCAACCAACCTTAAAAATCTAAAGCAATTTAAAGAGTTATATAAATACAGCACATAGACTTCTACAATTTTCTAGAATTTTTAAATTTAAACTTGAAAGATTAAGAATTTTGAATGCTAAATGTATGCATTTGTAAATTTTTAAATTGTTATTTGGAGCAACAAAAGTTTTGAAATATTTTCACACATTTCAAATAATGTGTTCAAAAACTCAATGAGTTAGAATTTTTTCTCTAAAAGTTATATGATATCAATTAAAATTAAAATAGACAATATTTATTTTTAAAATTAGAAATTATTATTAAAATGCCTTGAATGTATTTTCATAAAATTAAACATGTCTCGACATATTCCAACAAAAATTTGAGATTATTTTGTTTGTTGATATGCACAAAATATAAAAACAACCTAAATACTAATCCTTAGCCTAAGGCTAACATTAGTCATTGGATCTTATTTAAATGAGATGCAACAACTGCTAGATCATTTTGGTCATTGTTCTTTTATACATAATCAAGACTATGGCCTTGCTCAAGTAAGCTAATCCTATCCCCTAGCTATCCATTAAGATTTCTCTTTATAGTGGTGCTTAGTGAAAATTCTCACTAAATTAGCATTAGGACACTTAGGGCTAATTAGGGTTAGGTTCTAGGAATCTTATGGTTACCTTAATGCCAAAGACAAAGGGTTATTTGCTTAACTTAAAGGTTTAGATGTATAATTTCATAGTCATAATTGGATGGTGATTTAGACACCTCACCTTTAGTGTGGTGAGAGGAAGAAAATCCTCTCTTAGAGTTTCATTTGATTACATAAAATGCTAGGAGGACTAATACTTGAACTTTATTTGGGCATTAAGGGTGGTTATATATATATATATATATATATATATATATATATATATATATATATATATATATATATATATATATATATATATATATATATATATATATATATTAGAACTTGATGAAAGAACTGGAAAAGCACTAAGGATGTCTCCAGGATTCTAAGAAAGAGTGGAGAGGGGATCTGGCAATTGGGATTACTAGCTTTGGTTGATGTCACCAAGCTTATTGATGATTAAGCCATGGCTAACCATGATTAACCAATTGACACTTACCCTCATCATCCACAATAAGCAATTCAAATAATTTGGGATTTGACTTGTTAAAGAGTGATAAATCTTTAAATTTGGGGCCTAATCTTATTGATCACCACATATTTATAGTTAACCTAAGCTCAATCTTCCCAAACCCAAATCAAATGATTTAACCAAAGATTTTGGTTTTTATTGAGCTTTAGTTAGGGGTCTTAACTAGCTACCAAATCAATTGGGTAAGTTTTTTTAGCCATTTGAGTGGGTTAAAAGTAATTGGGTTTCTACTGCTAATTAGGTTGACTAAAGTTGGGCTAAGTTCAATATTTTCTAGAGTTTCTCCATGTTTGATGAAACGAACCAATTTCTTCTTGTAGTTGTTTGCATGCTTTGGTATTATGTGATCCACAACTTTAGTTGAAGTGACAATATTACTCTAAATTTCTTGAGTTTGGCTTGAATGGATTGTGTCACTTAATAGTCATATCTTCTCAAATGGCCATTAAAATATTATTAGTAGCTTATACTCTTTAATCAATCTTGGCTCACATCTAGAGTCATTAATAATCATAAAATGTCATGTACATTGCAAGAATTTACTTTTGACTTATTTATAATTAGTTTGTATCACTTCTAATATCGATGGATTCCTCTTAGTAAGAAATTCAGTTCAACCATTAAGATTGTTGATATTGATAATCGGATGATCTCGAACTTTTAAAGTTTATAACTAAAAAATTATTATTAGATTTGTATTTAATCGGATAAATTTTGATATGACATATCAAATATTTTAAGCAATTCGTGCAGAGAAGGATTTGTGTCATGGAGTAAATAACACAGAAAATTTATTCTTGTGAGAGCCTCCAACATTAAATAATATACCGGTTATTTTACTTAAGATATTCATCTGGGTTTGTATAGGTGACCAATGCACAAGGCCAAATGCACAAGGCCAGGTTGTGCATCTAGAGAAGTCTTGGTGAGCTAGAGGTTTGGCTGTTCATATGGACCATAGCATGGTGGAACTGAGACGGAGCAGACCAATGTGCTTGCGAGAGGGACTAGGTGGCACCGTAGCTGCAAGGCGTCTTGTGGGAGTTGGGAGAGCACATGGCTCTCTTGTGGTTAAATTTTTGGGATATTTATAAATCAATTATTTAAAATATATGTATTTATAATTTAATCATCTTTATCATTTTTTAAAATTATGAGATTTAGGTATTTGTACATGCTACGGATCAAATCGTTATGAATTTTAAAAAAATAAAAAATATGAGTTGGGCTTTTGTTATAAATTTTAATATTTGAATATCAATTTGAAATTTTGATGTTGAAAGTGGTTAATTTGCAAATATATAAGGATAAGATGATAGTATAGATAAAAGCTCCAAAAATTTTATAGAATAAACACACGACACATTTATTCTTATAAGAGAAAAAAAAATCCTTCAAAACATAATGATTGTTTATGTTGTCCGTCATTGTCCAATTAAAGCTCATGAAAGAGACTTATGAGGAGGAGCGTTTGGTCCAAGAGTTGTTGCATTGTCCATTAATACCATCAAATTCGTTCCACGTTTAAGCAAATATAAATCAGTACCAACTCATAAATATCTTTCCTTTCCGATGAAGGAAAAAACTCTAGTCGACACTCAAAGAGGCTAGCTTCTTCCATAAGAATAGTTCCTAATGAAAACCATTAGAACAATCGTTCATTGCTGAAGTATCTACTTTACTATCTAACGCGTCTAACGCGGTTCTTTGGAAGCAGCTGTGAGGATTCATATAAAAGTGATAAAGATAAATCATTTCTTAACAGAGTCGAATGGAAGAGCCAGCGGCGTCGACTTTTTCCATGGAGAAGACAGGGAAGAAGGGGGAGAAATGCATAACGCACTACTCGAGCTGCCACAGAATACTTCTTGTGGGCGAAGGCGATTTCTCCTTCTCGGCTTGCCTCGCGAGGGCTTTCGGTTCTGCCAACAACATGGTCGCCACCTCCTATGATGACAGAGGTCAGAAGCCATACGCCGTCCGATCACCATTCGTATAATCCTTTTTTATTCTTGCTTTCATTTTATGAAGGCCTGTGATGGAAGTCTTGATATCTACTTCTGATTAGCATTCTGTTTACTATAAAAAAATTTATAATAATAATTTTATTTTATTTTTCCTAAAAAATATTTTTTAATCATTTTAGAATCTTGAATCTAGATAATTTTGAAAAAAAAAGGTTTTGGCTGAATTTAAGTATCCAGAACCTTGTTTTGTCTAGGGGAAAAAAATTGATCCGGTGCTCATCGTAAAAATCTCTATACGGCTACTATGCAGTTCTATAAAATAAATGTTTTTTTTTTACAACAATAAACACTCAAATCATAGTTTCTCTTCTTAAAATTTGACTTGGTTTTATAGAGGCTCGCCTTGAGAAAAATCTGAATCGTCGAAATGAATTGTTTACGTTCCGAGAGATAATTAACTGCTTGATGAAGTAGCTAATTCGTGGTAAGAAGAATCTGGCAATTAATGGCAGCAGCAATCTATTGCTATTAGAATTTTATGCTGTGTTCTGCCAAAAATATAATTTTAGTTTTTTAATGGCGTTGTCTTTTTTGATGAAAATTTCAATTATAATTTAGTTTTTTTTTAAAAGAAATAGTTATTTTAAACATGAATAACAAAAATTTTTTTTTTAAAAAGTAAGAAATGTCTTAATACTAATAAGTTTTCATGAGTAATAAATATTTTAGCACGTGAAGATAAGAGTTCTGATTTTTTTTTAAAAAAATTATTTTAAGGCTCTTAAGGTTTTAATTTTACATTAAAATTAAAATGTTTAAGTTAAAGATACAAGTCCAGTTAACTCTCATGATTTGGTTAGAGAGTTAACTGGACTCTAAAGTATTAGTTATACTTATTTATAAATATTAATATAAATTTAAATACACATAAATATTTGAAATAATATTGATATTAAAACCCCTAAGGCTTATATAGTTTAGAACATATCATGAATAAATAATATTATCAAAACATTATGAGCCTAACAGTTTGCAACTAATAATATATAAACAATAAGTTACACTATTCAATTTTAAATCAATATGTTAAAAATAATAAAGTCTCATTGCTATTTTCTTTAGAAGCATAAATACCTATGTGTATTTCCTTATCAGATGAACTGTTGAAGAAGCATTGGACTGCTAGGAATCATCTCAGCGAGCTTAAAAGATTAGGTTGCACGTTATTGCATGAAATTAATGTAAAAGACATGCATCAAGATAACTTCTTGAAAACCAAGCAGTTCGACCGCATCATCTTTAACTTCCCTCATGCAGGACATGACCTAGAGCTCTGGGAGAGAGATGAAAAGCTCATTTTGTATGTATATTAAAATAACTCTACTATATATCATATATTTTTTCATTAATTATGATTTTTAATTAACAATTTAAATCGTAGGAAACATAGACAGCTGTTGCGCGATTTCTTTAACAGTGCAAGATGTTTATTAAGTGAAAATGGTGAGATACATGTAAGCCACAGGGATGATAAACCTTATACTCAGTGGAGGATTAGAAGCTCGGCGAAGAAGAGAGGATTGATTCTGAAGGATATGGTGGAGTTTCAGAAGAAAGATTATCCAGGTTATCATAATAAGAGGGGAAGTGATATAAAGGGCAACAAGACCTTTCCTCTTGGTTATAGGTGCTTCACTTTCAAGTTTTCTTTGAAGAACCATTTGGTGGAAAATGAAAATTTCAGAAAAATTTCGACAGATAATTTATCAGTTGATTTTTCAGATTTAGTGTTATAATTATTGTATTTCTCAGTTAGCTTTTCTTTATTACATCTATGCCAGAGTTAGCTTAAAGAAATTAAACACTTGAGTTGCATCATCTATTATGATTTGTGATTTGATAACATTCAATTAAAATTGAAGTTCATATGTAAATTTATTTTAGGAATACGCCACTATTCAAGTGGTAGCAATGAATTTTATATGTGAATTTATTTTGGGATTATATCATTACTTCAATCGTTTTCATAAAAGAAATGATTTTTGTTAAATAACATTGATCTACAAAGTAATACTTTAACTTTTTATATTAGTGTTGGCAAGCTGTATTCGCATAAGAAAATAGTTCAAAATTTTAGTGGAGTGAACCTTTTTGCTAAAGACCCACCGTCTCTTAGCTCGGTTGGTGTCGGCGTGGTGAACCTCCGGTGCATGATTCCTCTATGGGGCGAGGCGCGCCATGGAACATCAGTGGGGACCCGTCTGAGTGGTGATAGATGTATGAAAACATGGCTGCAGGATTAGTCACAATTAGGCATGTCGAGTAGAGGCGGCAGTACTTATCAGGTGGACTTGGCTTGGATAAATTATAAGTTGTTCATGTTAAGCCGAGTTCGAGCGAGCTTTTCATGGATGTTCAAGCTTGGTTTGCTTAATTTTATCATGTTCAAGCTTGAATTGTACTTGGCTTGTTTGAAATAAATGAACAATTATATAATCAAGTTAATGAATAAGATTTAAATGAGTTCTAAAATTTTCTCTAATTTTTTGGTTGAAATACTTCCTTAAATCTCATATAATGAATCATGATCTAAGTTCTCCACACAATATAAAATCTAGATTCTTAAAATAAATTAATCATGAAAAATTCTATAAGGGGTAAGCTTGACTAAAACATAAATAAAAATCAAACTATTTAAAATTTTATGATGCATATAAATTTATAAAAGAAGATGACACATCGGTCATTTTAAAATATAAAGCACTTCGATTATTGTTTAAAATAAATGTGACTTTTAAAAAAATTAAAGGCCTGATCGGCATTTTTATAAAAAAAATAAGGCACACAATCTTAAAAATATAAAAAATAATTAAATTTTATGTAACCTTATTGTTGCTCCCAAAATTAATTTCTCTCTAAAACAAGACACAGTAACAAAAAAATTAATAAATAACTTAATTTGAAGAAAAAACTCAAAAATAAAAGAGTGCATACGAATATAAAGCATTATATATGGAACAAGCATCATCAATCTCTCCAAATAGAAAAGTGCTCCAAATTCATAAGAGAGTGAAAACATATTGCTATTTTTCTCAAAAAAAATGGTTAACATTGAAAACACCTATTCATAATGATTCAAAAAACATTCATTGTTCTATTCAAAACTTGACTAAAACATACATAAAAATCAAGAGCTATTTAAAATTTTATGATGCATATAAATTTATAAAAGGAGTTGACACATAGTCGGTCATTTTTAAAATATAAGCACACTATCGATTATTATTTAAAATAAATGTGACTTTTAAAAAAAACTAAGGCACACAATCGGCCTTTAAAAAATATAAAAATAGATAATTAAATTTGTGAACATACCTTATGGGAGGGATCCATAACTCTTTTTCTATATCACTTCCATCAATGTCTCCATAACTTTTTTTCTATAACAAATAACTGAAATTGAAATCCTCAAATAGAATATTTTTGACATAAGTCAAACACAAAATATCCAGTAATATTTGAGTTAACAAATACATGAGAACAACTACCAATAGGCAACAAAATAATAAATCAAAATCAAAGAAACTGAGAATGCAGAACAAGGCTTACATCATAATATTATGACACTAGTATAGAATCAAGTTGGTATTACTAATATTCCTTGGTGCATTATAAAAATAAAGAAGGGTTATGAAGCTAATTGGGAATCACAAAAAAGCACAAAAAGAAAGTGAAATAGTAGTTAAAATGAAACCCCTCCAACTATAGCAGTGGCTATATTATTATAGAACATTATGATAGTTCCCGATGGATATTTAAATTTCACCAAATCATAATATTGTCAGGACTCAAGATTGAAGAACCTTCCTAAGCCTAGAATCAATCAATGCATAAGAACTCTATTATCAACGCACAAGCATATCAACAAGTGAGGGCATTAGCATACAAGTAAACAGTGATAGATTAGCACACAAGTAGACAAGCAACTTGATTATCAATCTTAGTAGTTAGCACAAAATTATTTAATGCCATACCTAAGATGACCAAAGATTGAACCGAGAGAGACGAACTAACCGAAGAAGTCGAAGAGGAAAAGACGGCTAAAAAAAGAGAGGAGAAGTCGAAGAAGAAGATAAACGATCGGGCCAGTTCCCGATTTACCTTGTGAATTGAAATTGATAAGAAGAAGATGAGAGAATGCGGGAAGTCGAAGAGAAGATGAGTGAATGCCTATGGAAGTCGTCCCAAGTTAGCTTCGCTTCAGACGAACCGATAGCTTAGGAGTGGGCGTTTGCAAAATGCGAAAAGCGAAATGTGAAATGCGAAATGTGAGCCTCGACTGATTGTCAGAAAATGAACCGTTTAATTTGGATGAACCGACGGGCGGCGGGTAGGGGAGGCATATGATATAAATATATAATTAATATAAATATAATTAATATTATAGTTATCCATTTGGACCATTTCATCATTTATAAATTAAATAAAATAATTTATTAACTTTAATTAAATATTTAAATAATTAATATGAGTTTCTTTTATTTTTTTGTGTATTTATCTTATAATTTATAAACTATAATATTAATTATATTTTATAAAATTTAATTAAATATATCATATATTTGTATAGATTATACTAGTAAATTTAATAAATTATAATATTTTTATTAAATATATAAAAAAAAATTATAAGTTATATTTACTTATATTTTAAATATATGAATTATTATCAAATTTAATATCAATTAATTAATAAATTACAACAATAAACAGTATGTTCAAACATAAACAAGCGAGTAAGATACGTGTTCATGTCATTTAACATCCGAAGTTTTCAAAAAATCAAGCTTGTTTGTTTATTAATGTGAACAAATGAGCGAACATTTAATCGAGTTCGAGTAGTTCAACGAGTGCACTCGTTCATTTACAACCCTAGTCACAATGACATCCTCACCCACAAGATGGGTGGGGTATTGGGTTGATACCCGTCCCCAAAAAAAAAAAGACCTTTTGCTAAATGAGCTCCTTAGATTCTCTAACACCAAAAAAACATTAAATAAAGAGGCATAAATATGACCATTGGCCCAGTTGATATCATCAGATAATCATTTAATCAAATATAGATTATGATGTAATTCTCCAATGAAAAACTTTTACAATAAATTCTAAACTATCCGTTTATAAATTTCTATAAATCAAATGACATCAAAAGCAATCCAATTTTAATCTAAATGAACACAAATCAAACACTTGAAATATAATTTAAAATTTTAATAATTTTATATGGTTTGAACACGTCAAGTGATGAGTCTAAAAAAAGATAGAGTTCTTAAAAAAGTTACTGAGATTTCTTAGAAAAATGACTCAAATATACCTATAATTTTAATTTTTGCCATTTAGATAAATTGTAAGTATAGAAGATGAATGAAGTGAATGTATAGTTGACATTTAATCCTTTTTGGAACTAACCTTCATGAACTTGTGAAGCAAATAATAATCAAGAAATTCTTAAGTTAATAGAAGTTACAAAATAAAAGAAAATTTGAGTATGAGATATTTTTATCAAGTCATATTCAACTTTATTGAGGAAAAAAAAAGGGTGATAATGTGGGAGTATTCTTCTTTTATAAAATATTTTATAAAGGAGATTTTAAAAGATCTAGTAAGTCTGGACTAACAAATTTATCAAAACTGTTATAAAATACTCATAAAAAAGCATATGGTTTAGGAATCTATTATAAGGACCATGTCACAACCCAATTTAATGTAAACCAATCATATCAAGATCAATTATATCGTGTCAATATCGTAATAGTTAATTAAATACTCAAGATCATATCATATCATAGTTGATTAAGGAAATTTTTTTCTTCAATTAATAAACATACAGTTAGTACTATTACCAAAATATCATAAAATAAAAATAGTTAATATCAAATCATATCATAACTATACAATCAAGAAAACATACATGTATGAAAATCATAATTTAATTCTTTCACCAACAAACTTTTTCATAATGGTCATAATGTTGCATTCAATAAGTCATAAAACTTTTGAGTTTCTTTATTTGGTGTGGTTCTTGTTCAGTTACTGCAAAACTCAACTCTTGTTACATTAAATATTATTTCTTCATATCGGTCATAATTATATTAAGTTGAATATGCATTACTCTATCAGTAGCAATATCAATATGTAGCTTATACTCACTATGTGAAGTCCAATATAAATAATTTGGTTGGAACTCTTTGCAATTTCAAGTTCAATTTGACCTCATTTGGTATTAAGTATATTTGATTCTTGTGACTCGCATATAAACATTAAAACTTTTCTCTGAGTAATAAATTGAAAATTTAGATGCCAAGTGCATGATGTACTCAACCCTATTTAAGAATTCATCAATTAATCATTTTTTGCCCTGATGCAACCTATTGTACATTCATGATCCTTCATTTGTTGATATCCATAGGCTATACAAAGATAAAAAAATATTTCAAAATCAATGAACTTAAACTATCTCTCCATCTATATGAGCTAGCGAGTATGAGCTTGTTCAAGTTCAAGCTCATTTATTATTAAGCGAGCTCGATTCTAGTTTTAGAATGGTGTTCAAGCTCGAGCTCATTTAAAAAAATCTTGATCGAGCTCGAGCTTGTTCAAGCTCTCGAATGGGATTATTGAGCCTATTAACAAGTGTTCGTTTAATGAAATAAACGAGCCCTAATCAAGTTTGTTCTCGAGCAATGTGTTAAGAAATATAAATGATAATATTTATGAACAAGCTTTAATCAAGCCTTAATCGAGCCATAATTGTTGACTTCCATGCATGATACATCAGTCGAGTCGAGTTCAAAATCCAAATTGAAAGACCTTTGATGTAATAGCTAGCAAATCGGAGCTGAGATACACCAAACATCGCCAAAATCACCGAATGATGATCGATGAAATTTGTCATCGCATTCAGAACCTCGAAATTGATCGGAATGTAATATTGCACAATCTAACGATCAACCGAGCAAGAGATTAAGCTATCAATGTGCTAATGTGCATATTGGAGTTGGGAAGCTACGAAGATGTTCAAATAACCTCCGTTCATAAAATTGATTTCGCTTTTAGTTTCAAAACGTCTATCAAAGTAAGCATCGTTTCACTCAATTCAACGCAGCTTGCATTTTTAAGCTAAATTTGATCCGCCGACGCCACTAAACTAAATGGCCTCGACAAAACGGACCGCTATCAGATTCGTAATATCATAATAAACTTGAATCAATATATATATATATATATATATATATATATATATATATATATATATATATATATATATATAATAATTTCAGGATCATAAAAATCGATTAAACACTAATTGTTTTCATTTTCCGATTAAAAGACCTAATTTAAATGACAGCATCTACTCGGTTCATCACGCGAGCCCTCTTCCGTTCGGCTTGGTCTTTCGCACGATCCCGCTCGAGCTCCAAGCCATAATTTTGAATGCACGCAAGACCCTCAGCTTCCTCCTCCTCACCCGCACGATCTCCTCTCAACCGTTCCCTCCAAGCTTCGTTCGATCTGTTCCCTCTTGATTCTGCCCATCTCCTTCAAATCGTAAAACTGGAAGATATTCATGTTTTGTTTCCATCAACCGAACGTAAACCAGTCTCTTCCCTCATTCGTAAACCCAGCCACCGACCTCAACTCCACAACTCCTCCCAATTTCCAGAGCCATGCACGCTGACCTCAACTCCACCTCAAGGTTTTCCATCCCATCTTCCTCTTCACACCATACAGGTTCGCAACAGTTTTTCTTGTCTTCTCTTACAAAGCTATCTCACGCTCTTTTCCAAATCGATTACATGCCATGGAGCTAAGCCTTTCCAATCCAACTTACCCAAAGTTCTGTTCTTGAGATCGGAAAACTCTTTGTTTAAGTCAAAAACCCTGATATAATTCCTAATATGATCTTTAAGTTTAATCTTCCCACCCTATCTTCCTTCTCTCCATTTGGCCGAAACCTCCTTCGCACACCTCCGCTTCTCTAATCTTGTAAATTAGCCTACCACCTGGTTGATTAAACTTGATTTATTAAAGAAAACAGAGGAGAAACAGAATTTAAAATTCTGTAGAATTTAATGTTGTCATTTTGCTGTTTGGCGGGATTCAGAAATTGGCTCTTCCCTCTAATCCTTCTCCTTGCCATAAACCAAACTCCCCTAGCCAAACCCTATTGGTCGAACCATCCTTACCGATCATTATAAGTGCACAGAAAAATCAAGTTTGAATGTGTAAAATATATATGAATGTAAATGTGAGGAATGATACATATATATATGCTTGCGTCTCTTTTAGGTTTCAATGCCATAGGTGGTGGTGAAGACGTGTGAGAAGACACCACTCACATGCTTAGCGACGCATCGAAAAGCCAAAAAACTATTAGATATATGTCAAAATGCCAAAATTGCCGACTTTATTTTATCCTAATCCCTATGTTTGAACACCAATGCAGGTTTCAAGACCCGCTAATGCCTAATAGGGTGTAGCAGGTGTGAAGATAGTTGTGGTGTCACAAGACACCACTTCACGCTTCAATAGTAAGCCAAAAGCCCAATGCAACCTCCAATGCTGCGACGGAAGATCTTTGAAATTATGCCAGATTTTGGATTAAATTCTGGACTTAAAAGAATCAAAATTCATCTAAAAGACCCAAAACATAATAATCTAAAGTCAAATTTAAATGTATTGAAAATTCTAATAAAATAAACATAGAGGTGAATATTAAATTGAAATAAAAAAGAGAAGATTATAATGAACTTAAAAAAAAGACTTTACAAGTGAGGCTTGAAGCTAACTTTGAACACATAAGAAACTTGCAATAAATTTAAAGTTTGGTTATGTATATTGATCACTTGATGTGGAATTTAAAATAAAGTTAAATTGGGTTTGATCGCTCTTATATGAAGACTGGATAACTCTCATTAGTGCGAGAATATTATTCGATAGCACTTCGTTCAGTTACGTATTGCTCATGGCGATGAGGTCATGAATGCTATATTCCAAGTCTACTTGAATTTGCATTTCAATACAAAACTAAATCATAAGAAATTTGTTAAGTGTTATATTTATATATATATATATATATATATATATATATATATATATATATATATATATATATATATATATATATATATATATAAATTAAATAAAATTTATAAGAGATCTATGAAGAATTTAAGTAACATGTTGGCAGTCAGGGGCGGAACCAGCCTTTATTTTCAGGGTGGGCAAAAAGTAATTTATAAAAAAAGTGAATTTAACAATGATTGTGAAGAATGTTGCAGTGAAAAATATTATTGAATAGCCTAATCCTTCAATATCACCTATATAAAGTATATAACTAATGATTAATACATGTGATAAAAAATAACTGCTCCTCCATAAACGTATGTTTAATTTCAAATCAAAATATAATTTAAGCAAAATAAATAAAAAGATTAAAAAAAAGTGATCTTAAGGGTCTCTCTTAGAGAAGAAATTATTTCCACCATTCCTTGGCCTCAAAATTCCCTTCTTCCTAATTACAAAACACCCTTTGTTTTCGCCTTCATTAGATTTTTTTAACAAAGCAAAAGAGTTTCAGATGTTATTTTTCTCTTTTATCAAGTTTTATTAGCATCGCCATACCATGCCATACCATACCATCCCATATAAATTATATTCAGTAAAATCAGAAGGCCTTTTCCAATCAAAATTGCTCCTCCATAAACGTATCTCATCCCACGAGCTTGCTAAAAGAATACATCGATGACTTGTCTATATACTCTAGAACAAAACGAGCTTCTGAAAGGAAACATTCTCACTTAATCAAGGCCTTTTCATGGTTTTGATTCTATCAGGCTTGATGAAAATTGACTTCTTCCTCTACAAACATCTTACCAAATAAATAAGTTTTTGGTGTCATGAACTAATTCACCAAACCCATGCTCTAATACAAAACAATGGTGTGGGAAATGTTGCAGCCACTTGGGTAACTTAATTAGTGAATTAAGGCTATCCAAGATATCTAGAAGAGTAAGAAAGGATCTAATAAAGGTTAATTTGATGTGGTGTTAAAGAAATATAAAGGATATGGGCTGGACAACACAAGACAACAAACAATCATAATTTTGGATCCCAACTTCAAACAATCTGACAATTTTCTATAGAAATCCAAATCACTTGAAACAAAAGGAATTTTGTATAATGAAATTTTTGCTATTATCTAAAACGTTTTATTAATTTTAGAAATGTGTAGATATTTTTTTTAAGAAATTCTTCCATGACTCGTGACACAAACAGCTAGTCGCTAGACAAACTCATTAATTTTACAATTAGTGTGGATAGAAGTTCAGAAATCATTGAAACATGACCAAAATAAACACCATATGCAAGCGACACCATGCTTGCAAGAAAGAAAGGACATTCCATGAAAACAATGAAAAGCGGCGAAGGGAAATACCGTGGTGGAACGGCTTGCTTCTACCGATGAAAAGCGGAGGAGAGTCCCTCCTGCCACTTTCGGTCGATGCCTCGACGACGGCAAAGTCGACAAGATGGATCGAAGGCGATCGAAGGGAACTCGTGGTCCCGTGGTGAGATCGCGAGAGAGAGAAGAGGGGATTGATTGCAGAGAGGTGAAGAGGAGTTGCGATTGCGAGAGGCGAAGAGGATTCTTGAGGATTCTGAGAATCGATTAACTTGAGTTGGTTTGAGAGTATTAGAGGCGGAGATGGGCAAGTATTTTTGCCCATCTCATATAATGATTTAAGGTGGGCAATTGCCCACCCTCACCATAACGTGGGTCCGCCCATGTTGGCAGTCATGGTTAAAGCTCCTTAATGAATGATTGAAAGATTCATACAAGTGGTATTAATAGTTTGTTTTAAACTAATTGGGAGATAAATTATCAAATATGAAAGAATTCGAACCTGCTCATAAATAAATTTGAAAGCTTGAAGAATTGCAAAATTCAACAAATAAATTAAGTGTGAATAATATTTTAAATAACAACCTAAACCGAACGCCACCAGATCTGCAATTCTTTATACAAGCAGATAGAAGACGACACTAAATTAAATGATACATGAATGAAGGAACTTTCCTTCAATCCAAAAATAAAAGAAATTTCATTCTAATTAGGATTTTTAATGTCAGTGATTTTATTAATTAGATGAAATTATCTAAGCTAAAAATATCTGCATGTGCTCGGACATAGAGATTTAAAGTGTAAATTTTAATATCTGAAAAGGCTATACAGGCTAAATTAAAATTAAATGAAAATATAAAATCAATCTCATAATTTAAAAATAAAATTACATACATTACTAATTATCCGCATGGGCCATGACATTATGCTGAATGTTTAGATTCAAGTGTCTAAGAATGTTGCGCGGATTGTTTCCTGGTTTGGTCTTGGGGCCGTTAGTTAAAAAATTCAATTATTATAAGAATTTTAGCTTATTGAAATATCTGAGAAGCTAATCCTATCATGTGATAGTAGATCTGATCCTCTATTATTAACTAATAGAGTTGATTGGATCAAGTAAAATCATAAACCCCGATGATGGCTGCGTTGAATGAAGATTTCAACCGGAGGGAATACTTCCATCAAAATGTGAATCTAATTTTAAATCAAATTAACTTAAATCAAGTATCAATCTAAAATCTTAAATTGAAATTCATTAAAGATTAAAGCAAAATTCAATCTATCCACCTTTCACAACTGTTTGTTCAATGTGATAAGTTAAGAAAACTCTAGCTCACAAAGGAGTCAATGTCAAATCAAGTGTTCTACTATGTTCACTCTCAATCAATCTCATGTCAATGAGGACATGACCCATATCCTCTGACTGCATGGCTTGGCTGGTAGGCTCCACAGATGATGCAGTTACGACTAGAGACCTCTGATCGGGTGGTTTGGCCAGTAAGGCTCCATTATATTATGATCACGATGGTAGCCCGTATGCTCCCCAATGGCTCTACCTTTTGAATTGTGAATCATAGGAATTTTGATAGGCAAAAGTCTTATCTAAGGTAGAATTAAGCATGTCTTCTTAGACAAACACCACCCCAGGATTATAAGGATTTCTAAAATGGCATAACCCATGTGTTGTTGATAAAGATTCTTCGATCAGATTGGGTCGACTACCTCCTCTGGCTAAGTAGACTAGGGACCGCAACAGCCCGGGATGACGGAACCATGGGATCTAGATTGGGCACGTCATCATTCCCCCAACTATTCGCTTTAAGTTAAAATTGTGAACTTAATAAATCTCAAATTTCAAAACTCCACATACTGCTACTATATGCTATGCATTAAATGACTAAAGCCTTATTAGAAAGTTCTCTTTCATTTATTGGGAGGTAATTAACTATAGCATGCTATAGAAACCCAGAACATCTAAAGTCCTCGCAAAATGAGGATGAAATCTCTGGGTAGTGTCTTATCTACTATTCCATCTGTCTTCTGAAAATTACACCGACACACATAATTCACACTCTCTTCATTTGTCGAGAGGTCGGTGGTAAATTTTCAGAGCCCATAGTTTTCTCGACTCTGCTGGAGACATTATTCTCTTTCCATCTTTGGCTAGTCATGCTATAGCTAAACAAAATATTTGAAAATAAAAAATAAAAATGGTGATTTAAATGTGTAATAAATTCAAATTACTAATGTATGAGATTCTATGTCGAATGAATTATTTTGTAGAGTATATCTTTATTACACTATTATTTTTTATTCGTAGTACCTCTTTTTTGTGTGGTGAAATAATAATTACTAATTACTAATCCCCATCTTTCACTTGCATAGAATGGATCTACAGTGCACTCCTTTCATTTTTTTAGCTAGGGCATGGTGCAAACATCTGCTTAGCTAATGCCATGTTCAACACAGGAGATGTTGGAGTTCCCATTCAATTTGGTAGCTTGAATTTCCCAATTATTATAACTGCAACTCCTAAAGTACCCACTAGTGGTACATTCGTCCAAGGTCATGCCGGAAGGCCTCAGTTTACTTGAAGCTCCTACTTATCATGCCACAGTTGAACCAACCACTGTTAATGAGTTCTTTCGACAAAGAATGTCAATTTTTGAAAGATTGGGTCAATCTGAAACCCTAGTAATGAAATGAACCATCGATGGGAAAACTGTGTCTTTAATGCCTCATGGTACAATTGTTTTGTCGATTGAACCTTTCGTACCTGGAAAGCATGATCATGAAGCTTCCTCATCAGGAGCAAATTAACCAGAAGGCAGAGTAAAAGAAAAAAATGCTAAGCTGAGGGCTCAGCAGATCCTACCTGAATGAACCAGTGAACAAACAATACTGCTGCCAAAAGCGAGTATTCCTACCCATAACAACTTTAATAATCTAAAATGGGTAAAAATGAATAGCACTACTGGTGAGGTGAAGCAGTCATTTTGGACTCAACAATGACATGCTCTACCACCGTAGAAGAGACTAACTGAAACACTGTCTACCAGAATACACAACGTTCTTAAAGTAGCCAAGGATAGAGGCTTAATGAAAAGAAAATTTTAGAGGCCTGTGGTGATTAAAAATACTGAAGCTCCACCAAAGAGGTTGCCATCTCTTATGGTAACCAGTCATCGAGCCAAATATGCTTCGCATTGTGAGCATCAGAGCGTGACGCTCAGACCGCATGTCCAAGAATCCGTTGCCAAAAGATCCCGATGAAAGGATAAGAAAGTATGGAGGCCAAGGCCCCATAATAAAATTCTGAAGAAAGAAGAGATATGACATCGATACGCATTCAAAATTCATAAAATAACTTATCGAAGTGGATACCCGAAGGGATATCATAAATAAAAGACAAGTTGGTCGACACCCTGGAGAATCTTCTAGGTGTTCCCATCGTCGATCAGATTCACCCTCACAAGAGAAGGTTGACTTTGATCGCAATACTTTAATGGAAGAAATGTTTATTCCATACACTGAACTAGAGATCCACTAGAAACATCGATAAAAAATTCATGTGCAAAAGAAGGCAATGAAGAGGACATTATAGAAGTGGAAGTCATCTATTTGGTCAGAGATATAGATGAAATTTTCACTCAGCACCATCAATAGCAACATGGATCTAGGGACCTGAACCTGAATTTAATGTTTATGAAGAAGAGTCTTCACAAAAATAAGTAGAAGATGGAACTTCAATCTCTACTGAAGAGGAGGAAGAAGAAGATCAAAAAGAGAAAGAGATCATGGGTGTTGAAGCTGTTTATATGGTTGAACTAAGAATTGATCAGCCTGGTACACGCTTTTATAATCAGCATCATCATTCAGCCCTAGCAACAGCTGCCCCTGCAAATGCACAAGGAGAAGGATAATCAAATTCTTCCTTTGAAGATGAGTAAGGAACATAACAACAACAAGAAATAGAGGAAGAAGAAGAGCCTATATTGATTGATGCCATGGCGTTAGCTATAGAGCAAAGAAAAATGCAGCATCAAATGGAAGTCAAAGATAAGAAAATTGCACATGTTGGTACCAAGATGAATGACATGATGGAATAAATGAATATCGTGATGAATATATTGCAGTAGAATATCACATCAAATGTAGCACTTGTCTTAACTGCTAATCAACAGGTAGCTAATAATATAACTTTTATACCACCAATCACTCTGGTAGCTAAAGCTCCTAGAATACATGCTACACCTGAAATGAGGAATGAAGTTAACCAACTACCTCTTCAACCGATAATTCAAAATATGACTTCAGAACATAAGCTTTCTAGAAATAATAATTAATGAAAAGATAATGACAGTTATAGCTTTAGAATATGCTGAAAAGTTGGTAAGTAAGGGTCGCCCTTACCCAGCTGAATATGATCAAGTGCTTCAGTGCCAAAATTTAATACTTTTAGTGGGCTTGATAACCCAAAGAAATATCTAGCCCAATTTAAGGTTACTTGTGATAACATAGGAAGGAATGATACACTGCTTTTCCGTCAGTTCATGAATAGCCTGACCTCAGTTGCTTTCAATTGGTATGTAGAATTCTCGAATGATTCGATTAAAATCTTTGCTAAGTTAGAGACAATATTCGTGAAGAGGTTCACCAGTGCAACTGAGAAAATAATAATTGCTAACCTTGCCTTACTGAAAAGGAGAAAATATGAGTCAGTGATAAAATTCATAAGTTGTTGGCATAACCTAAGTATGAAATGTGAGCAATAATTAGAAGAAGAACATGCGATCCAGTTGCTAATAGGCAATATGGATGATAAAATGACACCATTTTTATGTATGACGTCAATTACAACATTCCAAGATTTGCTTGATAGGGTGACCAAATTTGAAAAGTTGAATCGCCCTAATTCTGAAATCTATACAGATAAATCAAAGAGAAACAAACCTTCAGACTTAATTGAAATGTGAGCAATAATTGGAAGAAGAACATGCGATCCAGTTGCTAATAGGCAATATGGATGATAAAATGTGAGCAAATCTTGGCATAACCTAAGTATGAAATGTGAGCAATAATTGGAAGAAGAACATGCGATCCAGTTGCTAATAGGCAATATGGATGATAAAATGACCATTTTATGTACAACATTCCAAGATTTGCTTGATAGGGTGACCAAATTTGAAAAGTTGAATCGCCCTAATTCTGAAATCTATACAGATAAATCAAAGAGAAACAAACCTTCAGACTTAAGAAGAAATGAAACTCATGCCACTTCCTATAGCTCAAGTGATGAAAAGTGAGTAATCTATAATATGGATAAAGGAAAATAGCCAATGTACAATGATGATAAGGGAAAGAAGCTTGTCCATTCTAATTCACAGCCAAAATTAGTATTGAGAGGCAATGATAAACCTCCAGCTTTTCTAAGTGGTGGAGAGTGTCCAAAATAAGTAACAAGAGATGATGAGCAAATGCAGCTATCTCTTAAGAAAAAGATGAACAAAAAAATTCTTTTAGAAGGAAAAGTGTGGCTAAATTATTTCGATAAGCAATCAGAGCTAGTCTACACTTCCAGAAATTAAAAGCCCTGAAGAAACTGATCAAGTCAATAATCTAAATTATTATCCCTATCATCGAATGATCATTCATCATATCGAAGATTATTATGTCTTCAAAGATGGGCCAGAAAGGAAGTATCGACGAGGTGAATTTACATTATCTGATAGTATTCTAGTCAACCCAAAAAGAGAGTTTATAAGAATAATTACTTCCTCTTTTGTATCACCCATTAAAGACAAAAAGAGGAAAAAATCAATTCAGACTGAAGAATGGGAAACAACAGTCTCTAAGAAGACCGTGAAAATGCTGAAGCAGCTAAAAAGCATCCCTAGTGTTAAGTGGAAATCACCACTTGAACTTATATTGGATTTAAGAGAGATGCCTAAAATAAGTATTTGGGATTCTCAATGACATTTTGATAAGGCTACTTCATCATGGCATGAGGAATAGTCTACTAAACATAGGCCTCATAAGTTAAAGAAGTCAGTTAAGAAAAAGAAGGGCAAGAAGAAGGCTATAACTCAAAATATTATTAACAATTTAGTAGATAAGACAACCCTTTAGGCTTGCAAACTTTATACCTAAACTTCGTATTATTGAATTGGATGAAGAAAATAATGGTAAATCTTATCTAGTAGAGACATGCCGAATCATTTATGTGATATCAGATGTTCTTCAGCATCATTTACTTCAAAATGACAAGGGTAGCTAGACAGACTCGACCAACCCATCAAAATTCTTATCAGGAGAACAAGAAAGCCTGAGGAGTTAACATTTGAATTTTGTTTAATGACTCAACAAAAAGATACAAGTTTAGATGAAGATTTATGTTTCCCCGATGGCGAAGAGTTAGACTCATCGATATCATCACATATGAAATGTATGAAGTTGAAAAATGAGTCTAGCCCATTTAGTCAATCATCTAGAATAAGAAGTGAATTTAAAGAAACTACCTCTTCAGAAAAATCTGAGCAAGATTATGTGATTCAAGTTTAGTTGAGAAGTGGTAAATTTTTACCACCATCATCAATAAAGGAAAATGCAAATAAAGACAAGGGCAAACAAATTGAAGTCAATAAAGATATCATTCTCAAAAATTCTAAAATAAAGCCTAAATTAAGCGAAAGATAGACTATAATATTCTATCAAATCTGAGAAAGATCCCTGCACAATTGAGTATGTATGAGGCTCTCTTGATGCCAAAAGACCTCTGAGAAACTTTGATATAGGCTCTAAAAGATCCAGAAAGTTATAAAGCTTACTTTGCCAAAATAATGTATGACTGAATCATTACAAACTCAAGATCTCCCAGTAATCACATTCTCTGAATAAGATCTTATGTTAGGAATAATAGATCACAATCGTTCTCTATATGTTACCGTAGAGAGTGATGAAATCTTGATCAATCAAATACTAATTGATCTAGGTTCTTGTATCAATCTTACGAGTCTAAAAGCATTAAGAGGATTATCACTTGATATCCAACATCTTGGGAGAGATAAGTTGATGGTTCATAGTTTCAATGAGAAAGGATAGAAAACCCTGGGTTCTTTTATTTTTTGGCTCAAGTTTCAAGATTTATATACAGAAGCTAAGTTTCATGTAATCAATACTGATACATCATTTAGATCTCTCTTGGGCAGGCCATGGTTGCATGAGTATGGCATGGCCCCATCAACTAGCACCAATGTATGAAGTACCTAAGAGATGGAGAAGAATTCATAATTCCTAGCAACCTACAACCATTCTCCATCCATGAAGCAAAGATCTATGAAGATGAAAAATATTTCATCCCTAAAAAGGGTAATCCAACAGAGCCTCTTGAAGCGCTAGCATCCACTTCAGGAACTAAAAAGCAACTTCATAAGGTGAAAGAGCATAAGCAAAGAGAAAGAAAGAAGGTCATGCCAACTTTTCCTAAAGCACTTAATTCTACATCTAAATCAAAAAGATCAGTTCCTCATTTGAGAAGTGGCACACAAGAAGAAGAAAATATTATTGTCAAACCTAAGGGAACTTATAAGCTTTCAAGAAAGGCAAAGTATGAAATAAGTGATTCTGATTTAGACTATGACTTTGAATCTACTTATAGAAATAGAGTTCAGATGGTCGCATCAAGAAGGATAGCTCACTTGACAATGTCAGAGGACTCCTTAAAAATTATACCCATCCCTCAGTAGTACTTCAAAGAAATCACTCCACTGGAGGTTCATAACATTGAAGAATTGATAGCATTCTATGTGCTGCCATTAAGTGAGAGTAGCAGAATAGGAACTCTATTTTACAAATCTGAAGAGTCTTAGCCTCACAATTTTGATTAGCCCACTCAACATGAAGATGTTGATGGGATAAGGCCAATAAGAATACCAATATACTATCCATAAAAATTGCAAAGAATGATGCATAATCTTGGAATTCATATTGGAACTACTAAACATAAAACTCAAATCTTTAATAAGATGTGGAGCCAAAGAAGTCCTCAGGCATCACAAAAAGTGATAAGTTTATCACTAAAGGTCTTGGGTTCATCCACAAATCTTATCAAAATAAATTTATTATAATATAATAGAAGCTGAGATCGAAACTAATAGTGATGAAGAAGATGATCTCCATGAAATTCTTCTTATAAATAATAAAGAAGTAGAAGCCAAGCCTACACCTGAAGAACTCAAAGATGGTGGATAAATAACTACTATGGACGAACTCAAAGAAATCAATGTAGGAGCTGAGGATGATCCCCGTCCAACTTTTGAGAGCTAAAAATGTTACTTTGAAAATTTCGTGATTTCTTTGGGTGGACATATTCTGAAATGCTAGGCTTATCCCTTGATGTAGCAGTTCATAAACTTGCCATTAAACTAAATGTGATGCCTATAAAGCAAGTTCCTAGGTGAATGATATTGGGTATTGAAGAACAGGTAATTGTAAAATCTACAAAGTTGATCGAAGAAGGTTTCATCTGGGAGGAGAGGTATACAGATTGAATAGCTAACATTGTCCCAGTTAGGAAGAAGAACAGCCAAATCCGTGTCTGCATTGACTTCCGGGACCTAAATAAGGCATGCCCAAAAGATGACTTTTGGCTTCCAATATCAGAACTACTAGTGGACAATACTTCCAGCTACGACATGTTCTCATTCATGGACAGATCATCAGGATATAATCAAATCAAGATGGCTCCTGAAGATGAAAAGTAGACATCATTTAGGACACCAATTGGTTATACTGCTATACAGTCATGCCTTTCAGATTGCAAAATACTAGAGCTATATACCAAAGAGCCATGACACATATTTTTGATGAGTTAATTCACCAGAAGGTGGAATGTTATTTTGACAATTTGGTGGTGAAGAGCCTAAATTGTGAAAATCACTTTGAAGACTTGAGAATGGTATTGGAGAGAATCATAAAATATGATCTCAAGATGAATCCTCTAAAATGTGCATTCGGGGTATCCTTTGAAAAATTCCTTGGGTATATTGTATGTCACAAAAGAATTTAAATTGATCCTACTAAAATCAAATAATTATGGAGATACCTCCATTGAAGAGTTTGCGTCAGCTCCATTCTTTACAAGGATAACTTGCATTCATCCATCAATTTATATCAAACCTATCAGATGCTGTCAACCTTTTGAAAAATTGATGAAGAAGGATGCTCCATTTAAGTGGGACAAAGAGTGCCAAGAAGCCTTCAATAGCATTAAAAGCTACCTGTTAAATCCACCAATACTTGCAATGCCTACTCTTAGAAAGCTCCTCATTCTATACACAACTGCATTAAAAGAGTCTCTTAGAGCATTATTGACACAACATAATGAAGAAAGAAAAGATAATGCTCTTTATTATATTAGTCGAAGAGTAATAGGAACAGCAATGAGATATTCTCTGATAGAGAAGCACTATTTGGCATTGATCTTTGCAGTCTAAAAGCTCCATCATTATATGTTATCTCACAAGATTACCCTCATCTCAAGGATCGATATGCTAAAGTACTTGATGACAAGACTAGCATTGACAGTTCTCTTGTGAAGATGGGCAATATTACTTTTATAATTTGATATCATATATGTTCTACAGAAAGCAGTGAAGGGACAAGTCTTAGCAGATTTTCTTGTTGCACATCCCATACCTGCGGACTCTTCTCTTAACGACGATTTACCTAATGAACAAATTATGCTCATTCATGAAGGAGAAAAATTACAAATTTGGAAAATGTACTTTGATGGAGCCTCATCGATCAAACAAGTCCAACCTCTAAATTTCCCAAGGGCAAGAGCAGGAATCAACATCGTCTTCATAACACCAGAAGGAGGGACAATGAGACGATCATATGGGTTGACCGAGCCAAGAACTAATAATAAAGTTGAGTATGAAGTATTAGTGATAGGTCTTGAAGAAGCTATTTTCATAGACATTCAAAATTTTCATATTTTCAGTTATTCTCAGCTTATTATAAATCAAGTACTTAACATCTATAAAATAAATAAGCTTGAGTTAACTTTCTCTCACAAGCGAGTTCTCGAGCTTATGAAGCAAATACCAAATATCACATTAACTCGAGTCTCTCAATCCGAGAATAGCAAAGCAGATTGCTTAGCAAAATTAGCTAAGGAAATGATAAGTATGAATGGTGATTATGTCATGATCGAGATAGTTGCTCGATGAATTCTAGTGCCAGTAAAGTATCAATCCCCGTAGGTAGAGGGGTTATCAAATTTGACACAATAGGACGCGACTCAGGTTGCTCCTCATACTCCTCAAAATCAACATGAAATTATTCCCAAAAGAGCTAAGAATGATATTACCTCAGAAAAGCAGTGTGAAGCTTTTATTGTAGAAGAGCCACATGATTGGAGACAACCCTTTATCGACTACTTTAAAGAAGGCAAATTACCAAATAATAAATCACTGGTAGCTAAATTTGAGAAGAGATTATTGCGCTATGCTTTCATCAACAATATTTTATATTGTAGATCATTTGAACAAATGTGGCTACGATGCCTAAATGTAGATGAAGCTATCAAAGTGATGGTTGAAGTTCATGAAGGACTTTATGGTGCACATCAGTCAGGTCCGAAGATGACAGTAAAGATCAAAAGGATGGGCTATTTTTTGTCCTCTATAGTGAGAAATCGTATCAATCATGCTAAGAAGTGTCATGAGTGTCAAGTACATGGTAATATAATTCATAAACCTCCAAATCTACTTCACCAAACAATAGCATATTGGCCATTCGAATGTTGTGGTACATATGTAATTGAACCAATTGATCCACCAACATCAGCTGGTACCGCTTCATCCTAGCAGCGATTGATTATTTCTCTAAGTGGGCTGAAGTTACCCCATTTAAAAAAGTTACTGCTAATCGAGTGATTAACTTATTTATGCTTAATGTGATCTATATATTTGGAGTGTTGTGTTGAATAATTTCTGATAATGGCACAACTTTTAAAAATACAAAGATTTATGGATTCATCGATCGACACAAAATTTATTGGCAATACTCTTCAATATAAATAATGTTTTAAAGGATTCATGTCATGATTATTTTGATAAGTTTTATGCTGGCTGTCAGCTACCTATCGCAACCCTCGACTTTTCACATCTGGACTTCGGACCGGTAAAGGTAATGTTGTAGAAGTTCTAGTTGTAGTGTTGTGATATTAGGTGAACAAGTCATTAATAAGAGTGAGCGATTTAGATATTTAGGCTCTATTATTTAAAATGATGGTGAAATAGATGGAGATGTTATTAGTAGAATTCAAGTTGGATGGTTAAAGTGGAGGAATGCATCTGGCCTATTGTGTGATAGAAAAGTTCCACTTAAAACTTAAGGTAAAATTTTATAAGATGGTGGTAAGACCTGTAATGACTTATGGTGCAGAATGTTAGTCAATAAAAGAGAAGCATAAGACTAAGTTAAGTGTTACAGAGATGAGGATGCTCAGGTGGATGAGTGGCTTTACTCTTAGATAAAATATGAAATGAGTATGTTCTAAAAAGTATTATTCAGGGCGTGATAATATTAGAGAGTCACCTTAGATGGTTTGGCCACATAAAGTGTCAGCCGTCCAATGACCCGATCAGGAGAGTAGATGCATTAGATTTGCCTTATGTTAAGAAAGGTAGAGGTAGACCTAAAAAGACTTGGTTAAGATGTATAAAAAATTATTTTAGTATACTTGAATTAAATGAGAATATGACACATAATAGGACACAATGGAGATAAAGAATTTATGTAGCCGACCCCACTTAGTGGGATAAAGGCTTGTTGTTATTGTTGTTGTTGATACTCTTCAATATACAATCCAAGAGCAAATGATTTAGCGGAAGCCTTCAACAAGACATTAGTCAAGTTGCTCAAGAAGATCCTTACTTAAAATAAGAGATAATGGCATACTAAACTAATAGAGGCACTATGACAATATCGAACTACCTACAAGATGCCGACTAAAGCTGCTCTCTATTCATTAGTATTCAGAACTGAAGCGGTTCTTTCACTAGAAGTTGAGTTGCCTTCACTTCGAGTAGTCATCCAATACAATCTAACTAAAGATCAAAATGCTCATTTGAGAATGGAGAAACTTGATGCGCTTGATGAAGTTAGATTGCAAGCTCATCAAAATCTGGAAGTTTATCGAGCAAAGATGTTCAAGGCTTTTGACCATACGGTGTGATCTCGAACATTCCAAAAAGGGGAATTAGTCTTGGTGCTGAGAAGACCAATTATTCATAATCAAAAATTTGGTGGTAAATTTGAGCCTAATTGGGAGGACCCTTTTGTCATTGAAAAAGTGTACGGGCATACCAACTCATTGACTTAAAGGGTGAAAGACCAACTCCACTAATTAATGGTCATTACCTAAAAAAGTATTATACATGATAAATACATTCTCGAGATACAATAGAAATCTCCCTGCAATATAGGAGGTATTTGTTTAGTATATCTATTTAGGTCAATAATATGCTTTATTCTGAGATCCCTAAATAAATATACTTACTCAAGATAAAAAAAAAATTGTGAAAATTCCCTTATTGCACAGAGGGAATTTTTAGATTTCTATATATAGATGAAATCAATGTTACACATTAAAACCCTCCTAAGATCAAATGTATCAGTTCATACATTGACATATCTTCTTAAATTATTCTAGAGCTTTTTAAAACATGCTTTAGAATTTCCCCTATAAGATAAAGGACATTTTTATATATTTATCCAAGTTGAAATCGTGCTATAAGACGAAATTCTCGAATATATTCTGATTCAGGTTGACATCAAGCTTTATGCTAAAATCCTTGAATATATTTATAATTGTCATTGTTAAGTTGTAGGTTCTTGCAGAAGCAAAAAAGAATCTATTTCTATACATGAAAAGATTGTCATAAATTTCAAGAAAAATTTTATCTCAGATTCATCAAATGTCGAAGATCAAGTCAGATGAACTCCTAATTTTGAAAGCTTCAATCAACTAAGGCGAAAAAATATCAACCTCTACATCCTGAAGTCTTGGACACAAATGAGTTATAAAGGTCAAACTCAACAAGCCTACAAATAGCCGAGTTACTGACGCTCTCCTCACTCAACAAGCTGCAAGAAAAGGCCATGGTGAAAGAGCTCCTATTTGTCAGTTTAATGATAAAACCACCAACCCATCACATCTTAAGTTAAAGACTCAAGTAGGTTCTAAAGGTCGAACTCAACAAGCCTATAAATGATCGAGTTGCTGATGCTTTCCTCACTCAATAAGCTGCAAGAAAAGGCCATTGTGAAAGAGCCCTTGCTCATCAGTCCAATGATGATAGTTGTTCAATCTCAAATCAGATCCAGCTTAGTGACTACAAGCAATCATAATCCAGGAGATCTTTGTACTTGATCGATATACCAAGATAATCTGAGAAAACTCTCAATTCAGAGCTATCTCAAGTCAATCTTTATATTACCTGTAGGGCGATATTTCAATCTATTCTCAAATGATCTAATCAAACACAAAGCAAAGATCAAAGCCAATCTCCTCATCAAGTCCGTCAAAGCAGAAAGCAAAGGATTGAGGGAACAATTCTATAGTTCAACAAAGCCGATGGTCGAACTAAAGAAATTCTGTGGTTATTCAGTCTATTAAAGCATACATTGCTAGAGTGATAACTCAATATAGACCCTATATAAGCCGGGAGGCTGGGTCATCTGTATGTACCCTTCGACGAGTCTATCAAGGTAGCAAGCACAGGACTTAGGGTGTACATACACTTCGTGACAAGTCAATGTGGATAAATCAGGTCAATCATTCATCAAGTCCGTCAAGCTTAAAGCTAGGACAGAAGGAATTCAAAATCTCAAAATAAGCAGACCAATTCCTCCACCAAACTCAACCAAGCATAAAGCTAGGGATGGAGGAAACTCAAATCTACAATGACATAAAAGAATGAGATCTTCAGCAACACCATTGAAGTAGAGAGTAGATGGTGTAAGAACTCTTACCTATCCGACAAGTCAATTCTGACAAATCGATCAATCCCATCATTTAGCATGTCCAAAATAAGGCATCATACTAATGACAAATCTTATCAAAGCTTTGTAAGCTATTGCAATTAAAGCTGAAGTGATCCAAGTTTAGTAGCTAGCCCAAAGGGTTAATCGATTTTCAATAAATGCGACTCGCTCCATGCGCGATTCATATTTGTTGGGGGTATTTGTTGATCTCCATGTGTGATACATCAATTGAGTCGAGCTCAAAATCCAAATTCGACGGACCTTTGATGTAACACTCGCAAATCAGAGCTGAGATTCACCAAACATCACTAAAATTAATCGAAATGATCTTTGATCAATGAACGAACTTCGCCATCGTATTTAGAACATCAAAATTGATCAGAATATAAATATTGCACAATCTAATGATCAACCAAGCAACCGATCGAGCTATCAATGGGCCAACGCGTATATCGAAGTTGGAAAACTACAAAGATGTCCAAACGACCTCTGTTCATAAATTGATTGTGCCGTTAGTTTCAATATATTGAAATCTATCAAGTGAGACTATTTGCACTCAATTCGTACGAGTCTGCATGAATGTCGAGTGAATGGAAGCAGTGGCGCACATTTTTAAGCTGAAATTGATCTAATTTGACGCCAACTTGAACCAAATAACCTCCGATTGCGAAATAGACTGCGCCATTGCATTCGAAATATTAGAATAAACTTGAATCAATATATATATTAATCATATAATAATCTTGGCATAAAATTCATATTAAAATTGATTAAACATTAAATTTTTTTTTATTTTCCTATTAAAAGACCTAATAGCCTAATCCCTAATCGGCCTAAATGATAGCATCCACTCGGTTCATCATGTGAGCCCTCTTTCGTTCGGCTTCATCCCCTTTCGCACGTTCCCGCTCGAGCTCTAAGCAAAACGCTTGGTTTTGAACGCACGCAAGACCCTCGGCTTCCTTCTCCTCACCCGCGCGATCTCCTCTCAACCGTTCTCTCCAAGCATCGTTCGATCCTTCCTCAACTGCTCCCTCTTGATTCTGCCCGTCTCCTTCAAATCGTAAGCAAAATCGCAAGCCCCCTATTCTTTTTCATTTCCTTCAACTAAAGGTAAACCCATCTCTCCCCCTCATTCGTAACCCCAGCCGCCGACCTCAACTCCACAACTCCTCCCAGGTTTTCCATCCCACCTGCCTCTTCATACCATACAGGTTCGCAACAAGCGTTTTCTTGTCTTCTCTTATAAAGCTATCCCCACACTCTTGTCAAATCGATTACAGGCCATGGAGCTAAACCTTTCCAATCCAACTTACCCAAAGTTCTATTCTTGAGATCGAAAAACTCTTTGTTTAAGTCAAAAGCCCTGATACAATTCCTAATACTATCTTTAAGTTTAATCTTCCCTCCTTCTCTTTCCCTTTCTCCTTCCTCTCCATTTGGCCGAAACCTCCTTCGCACACCTCCGCTTCTCTAAATCTCATAAATTAGCCTACCACCTGGCTGATTAAACCTGGATTTATTAAAGCAAAATTGAGGAGAAACAAATTTTAAAATTATGTAGAATTTAATGTTGTCATTTTGCTGTTTGGTGGGATTCAGAAGTTGGCTCTTTCCTCTAATCCTTCTCCTTTACATAAACCAAACTCCCCTAGCCGAAATCTCCTAGCCGAACCCTATTGGTCAAACCATCCATGCCGATCGGTATAAGTCGCAGGAAAATCAAGTTTGAATGTGTGAAAAGTATATGAATATAAATATGAGGAATGGTACATATATATTTGCTTGAGTCTCTTTTTACAGGTTTCAAGATCCCGATCAAGCAGATAGGGAAAGATTATTGTGTGAAGATACCACGCTTCAATAAGATAATCAGTAATTTTAAAAAATTATTATCAGATGTCAACGCCGCTAAAATTTTGACTTTATTCTAATCGCTTTGTTTGGACACCAATACAGGTTTTAAGACCCTGCTAATACCCATAGGTAGGGTCAAGATTTGTGGGTGACAAATTACATGCTTCATGGTACGAAGCAAGAAACAAATTCACGTAGCTCTACATGAGGATGATCGATCCGCTAAAACTCACAGATTTTGAATTAAATTCTGGATTTAAAAGAATCAAAATTCTTCTAAAATACCCAAAACATAATAATCTAAAGTCAAATTTAAATGTATTAAAATTTTTAATTAAATAAACATAGAGGTGAATATTAAATTGAAATAAAAAAGAGGAGATTATAATGAACTTTAAAAAAAAAAGACTTTATAAGTGAGGCTTGATGCGAACTCTAAACATATAAGAAACTTGCAATAAATTTGAAGTTTGATTATGTATATTGATCTCTTGATGTGATATTTGATCGCTCTTATATGAAGACTGGATAACTCTCATCAGTGCAAGAATATTACTCGATGGCTTACTCATAATCATAACTTGTTGGCTTGTTGATAGTCATGAATCTTATATTCCAAGTCTACTTGAATTTTAATTTCAATACAAAACTAAATCATAAGAAATTTGTTAAGTGTTATGTTTATATATATATATAAAAGGGGGAAATCCAATGAAATTCATAAGAGGTCTATGAAGAAGTTAAGTAACATATTGGCAGACATAGTTAATGCTCCTTAATAAATGATTGAAAGATTCATACAAGAGCTGTTGATAGTTTGTTTTAAACTAATTGGGTTATAAATTCTCAAATATGAAAGATTTTGAATTTGCTCATAAATGAATTTTAAAGCTTAGAGAAATGAAAAATTCAACAAGTAAACTAAGTGTGAGCAATATTTCAAATTACAACCTAAATCAAACGCCATCGAATCTGCAATTCTTTATACAAGCAGACAGAAGGTGACACTAAATTAAATGTTGAGCGAATGAAGGAACTTTCCTTCAATCCAAAAATAAAAGAAATTTTATTTTAATTATAATTTTTAATTTCAATGATTTTATTAATTAGATGAAATTATCTAAGCTATAATTACATGCATGTGCTCGGACATAGAGATTTTAAGTACAAATTTTAATGTCTGAAAAGGCTGCGCAGACTAAATTAAAATTAAATGAAAATACAAAATCAATCTCATAATTCAGAAATAAATTTACCTAAATTACTAATCACCCACATGTGCCTCGACACTATGCTGAATGTTTAGATTTAAGTGTCTGAGGATGCCGAGAGTTCCTGCTTGGGATCGGCCCTGTTAACAAAATCTAAAAAATTAATTATTATAAGAATTTTAGCTTATTAAAATATTTGAGAAGCTAATTCTGTCATGTGATAGTAGATCTGATCTTCTATTATTAAACTAATAGAGTCGACATGATCAAGTAAACTCATAAATCCCAATGATGGCTGTGTTGAATTAAGATTTCAACCGGAGGGAATACTTCCATTAAAATATGATTCTAATTTCAAATCAAATTAACTTAAATCAAATATCAATCTAAAAACTGCTTAAATGAAATTCAATCATTAAAAACTTAAAGTAAAACTCAATCTATCCACCTTCTACAACTATTTGTTCAAGCTGACAAATTAAAAAAATTCCAGCTCACGAAGGAGCCAATGTTAAATCAAGTGCTCTACTATGTTCACTCTCAATCAATCTCATGTAAGTAAGGACGTGACATGTATCCTCTGACTGCGTGACTTGACCAGTAGGCTCCACAAATGATGCAGTTATGACCAGAGTCCTCTAATCAGGTGGTTTGGCCAGTAAGGCTCTATTATATTACGATCATGACCATAACATGTATGCTCTCCAATGGCTCTACCCTTTGAGTTGTGAATCATATGGTACACCTGATACGGCAAAAAATTCTTTGTTAGCTAAGGTAGACTTAAGTTTGTCTTCTTAGACAAACACCACCCTAGGTCTATAAGGATTTTTTGGACGACGTAACCCATGTGTTGCTGATAAGGATCCTTCAATCATGTTGGGTCGACTACCTTCTCTGACTAAGTAGACTAGGGACCGCGATAGCCTGGGACGACAAAACTATGAGATCTAGATTGGACACATCATCATTCCCCCAACCATCCGCTTTAAGTTAAAATGGTGAATTTCATAAATCCCAAATTTCAAAACTCCATATGCTGCTACTATATGCTATGCATTAAGCGACCTAACGACTAGCCTTAATCGAAAGTTCTCTCACACTTATTGGGAGGGGTAATTAACTATAGGGGCTTGCGCCTATAGGAAACTTGAAACCAGATCTAAAGTCCTTGCAAAATGAGGACGAAATCTCTGGGTAGTATCTTATCTACTATTCCATATGCCTTCTAAAAATTACATCGACACACATAATTCACACTCTTTTTATTTGTCGAGAAGTCGGTGACAAATTTTCGGAGCCCACAGTAATCGAACTCCTTAATGAGCTTGTTCGCGAGCTTTAAATGATACTGTTCATGAACATAAATAAACTGAACAACAGGTTGTTTAACCTTGTTCATTTAACAATCGAGTATTTACAAAAGTGTTTAAGCTCGTTCGAATAGTTAATCGAACGAATATGAACGAGCTCTATTCGATCCAAGTCATGAGAAGCTTGTTGAACGCTCGGTTCATTTGCAGCCCTATATATGATGCTATTCTCCACTTTTAATTACAGATTACCTAAACTTAAACTCACGTTAAGGGTATAACCCTTCCTAAGGAAGATGAGAATTATTACATATTTAAAACATCAATTGATAAATTGATCAAAGAACTACATGGACTCTTAATTTTCAACAAAAAATATGTGAGGAATTCTTATAAAATTAATTAATTAGATAATCAAGTCCTAATATAACATAAATACCTAAGTGTCTAATTTTTAACATGTAAATAGTCAATATATCCAAATGAGCTTATAAGTAGTTCACGCATATGATTCCTTCAATAAAATACAATTAATTATTTTTTTCATTAGAAGCATCACAACCCATATAAACACTTCCATTAATTTTACATAAAAGGTGTAAAACTAAGCTACATAATCTTACACCAAAATTTCAAATAATTTAATATAAAATTTTAAGCAATCACTACAAGTTTATCAATATTATCATACAATTAGTATTGCTCATATAAAAACCATCTCTTGATTTAAACTTAATGTGTGAAATTATGTGAGAAAGAGAGCGAGATATATATACATACATGAATTCCTAAACAACAAATATAGTAGGGCAAGAGCTTCACTTAAACAACAAATATATTCAGAAATTTTTCTAAGGATTCCTAAACAACAAATATATTCAGAAACTTCAAATCCACATTATACAAAATTAAATAAATGAAATCACAAATAAACTTTTCTAGAAGCTAGTGGAAGAGCTTTATCTTTGAATCTATAAATAAATAAAAAAAATAGAGATTCTCGTGCTAATTTGAGGAGTTAGGGCAAGAGTTTCACTTTCGACACGAGAGAAATCAAAAGGGAGAAGAGGAAATGAGGGGAAGGGATAGGCATCGATTTGATATTTGTAGGTTTCCAATGAAATTTTTGGTGAAATTTTCACTAAAAATTTCATCAAAGATAAAATTTTAAAGTCTATGTTTTTCGATAGAAAATCCTATCGGTAAAGGTTTCGACAAAAAATCCATCAGTAATTCTATTGGTTATTTCCAATAGATTACTCCATTGTAAATTCCATTAGTATTGGGTTGTTTTCCTATAGTGTGATTTTTCTTAAAAAATAATTTTTAGGAAAATGATTAAAAAGATACATGATAGAAATATGCTATCCATATTAATTATTTATTTAAGTGATTTCAACTTAATTAAAAAGACTAATCTTATTATGAATGTAAACTAATGCTTGGGATCCTTGATTGCTATGTTTCTTGATTAGTAGGTATAAAAAGAATGAGTATCAACTAAAAATATTTGGCATAATGGCATGTAGTTAATTTTTAAAGGAAAATCTTTTTAAAATAATTTTAATTTAATTAACCAATTTAATATTTTGAACAAAGAATACCTTATTATTACTGCTAATCGCAATTATATGATTTCTAGACATACCACACATAATAGTAAACAAAAAAAATAAAAAAAATGTGTTTTTATAACTAAAAATTAATTTACTCTAAGTATCTACATCAAATACTTATAAAAGTTTAAATGTACTAAATATTTTCATGATTTGTCCACATGATACATGGAATGCATGTCATAGTTAAATTAACATATAAAAGTAAGTTAGCAGTTCACAAAATAGAGATTTAATTTTAGAACTTGTAAAATATATGAAAATAATTGAAGAAAAATTTAAGAAAAATAAAGGAATAGTATTTGAGCTATTAAATTCCTTGAAATCTTCTCATATTTTTAGAATTCTATTTAATGTATTTAATAATTAAAATAACATTACTTAATTAGTAAACTTATCAAACAACCTGAAAAAATGTAAACAATTTAAGGAGTTATATAAATACATCACATACACTTCTAAAATTTTCTAGAATTTTTAAATTGAAGATTCAAAGATTAAGAATTTGTTACATTTTAAATGGTTATTTAGAGCTCACAAAAGCTTCGAAATATTTTCACACATTTTAAATGGTATTTTTGAGTTACTCAATCAGCTTGAGATTTTTTTTCTCTAAAAGTTATATGATATCAATTAAAACTAAAATAAATAATTTTTATTTTTAAAATTAAAAATTATTACTAAAATGTCTCAACATATTTCAATAAAAATCTGAGAAAATTTTGTTTACTGTGCACAAAATATTAAAGTAATCTAAATACCAATCATAGCTTTATCTATTATAATTTGTGATTGGACAAGACTTCCACTTTATTAAAGAAGAGATTGAATAGCTTTAATAGAGCATAGTGATTTTAAAAATTAAGTGTAGT
This sequence comes from Cymbidium sinense, assembly GCA_021442155.1. Taxonomy (NCBI): domain Eukaryota; kingdom Viridiplantae; phylum Streptophyta; class Magnoliopsida; order Asparagales; family Orchidaceae; genus Cymbidium; species Cymbidium sinense. The sequence goes on along the minus strand of CM038217.1, from coordinate 67,879,390 downwards.
GCTTCACTAAAGGCACATTTAGGTATAGATTTATATTATTAGATTTTCTTTTTAAATATTAGAATAATTTTAAGATATTTGATGTAAGTGTATAACAATTATTAGAAAATTTTTACTTTTGGGGAAGTTAAAAAAATAGTGTTTTTTGTAATGTTATTTAAGTGCTTCTTGAAAAGATTCTTTTAAATATGAATTTAAGTTTAAAAATCTAATTAATTATTTGAGATTGGGAATAATTAAGATTGTATTATTATTTAATAGTTATTTTAATTTCTTATGCAACTATTTCGATCATTTTGCAACTATTGCCAAACCTTTTTTTTAACAAATACTTGAACGTAAAATTTTAGCATCTTTATGAAAGCAATTTATTTTAAGTATTTTATTAAGATATTTTTGGATTCTAGATCTTGCGTATATAATGACTCTAACTTTATGAATAAATTTGCTTAAAAAAAACAAAGTTTATGGATTGCAAAACGATCTCTCATAAAAAATATTTAAGTAATGATATGTACCACCACATATGATTTCATATATATATATATATATATATGAATGAAAAGTTGAGAGCCACACAAAAAAGTCAAAATATCTTATTCTTGTGCATCACATTACCTCCCTGTTCACATTTCTCTTCTTTTTACCCCCTTTATGCAGGATAACGTAAGCATTCAATTAATATTGACGTTTTCACCAAAGAAACGGTTTTTTTTTTTCAATACAATAATAATTTTACTTTTTATATGTGTGATGACTTCATTGGCATAAGAAAATGTTTTAAAATCTAATAGAGTGAAGTATTATTATTTGTTATATGAGCTCTTCAAATTATATGCCACCAAAAAAGCTTTAGAGAAGATGTACAAGTATGGTCATTGATCTTACCGTTTCTATAGTAGTTGATATATGATTAAGTAATCACATATACGTATAGTCAAATTCAATTGACTCGTGTTTACCGAACGCTCAAAATCACCTGACGCCACTAAAATGGTCGAAACGACTTTCGATCGATGAACGGACTTCACCATCACGTTCAGAATGTCGAAATTGATCAAAATATAAATATTGCAAAATCTAACGAGCAATTGATTAAGCGCTCGAGCTATCAATATATCGACGCGCATATCGGAGTCGGGAAGCTACGATGATGGCCAAACAACCTCCGTTCATGAAATTGATCATGCCGTTAGCTTCAAAATGTCAAAATCTATCAGATGAGACTATCTGTTCCCAATTCAGACGAGTCTGTGCAAATATCGAGTGATTTGAAGTGACAATACATAAATCGAGGCTGAAACGCACTGGACATCACTAAAATCAACTCAAATGACCTATGATCGACGAACGGACTTTGCCATCACATTCAGAATGTTGAAATTGGTCAGATTATAAATAAAATACGATGAAAGAACCCATCAGCCGAAGCCAACGCTCGCACTCATATCGGTCGAGGCACCAACACAAGTCAAACGATCCCGTTCACGAAATTGATCACATCATTGGCTTCGAAATGCCGAAATCTATCGAATAAAACTATTCACACTCAATTTGGACGAGTTTGCGTGAAAATCGAGCGAGCAAAAGCGACGACACACATTTCGAGCTAAAATTGACTCAATTTCTCACTCAAACCAAACGGCCCACGCTAAACTGACTCATTGTAACAATAATTACCCTAAATCGATATATATATATATATATATATATATATATATATATATATATATATATATTGATTATGTGTATTTATTGGCGTGAAATCTAAATTAAAATAATTTAAATTAATTTAAAATTAATTTAAAAATTCTCAAATTACCTTCAAAACATAAAATTAAAAAAAAAAATAAATTAAAAGTATAACCACTCTCCCGATTGTGTAACTTCTCCCCCATTTCCCTCCACTCTCTTATCATTTTCTCATCACGTTTCTCCCTCGTGATCTCTCTCTCTGGTCGGAAAACAGAAAATACAAGGGAAAAAAAAAAAATTGCCTCCCCGTTTTCCTCCGTTCCTCGCATTTCCTCGCCGCCGGCGACGTCCGTGCACGCCGCAAAATCAATTCCGCGCGCTCTGACCGCGCTGCCGCACCCGCGCGCAACCTGCTTCCGCCGTTCTGCGCGATCTGCGCTGCCGATCCCGCCATGCCGCGCAACCCCGGCCCGCTGCCACTCCGTCTGGTCCGCACCCACGCGCGACCCGCGCTCCCATGGCCAGCCAGCCTGAAACCTACCCCTGCGTCCCGTCCTCCGGCCCGCTAGGCCCGCTCCGCCGACCCGCGCCTTTCTGCCGGCCCGCAACCGGACCCAAACAGGGCGGCCCGCTTCCGCTGCACGCGATCTCGCCGGTTCCGCTCCGCGCTGCCGCCAAACCCGCGATCCATCCCAGGCCGCTCTGCCGCTGCAACCGGCCCATTCCGAACAGCACAGCCCGCTACCGCATTTCCTCCGGCCCGGCCCGTTCCGCACAGCTTAGCCCGCCAGCCTTTCAAACCTCTGGCCTAGCCCGCTGCAACTAAGCCTACAACCCACAATCCCGCTGTTCCGGCCCGTTATGCGCAATTCAGCCACCTGGCTCATTCTGTGCAATCTTTCCTGCAAGCCCGCAACCCATCCAAATTTCACTATTTTCAGTGGTTGAATTAGGAAAGAATATCAACCGAATTCTTCCTTCGATTCTGCGATCGCACTCGCAGTCTGTTTCTCACAAATCGGAAAGAACATCAAAAGTAATTTTCTTCGATTTTTGGCATCGCTCATTTTAGTGTCCGTTTGCCCGCCGGAAGAACATCATCAACCGCGCAAATTATTCTTTCGCTGACGCCACACTCCTTTTACATTCTCATTACCTAACGCCATTTCTTCGCTAGCAGCCGAAAATGCGCGAACAGGAGATCGTGAATGTAAATATATATACATGTTTGTGTTGCTTTGCAGTTTGAAGATCTCGTTGCTGAGCACGAGATGAAAATATGTGGTGTCGCAAAGACCGCTCGTTATGCTCAGTATGCACTGAGTGCCACCACTTATTAGATGTCACTTCCCTGATGAAATCCGCCAAAATTTTGTATAATTTTCGACTTAGAAAAATGGGAGAGTAATATATTGCATTGATGTCTTCTTCGGTTTAAAGATCTCGTCGGCTTACAGGACACCTGAGATGAAAATCGTCAGAAGTTTGAAGACACCACTCGCCACGCTCCGGACGGCAGTAGCCAAAATACTCGATGCAACCCCCTACATGGGGATGACGCCGGGAGGCTGCCGAAATTGTGTCAAATATTTAACTTAGAAAAAAAATAGAGGGAAGATAAAATGACATACAACGAACATAAAAGTAAAATAGAATAAAAAAATGGTGAAAAGCACTTACAAAATTTATCTGAGTAGAATTGAAAGCCCACTGAAGTTCCTAACCACTCTCTTTCAAATGTTCTAACTCCAACCTTTCAAATAAATGGAATAGAATATAAGGCTTCCTCTTGGCCTTATTTATAGAAATTGGAAGTAGTAAAAGAGGGAAAAAAAATTTGAATAAAAGAAGTGGAAATCAAAATTTGAATAAAAGATGAGGAAATCAAATTTGAATAAAAGTTGGGGAAATCAAATTTGAATAAAAGAGGGGGAAATCAAATTTGAATAAAATATTGAGAAATCAAAATTTGAATAAAAGAGGGGGAAATCAAATTTGAATAAAAGATGGGGAAATCATAATTTGAATAAAAGAGAGGGAAATCAAATTTGAATAAAAGAGAGAGAAATCAAAATTTGAATAAAGAAGGGAGAAATAAAATTTGAATAAAAGGAGGGGGGAAATGAGAATTACCTTTAAGAGTAAACCTCATTCTTTAAGTAACAAATTAAATTATTCTTTGAACATATAGCTCCATAATGTCTTCTACGCCATCGGATCTGCAACTCTTTGTATAAGCAGATAGAAGACAATACTAAATCCAATTTTATAAAGATTATAGGGTTTCCTTTAATCAAAAATTGAGGGATTTCATTCTAATAATGAATTTTAAAATCAATGAAATCACTGATTATGTGAAATTATCTAAGCTATAAATTCCTGCATGTGCTCGGACATAGAAATTTCAAGTGCAAATTTTAATGTCTGAAAAGGCTGCGTAGGCTAAATTGGAATATATTAAATATTAATCTGAAAAAAATCTAATAATATATTAGATCAATTTACAATGCGTTCTTCGCCACTAGATCTGCAATTCTTTGTACAAGCAGATAGAAGGCGATACTAAATCAAAATCTACAAAAATCATAGAGCTTCCTTCACCCAAAAATTAAGGAATTTCATCCTAATTATTCTTTTCAAAATCAATGATTTCATTAATTATATGAAATTAGCTAAGCTATAAATATCCACATGTGCCCTGACACTATGCTGAATGCTTAAATTTAAGTGTCTGAGGATGCTACGCGGGTTGCTTCCCGGTTTAGTCTTAGGACTAGGTCCGTGTTAACAAAATCTAAAAAACTTATAATAAGAGTTTAAAATAAGTGAAATATCTGAGAAACTAATTATATTAAGTAATATTAAATCTAATCCTCTATTAGCAGCTAAACAGAATTGACACTATCTAAAGCTCTTAAACATATTCAAATTAATAAAAATTTCTTTTAACTCAAATCAAATTTCAATCTGAGACTGCTTAAATAGAATTCTATCATTAAAAGCTTAAATCAAAATTTAATCTATCCGCCTTCCACAATTATTTATCAGGGGTGACAAATTAAAAAAACTCTAGCTCACAAAAGAGTCAATGTCAAATGAAGTATTATGTTATGTTCACTCTCAATCAATCTCACGCCTGTGGACGATTCTCTAATCCTGGCCAAGAGGCTCACAAATGACGACCTCCGATTGGGTGGTTTGGCTCCCATTATATTATGATCACAGTGAGTATGCTCCCAATGGCTCTTTCCTTTGAGTTGTGAATCATAGGGTATACTTGATAGGGCAAACAACTCTCTGTCAGCTAAGGTAGACTTAAAATTATCTACTTAAACAAACACCACCCTAGGTCTATAAGGATTTCTTGGATGACATAACCCATGTGTTGCTGATGAGGATCCTTTGTCGTCATCGACCACTCACTAAGGGACTAGCCAACGCCTGGGATGATGGAACCATGGGAAATAGATCGAGCATGTCATCATTCTCCCGACCATCCGGTTTAAGCTAACATGATGAATTTCATAATCTAAATTCTAAAACTCTATATGCTTCTACTATATGTTACATATTTTACGATCTAATGACTAGCCTTAATCGAAAGTTCTCTCTCACTTATTGGGAGGAGTAATTAACTATAGGGGCTTGTGCCTATAGGAAACCTAGAACCAGATCTAAAGTTCTCACCAAACGAGGGCAAAATCTCTATGTAGTGTCTTATCTACTATCTCATCTGCCTTCTAAAAATTACCGACACTTTTAAAACTCTCATTTCATAGAAGAGGTCGGTGGCGAATTTTCGGAGCCCATAGTAATTCATTCAAAAAAGCATGTATCTTGATAAAATTTCTAAATTACAAATTTTTTAAAATAAATTCAAAGTATCTACATGTTGGTTTCAACAAATTTATAATTAAATTGAATGTCTAAACAAGACAAAAAAAAATCCAATCCAAAATCAAGTGCTTAAAATATAATTAAAATTTTGGAAAATTTACATACATATCACACAATTATTATATATTTACATATTTACAAAAATAACATCTTTCCTATGCCTAAAAAGGTAAATTCCACTTTAAAAAAGTAATGATAATACTATTTTTGATGTAATGATAAAGATTTAGGTGTTATTTAAGTAAATATAAAAGTTTAGGTGTTAGAAATATAAATACATAAGATTTGTGTGCTATGTATGTAAATGCCCTTAAAATTTTTAATATTATTTGAAGAGTCAAATAATTTTAAATTTTACATGCTTAACGTCAAATCAATCGTCCCAACTAAAATAATTTAATGGGTGTAAGATCACTCAATGGAGTAATAATTAAGACACTTAAATATTAAATATATATTTTATGATCAAAAGAATAAACCTAAACAATCCAATGAAATGACTTTGAACTTTTGCCAAAATATCTAAGACGTCACTCTCTGAAGTATAAATAGAGCTCCATTCTTTACATATTCTAGGAGGTGAGATTTAGAGAGAACTTGAAGATCTATATAGCTCTAGTGTTCTACTATAACTCGTTCATTTCCATTGGACAATTGATAAACCTCTACAATATGATCATCACTATTAGAGCACTATCAACTAACCATTATCGTCTAACAATCATCACCTATTTGCCATGACTTAGCCATTATCACCCTCCACTACCTCAATCATAATCACAAGAAATCAAAAAAGTGCATCCAACTTTATAGTCCTAGCTTCTCCAATTACAAAGAGAAATGAGCTTGAATAACTTCAACTATGTTACGACTTCTTTCAACAAGTCTAGTATTTATGGTTTTTCTTATTTCTTATTTTTTTTGACCTTTTCATGTAAAAATATAATTTTTGTACATTATTCTATTTTATCGATGTGTGTGCACTAAATGTTCCCATAAAACTAGGGCGTTAAACTTTTTATTCTATCATTATGAATACTTTAATGTGCACTAGTTTGATGTTGTCTATGAAAAATATTTCTAACATTCTCCAAACAATTATCTAATTATTGACAACCAATCCCTCAATCAGATGAGGCATTATCCAGCTAGTGAAGGCCTTTAAATCATGATTTTGAAATATCATATTTATAGAAAGGAGAAGCATCAAGCCAATATCCTTCAGTTATTATTAGAGGATAGTTAACAAAGAGCCTCATTACAATAATATGGGAGAATTCTCTCTCAACAAAATCAATATTATGTTAGGGTTGATCAATTTGATGCAACTCATATAATGCCGCCATATCATCATATCGCAGTTCCTTCTCTAGAACCTTAATTAAAATCTATTATATATAGCTAATTTGACCTATCTTTTATGTGCCATTCGATTAAATTGTAAATCTATAGTAGCTTTAATGGACTTAAACCTAATCACACCTCATGGATACTCCTTATGATATCATATAAGTTGAGTTTGACATCTATTCGCAAAGATTTACTAATGAATGATAGAAATTAAGTCATTCTATAATGCTTCTAGGAGTCTTCACCACTAAGTAATGAAATTCTTTAATGTTCAATTACAAGTGGATATGATTTGTCTAACTAAGACTTACATATTAATCACTATAGAACTATTATCCATATTTAACAATCTTCAAATGCATTCCCTTATTACTTGGAAAGGTTAAGCTTATATGGTTCTTTCCTCTCTTTAACAAGATTATACATAACTTTGCCCTTTTAATTAGATTTTAATTGAATAATTCATCATTAATTAGATAATCTTAAAAACTCATCTTATCTTTGTGGGATTTGGCAAAACAAGGAGAGCCTCTTATATAATATTTTAAAAGAATTCTCTTAAAAAACTAATTAAATTTTAGGAGAAGACCATGAGTTACTTAGAAGTATTTTTATTTCAAGTTTTTACCTTAAATATTTAAACTTTATGTTATTGTGAGAGGAAATAATATATTATGCTGATCATCTTCATTGAGTGAAAGCACATAAAACTAAACCATCAATGTTCATTGAAAGCAACTCCAACAATCCTCAAGTAAAAGAAAAAACTTATAATAAAAAAATTTGATCAACATCTCTAATGAAGAAATGAGGAATAAGTGATCTAAGATGCCATTCCCTAAGAATTCATAATGAATCATCAAGTTACACTATTACATACATCTCCAGCCAATATTTTAATAAAAATTCATAATTTTGAACACCTTAGAAAAACTCAAATGGCAAATACTAATCCTAATATTATAATATTATCACTTTTATCATTCAAAAGAATATTCAACAAGGTGTAGTCTTCTAAAAGAAGAGTTTGAGCTATTAATATGCAAATGTCACATGTATCAATATTTATAATGGAAAATTGTATTTTATTAACCTCACTTTTGGAGTGAGGACTCATCATACCTATCTTGGACTTAGGAGTCTTCTAAGCACCAGGATCTCCCTAGTTATAGAACACTTCTAGTGATTAAGGGAACACTAAACCTAAGCGAAAAGTATACCCTAAGTTTAGGATGTGCCTTGTGACGCATGTGTTCTACCTATCCCATGACCTAAACCATAACATATGCTTATGCACTTATCCAAAATCAACCTCGAGCCAACATAACCAACCCCAAATTGAATTGGTTTCCTATCCAAGCTCCAAGCCAAATTAACTCAACCCTTAACCTAAATCAATTCTACAATCATCTTATTGATCCTATGAATCAAGCCTTGATATGACCATAAAAATTTCTCTAGTCGAAGCACAAATCTTGATGCTGAAAGCAAGTTAATCAGAAATTGAAACTGGTCGAGATCAAGTACTTAAAATATCATTGGAAATTTTGAGACATAAGTTAAATTCCTAAAAAGCTCTTAAATATGGAGTGTTTATAGTCAAATCGAGCGTCTCGATGAGCCGGTTCCAACAAGTCAAAGATCTTACAATTCCAACTTCATTTGAGCATTCAAATACACAAAATACATCATATGATCAAGGGAATCATCATGAGCCGTCCAATGGAGAGGAGTAGTTCGGATTTTGCATGTATTTACAGAGATGTCACTCCTCCAATCTATAAATAGCCCCTCATTCCTCATATGAGGGGAGCCAAGCAAGAGAGAAGAGAGAGCTCTAAAGATCCTCCAAGCACAATCGCCGCCACTGACGGTCCAACCACGCCACGGCCACCGCCGGCTGATATACTTACCGTCGTCAATCTCGCCGGTCTCCATCATGATGACTTCTACCGCTGATTGTCCCTCGTGTTTCCGCGATTGTTCCTGCTTTACGCGGATGTTTATGCTTGCCGTGATTGTTCCTGCATTTCGCAGTGATTATTCTCGATTGCAGTAATTATTCCCACATTTCTATTGTGATTGCTCCGCAACTTCACCATCATCTCGCTACTACTAGCAATGTTACAACCCGACGTTGTCATATAGTTATTCCTTTCTCATACACTCAGTAATCCCAGACGGAAGATCTTGTACTCTGAAACAGATACATAGTGGAAGCTTTTATTAGGCTAGGCCCCGTGGTTTTTTCCCTCTTTTCGAGATTTTCCACGTAAAAATTCTGGAGTTTTATTGTTCACTCTTTAAATACGTGCCGGATTTCACAACTAAGAAAAACTTTACTCTACAAGAATCGGTTTTTAGCACGCAACAAGCCTATTCAATTAAAACCAAATCCAATTGATTTTCACAAAATTATTTCAACCTTTCAATACTTTATTTCAAACTCCTCAAATACAAACCAATCAAACCAATTTAATCAATTGAATTTAATTAACCCAATGTAGCCCATTTGACCTGAAGGGTCCAAATGAGCCAAAATTCAATTAAATCCAAATCAATTGCAACCAAATTCATCAATCAATCCTAAACCAATTATCAAACTCAATTCAACTTAATTCAACCTAATCCAACCCAATCAACCCATTTGGTCCACTTGACCCAAAGTGGCCTAAATGACCAAATTAGCTCAAACTTCAATCCGACCCAAATTAGATTGAATCAACTCACCCAATCTCTTCTACAATGATTGCTGATCATCCTTGATTATCTAATTGAAATCAATTGGGTCAAACCAAGGCAATTTGATCACTTGATCAAGTTGACCTTATTAACCCATATGGACCAAATGAACTAAATCTCACTCCAATCAAAATCAATTGAAACCAATGATTCCTATCAACCATAAAATGATCATTGAAGATGACTCAATGACTAATTGAATCAAACCAAGCTAACTTGGGCTCTTGACCCAAGTTGACCCAATTTGACCTAAAGGGCCAAATTGGGCTAAATCTCATTCTAAATCAAATTGATTGAAGCCAATGCATCTAATCAATCACAAATTGATTATTGAACATGATCTAACATCTAATTACATCCAATTTGGTCAAACTAACCCAATTGAGCCAATTGACCCAATTGACATTTAGCCTAAATTGACCTAGAGAATTCAATTGAACCAAACCCTTATGAAATCCAAATTAATTCAAACCATAACCTACAATCATTCTCAAATGATCAATTGAACCTAAACCAACCCTCCACCCAAGCCAATTTAGTCAAACTGATCAAATTGGTCAACTTAGCCCCCATTTGACCCATATGAATCCATATGAGTCAAATTCAAATCTACTTTAAATTAAACCAAATCAATTGAACCAAAATGCTCCAAATGACCAAATGAACCTACCTAAGCCAACAATTCAACATATTTTAACCAATTGATCAACTTAACCCAAATGAACCCAATTTGACCCATATGCGTCAAATTGAGCCAAACCCATCCAAACTAAGTCTAAGCCCAACCAAACTTGGCATGACCTATCCTTGAGTCACCATGGGTCAGTCCAAATGAACCCAACCCATGATGGATCTAGTTTAGGTCAAAACCCATTGGACCAACCCATTCAAATGAGACAAAATCTCCATTTGGATGATCTCACCTACTCACCAATCCTTGGCAGCCACCCTCAGCTCATTTTGGACACTTGGACCATTGACTCACCTAACCCAAGGCTGTTGGGTTCAACCATGGGTCAAGAGAGGGTGAGTTCATCCATGGCTCCCTATTGGAACACCTAGAGGAGAAGGTACACACCTTGCTAGCCTTTGCAGCTGCCTTAGCCCCTCAAGAGCCTCCATCTTAGCCCTTCACTAACATCTCTGGCCAGCTAACCCGACTGGATGGCTGCCAAAAGTAGAAATCATCCCAACCATCAGATCACTTGGGTAGGAGGGTATACTCTTCCCCATCCAATTCAAATCACATAAAGAGTTTCCTTAAGTAATTGTGAGCATCCCCAGAGCTTCTACCAATCCCCTCATGCTCCCTATCGTCGGTGAGACCAAAGTCGAACGAAATCAAGCCCCCTGCCCGTCCAACCTCACCTAAACTCTACCAAACTTCAATTAACTCTTCCTACACTTTTCCTAACCTCCGCGAGTTGACACAAATCGATTTGATTACTGGAAGGCACTCCTAGACCAACTCCAGCGAGCTTCTCAGTGGTGTTTGATCCACAGAGCTATCGGTGGGGAGGTAACTCAATTGCTTCTCAGAAGAGCTTTGTCTATTCAAGATGAAGCTACCTCAGTCATTGGACCATCGGTCTTGAGCTCCGACTAGGTAATTCTGGCAAATCGTAGAAAAGTCCATTAGGTGTTAGTGTTTTGTGAAAGAAAGTGTGATTGCATGCGATTTCCTCCATAGGATTCCCTTAGATCTCTTCCCCACAAGTTTTGGACATGATCCAGACATCCTACGAGCCCTGATGAGCTCAGATTGAGCAACGCAAGGCAGACAGTGTCTGTCTTTTGGTGCTCGGGGGATGAGGGATCATTCGCCATCCATTCCACATGATTAGAATGAAAGGCCATGATTTAATCCACTATAAATCTGGATTTGCTCCAATAGGAATCACGAGATTAATCTTCGCTATCTGATCCGTTAAACCATTAATCAAAGCAAACACTCAATTTGGTTAATCAAAATGATAAAGAGTTATAACTAAGCTTTAATTAGTTCAATCATTTAAACTAGATTTTGAACAAGTGAATCGCTTAGCTAGCCTTTAGTTAAGATGAATTTAGGTGATTATCAAATCAAAATCTAATCATCTAATTAGTTAATCATTCAATTAAGTTAAAGTTCAACTAATTATTAACTCAACCTTGATCAAATGAACTATTGAATCAAAGTAAGCATAATTGATTTAATCAATAATTAGCTAACCTATAATCTAATCAATTATTTGGCCAAGATAATCATTTCTAGGCTAATAATAATGAAATTATACAATCACCTAACTAGGGCTGAATCAATTGATCATTAAATTCTTAATCAAACTAAATATTTAACAAAGCAAAAGCTCAACTAATCAATTAATCTAATAATAATTGAAATTAATGATATTAAACATAGTCAATTCATCAACTTGTAACTAAGGCTAACCCTTAATCAATGAAACTTTAAATCCAAATTAATCAATCATTTAACTAAATTAAAATTGAATTAAATAAACTTTATAAAATAATAAATGTAATAACTCTTAAGTCAACTAAACTTAAATGAAGCTAATAATAAACAGTCTTATAAATAAACCCTCATCAAAATTTAGAATTTGCTTTAAATGAAGCCAAGCTTATAATTCTTAAGTCTATTATAAGCACTCTTTAAATTAAGATCAATCATGGCTAATTTGGTTTCTTTCCCAAGTAAACTTATCAAGTTAAGCACATAATTAAATTAATTATATTGAACTTAAATAATCCTTAATTTAATTAAATTAACCAAACTTCTAAAATAAATCTAATATGAATAAATTAGTTTATATAAGATAAATTAAAATAATTATTAATCAAACTCCAACTACATCAAGTACATAAAATTAATCATGATGGAATTAAGGAATCTAAGTAAATCAATCATCTAAATCAAACTTTTAAAAAATAAATAAAACAACCAAGTCAATCATAAACCATCCAATCAACTTATCTAACTATATGAAGCAAATCAAACTAATTAAATCTTAATTTAACATTAAACCTTAACCATATAAAGTTACTTAAATTCAATAAGACAAAACTAAATTGAACCCCAATTAATCATTAAACTTTAAATTAAACTGACCACAAATCAAACTCATCTAGACTAATCACAGGATATTACTCAAATCAAATCAAATGAAACTAAAGTAAACTTTAATCAATTCAACATATAATCAAATTAAGTTTAATTCAATTTATTTGAATAGATGAATTAATTAATCATTAAGTATATAGCTTTAATAATCAAATTAATCTTGAACTACCATTCAAAGACATGAATCAAATTCTAACAGATGAATGAAGTTAAGGGAAACTCTAATTATAGATAACCAAACTTAATTGAAATCGAAACAAACATTTAAGTTACCAATAAATAGACAAACCTTAATCAAATCAAATGAATATAAAGTTAAACATAAACTTCAGGCCATTAAGTCATATTCAATAATCATCAATCTCAAATAACATCAAAATAAATCATTCAACATAAAGCTTAAACAAATTAAGCCAATCACAAAAATTAAATCAGTCGATCAATTAAGTAAAAATCAAGCTAAATTAATAAATTAAATTAAATTAAAATGATCAACATACAAATCAAGTTATGAAAGTTAATGAATGATCAAATTCTCAATTGGAATTTAGATAAAAGATCACATAAAACTTCAATCAAATCATAATTAAATTAAAACAAGAATCACAAGATTAATTAAATTCAAACCAAACTTAAATGAAAAGATAAAATTAGTGAATCTAAATAACATTGAAATGATCTAATAAAATATAAATCATATGAAATTAAATCTTTTAAAAAAAAGAAACTTGAAGAAGGAAATTGAACACAAATTCAGAGAAGTAAATTAAACATTAAGTGGATTATAAAAAATTGAATCAAATCAAACTAAAACTCAATTAATTTACAACTAAAATCAATAATCAAAACACATGAAGTTAAACAAAGTCAAACTTTGGAATCCAATCTAAATTATGCAAGCATTAATCAAATCAAATTTAATTCAATTGAGTCATTCGAATAAATTAACATTGGTTAATTAAGATACGTAAGTTCTTAGTTTTATTCTTAGAATGAATCTTCATATTAGGATAAAAATTCTGTTTTATTAGGATTAGGATGTTGAATATAATGAGTTTTGTCCAAAGTATAATTTATTTTATTCTTCATTCTTTAAAACTTAAATTCAACTTTAATACATATATAAATCTAAAATTTTAAAAAAAAAATCAAAAAAAAATTAAATAGTTTAAAGTGAAACCATCTAATAATAAAATTGAACAAACTCTGAATTTAAAATTCAACTAAAAAGGCCTAGTATAGTCATACCATACAAACCCTCTTTTCACACACTAGATTGTTAGGTCATCGACCCTAAACATAGGTTTGGTCGATGATTTGTGATGTGATGTGTTATTTTTTCTTATTTTGTGGTGTACTAATTTTAGACTAGATGACTAGGATTGCTTGCTTGCTAGTCTAGATGTTAGACGTTCTTTTTAGGCTAATACTATTTTATGTAGGGGGCTATGATTAAAAGGACTGTTGTAATAGATATAAAATAAATGCTATATGCTTCTAGGTGCTACTTAAGTCCCTAAGTATAGCTTAATAAGACAAGTGTGCTTGACGATCACTGATGCTATGCCCATATGTTCAAAATATAAATTGTTGGTGTGCTGTATGTTTTTCCTAACGTATGTTTTATAAGATTTATGATTTTATTTTAGAATTTTAAAATGTAATTTGAGCCTAAAATTAGGTTAGAATTTATGAGGTTTAGGATTAACAAGAGCTAATTGTAGGAGGTCCTTGAAGAAGATGATTATTTTGAAGTTAATAAAGACCGCATAAGTCAAACTTTTAGTTTTAGGCCGGGCTGTATAGGGGCAGAGCTTTGTTGTCCATTTTTTTTTTTGCCAAGGTGTATAGCGGTACCTTGCCACACCGGCCTAATTTATTTAATTAAATTTGGTTTGGTTGATTTTTGGGTGCACAATAGAATTGCATGCATTTCATAGGTTTCTTTTTGTGATTGCTATGTGTTATGATAAAACCTGAATGTGTTAGGCTCATAGGAAAATTAAAATTTTTTACCCCAATTAGTAATTTAAATAAAATTTTGATCAACTCATAACCTCACTTAAAAGCCTATGATCTTAATCAAGAAATAAAAGATTTAGTAACATTTTAGTTGAATGGTTGTATGTTTCAACATCATACATATATATTATTTCACTCTTGTAATTAGGGGATGTCGACCCCGCATTTACATCACGACTTAAATTAAGTGAATAAAACCAAATCGATGAGCTATAAATGAGATATTATACGAATTGAGTTAATAATACTTTGTCTACTTTTAAATTTGCTCGAATATCATTTACTCATAAAATAAACATTGCAAACTAACACAAAATTTTAAATTCATCCAAAAAGATAAACCACTAATAATATTGTTTGAGTCATTGCATAAAATAAAATTCAAAAATAAAAAAAAAAGTTTAGGCAAGGATGTGAATTTGATTTAGTGACCAAAAAAATAATTTAACGAGTGAGGATTAAAATGCATGTTATTCATCATGGAATTTAAAAACATATTGAAAATAAATTTATATATTAGATATAAAATAAACTGAAAATTAATTATTATTATTATTATTATTATTTTCACTTTAATTATTCAATAACATCACATGAGGGTAATCCTTTTAATTTAATTCTCCATTCCTCCCAATACATATATAAATACACACACACACACACACACACACACACACACACACACACACAGATATATATATATATATATATATATATATATATATATATATATATATATATATATATATATATATATATATATATATATATATATATATATATATATATTATATAAAAGAAAAAAGTTCCATCTAAGTGAGATACCAAAGTACATGTTTGTTCATAATATCACTAAAGAGAAAATTATATTTACAATTTCTGCTTCGTCTCTTTTAATAAAATCAAGTAAAACAAGTTAGAAAAGAAGAAGATAATAACGACCTGATTTAAACTCCCAAGATTTCAATTCAAACATAACTTTTTCCAACCAATTATATTAATCATTTTGCCAAAAAAAAAAGATTTTCATCACTAAGTCTAAATAATTATCATAATTTTAAAATATATGATCAGCAATTTATTTTGAAATTATATCAATATATATATATATGATATGACTCTCAAAATACCACTAGTCAAAGCACAAATCTTGATGTCGAAAGCGATATGATTTTGAGTCGAAACCGATCGAGATCAAGACTTAAAATATTATTGGAATCTTTGGGGCATCAATTAAATCCCAAAACAGCTCTCAAATATGGAGTGTTTATAGTCAAATCGAAGGCTCGACAGCGGATCTAACGAGCCTAAGATCTCATAATTCCGACTTTATTTGGGCATCCAAATGCTCAAAATACATCAAATGATCGAAGGAATCATCCTGAGCCGTCCGATCGAGGGGAGTGGTACGAGCTTTACATGAATTTACAAGAATGCCCCTCCTCCCATCTATAAATAGACATTCATCCCTCACATGAAGAAAAAAGGCCAAGTGAAGTGAAGTGAAAGGAAGAAGAGGAAGAGTCCAAGCAAGGAAGAAGAGGAAGAGTCCGAGCAAGGAAGAAGAGGAAGAGTCCAAGCAAGGAAGAAAAGGAAGAGTCCAAGAGGAAGAAGAGGAAGAGCAAGTGAGGGGAAGAGAGAAAGCTTGAAGATCCTCCAAACAAGATCGCACCAAGCAAGATCGCACTCAACGGCCATCAACCACCACCACCACCACCATCACTAATTGTAATCAGTATTCCCACCGGTTACCCAAGACTTCCACCATCGAATAATACAACGATCATTGTTACACATTGTTATTCCTCTCATATGCAATCGTAATCCCGTTATCGAAAGACTTTGTACTCAAACAGATAGTGGAAACTTTTACAAAAGTTCTGGGTTTTCCCTCTTTTCGAGGTTTTTCACGTTAAAAATTCTGGAGTGTCTCTTGTTCTCTCTTTAATTACCTGTGTGTGTGCTGGACTAATCGACAAGGCTAAGGCGTAAACTTTCACTCTACCGCGACTGGTTTTCTAGCACGCAACAATATGAGAGTGTTTCATTTTAGTTATATTTTAAATAAAAAAAAATCTCACATGTTTACAATCAAAGTGGTTGTATATGTTTTTTTTTTTTAGAGAAATTAAGCTTTAAGATAACTAACTCACACACTTATAGTGAATCTCGAACCCGCATCACCACTATAGAAGTAGATCCTTCCACCAACGAAACAGACAAAGCTTGCACAGTGGTTGCATATGTTAAATTAGGTGTTAGATAAGTATAAAACAAATTTTAAAAAAAAATCTATTTTTATAACTTCAATCACCTAAATTTTATTATTATAATTCTTATGAGCCATTCAACCCATACTCATGACGGTGAAATGATAAAAAAAATTGCTTTTTATTTATTTATTTATTTTTAATTTTCTTAAACAGATTTCTCAGTCAAATGGTCCAATGGCCAACAAGTTCTCTTGCTAGCGGACTAGGGTTATGCTCGCTCCCTGCCACATCCAAAGACTAACGGCGCCTCCAGGTTCGATTTCCTCCCTTGCTTGTAGATCGCGGCAATTTTTTGTAGGATCTTCTTTTCTCTCCTTTTGACCTCCGCCCGAGGGCCGGAGGTCGTTCCTTTTTTTTTTTCCTCTCCCCACTATGGATCTCGAGGGGGGCTTTTCTGCCAACTTCCCTCTTCTTCCCTCATCTATTCCTAATTCTGTTTTGGGTGCCCCTCCTCAATCTTCGACTTCTTTGCCTATAGGAACCCAGAGACCAACTACTCCTAGTTCTTGTAACTGGAAAGACTTGCTTATGTCCCGAAATGAGAAAAGTAGATCAATTGCCATATCATATGTCCCTCCTACATCGAACGAAATCTGTTTTTCTGAATCTGAACTAACAGAAGGTCAAAAGGATTGGCCCTATCTTTAGTCGATCATGCGATTGGGAAATCTCTCCTTGCGGCAATCAAAAGGAAATGGGCATTCAAAGGGGGGCTGGATCTGTTATCTCTAGAAGGAGATTTTTTTCTATTTAAATTCAATTGTCATGAAGATTACAATATGGCCTGGGATCATGGACCGTGCTTCTTAAATGGGCGGCCTTTTATTTTCCAAAAATGATCGTGGGATTTCTGACCCTCTAAAGAACACATTTTCGATATACCTCTTTGGATTAAACTATCGAACTTCCCTCTTTGCTATTGGAATGATGAAAGATTCTCCAAAGTGGCCAGTTCTATTGGTATTTCTCTCACTGTTGATAATTTAACGGCGTCCAAATCAAGGATTACATTTGCTAGAGTGTGTGTACAAGTTGACCCCTTATCTCCCCTCCCCGATTCCGTCTCTCTGAATTTAAACGCCTGCAAGTTTCAACAAGAGATCTTATATGACTGGAAACCGAAGGCGTGTTCTAGATGCTCTTCATTCTCGCATAAAAATGACTCTTGCCCATTTAATCCTGAGAAAAGACCTGAATCTAGGGGTCGCAACCAAAGTAGAATTCCTCGTGTTCCCCTCAAGCATACTGCTACTAACATGTCGAGTGTTTCTGTCCTTCTCGCAGCTCAGGTATCTCTAACTCCCTCAATTCTTACTACTCATAATGCTACCCCCTCAATCCAGAACCCCTCAAAAATCACTCCTATAAATGACCTAAACCAGTTGCCAGCTCATTCTCCTTCGCAAGAAGAAACTTCTGATATCATACCTTCTAGCCTTACAACCAATATTCATATCCCCCCCAACCTGATAATCCTCTCCAACACGATATCCCTAATGCTACCACTATTGGGGTAACTACCCATTCCTCTGCTGCTTCCTTGGCTCGTACTCAATCCTAGAAATCTTCGGAACAACAAATCAAAACCCCAAGCAAAAGTGTGCAAAATAATGATCAGTCCAAGTCCACCTCGAATCAGAATGGGCATAGCCACAAAGCTACATCCAAAAGGAAGGGTAAGTAATGCTTTCTTCCCTGATGTCCATGAATCCTAAGATTGGGTGTTGGAATGTTCGTGGACTCCTTGCTGAAGGCAGACACTCCGATTGTAAAAGAATTGTTGAGGAATTCAACCTTGATCTTCTTTATCTTCTTGAAACAAAGCTATCTTCTTGATCATTGAATAAAGGTCTCTTTCCTAAGAAACTTCAATTGTTCTCTCCTGAAGAAAGCTTTGACAATTTTGATAGTTGCCCATGCGGTAGAATATGGCTTAAGTGGAATTCAGATAATTTATCATTCAAGACTATCTCAAAGAGTGCCCAATTCATTCATGGTTATGTTAAGAGCAATGGTATATCTGAGTTTTTTATTACCTTTGTCTATGGTCATAATAATCCTGCTGATAGAAGGTCCCTTGGAATTCTTTGCGTGAAATAACTGCCTCAATGAATTCTCCATGGATAATTCAAGGGGTCTTCAATTGTATTATCTCTTGTAAAGAAAAATTAGGGGTAACCCTACTCCCTCAAGAAAAATGATTGTTTTCAGAGATTGTATTCAGAATTGTGGGTTGTTGGACCTTCCTAGCACCGATTTATTTTATACTTGGTCCAACCTTCAAATTGATAAACCTATTTTTACTAAGATTGACAGAGTTCTTTGTAATTCCCTGTGGATCAACTCCTTCCCATGCACTTATTACAAATCCTCTTCACCTCTATCCTCTGGTCACTCTCCATTAACCGTCTTTATAAACAATTTACTTCCTCCAAGATTCTATTTTAGAAATTACGGAGTTCTCACAAGGATTTCTTAGAGGTGGTTGTACTGCCTGGAATACATTCACCTATGGCGATCCTCTTTTTGTCTTATAAAGAAGATTCAGATCACTAAATTACTTCTCAAGAAGAAGGAATGGATATCCTCATCCCTCCAAACTCAGATATCTTCCACAAAAATGGAATAAGAAGACATCCTCCTTTGCCTTGAAAGAGACCCATTTAATGATGATTTATTAAGAGAATCTATTGAAATCAGAAATAAATATTCCAATCTCATCAAGGATGAATGTATTTGGGCTGCCCAACGGGCTAAGGCACATTGGCTAATCTCTTCTAATGATGACATCAGATTCTTATACTGCTCTATTAAAGACTGGCAAAACTCCATTCGAATTAGAAGCCTTCAGACTGATAGTGGAATTATCTCTGAGCCTAACTCTATTGCTAATGAGATATGCAATTATTTCTCTGAGCTCTTCAACTGTAGGGGGTCTTATGTTAATCCTCCATCCAACTTGCCAACTGGTGAAAGAGTGTCTCTTATGCAAGCTGCTGAATTGATATCTGATATCTATGACCAGGAAATCATTGAGGCATTGTATAGTTTTGCTAATAACAAATCTCCTGGTCTTGATGAGTTTAATGCCAAAATTTTCCAAGGCTAGTTGGAATATCACCGGCAAGCAGTTTCTTTTGGCTGCTCATTATTTCTTTAAAACTTGAAAACTTCCCCCTCCTTTTAAGCATACTCTTATTACTTTGATTCCTAAAATAAAGCATTCTAATGTTCTCTCAGATTACATGCCCATATCATTATGCAATACCTTCTACAAAGTGGTGGCAAAAGTGCTTGCTAATAGACTAAAAAAGATTCTTCCATCTATCACACATATGGCTCAATCTGCATTTATAAAAGAGAGAGATATTTCTGACAATATTGCTCTAGCTCATGAGATAAGTTTTGATTTTTTGTCCAGCTATAACAACAACACTTTTGTTGCAAAACTTGATCTTCGCAAAGCCTTTGATCTAATCAACCGCCAAGCTCTTCTACATAGATTGGCCCAAAAAGGTTTTCCTCAACGTTTTATAAAATAGATTGAAGCTTGTATTTGTGATATTCCTTTTTCTGTGGTCCTGAATGGAGGGATTAAAGGTTACTTTGGCACCTCCAATGGCCTAAGACAAGGGTGCCCTCTTTCACCTTTTCTTTTCTCCATTGCAATGGATACCTTCTCTTGTTTGCTAGAAGAACAAGTTATTTTGGGAATTTCTCTCCTGCAATCAGTGGGAGTTGTGCCATATCTCATTTACTGTTTGCTGATGATCTTTAAGTTTCGGGATTAGCTTGCAGTCTAACCATCAACTCTCTTAAACGCTCTCTAATTACTTTGGTTGATTACCTTGGATTGGAGATTAATAGGGATAAGTCTACAATTTGCTTCTCCAAAAACTTTAAACATGCTGATCCCCTTTGTAGAATACTGAATATCAATGCTGGATGCTTCCCTCTCAAATATTTAGGAATTCCTATCACTGCGGGAACTTTAAAGTCTTATAATTTTTCAGCTCTTTTTGACAAGCTGTATCTTTGGTTAGCGGGGGTGGAAAAGTAAGATTATGTCCTATGGTGGCAGATTTCAACTTCTTTGGGCTACGGTCAATAGCTGCTTGTCTTATTGGTTTAGATCAATATATATTCCTAAATGTATTTTAAAAAAGGTCTCTTCTATTATGGCCAACTTCTTTTATCACAATGGAGAAGTGCGTAAACTACATCTTATTTCTTGGGCAAAACAACTCTTCCTAGAGGTATTTATTCTACTTCCACCCTTAACTCTTTGTGTAAAGTAAAATGCATGTGGAGAGTATTAAATAATGTTTCTCAGTTTGCTGAATGGTGTCGGGGCAAATATATTTCCCTATGGTATAAAAATGGAGCTCGTATTTCTCTCTTATGGAGAATTAAAACAATGCCTCTCGATTTCGTCGGATGATCACTTTTAACGTTGAAGATAAATCATCACTATCACTTTACTTTGACCCTTGGTGTAATGGTTCATCCTTGTATGAAATTATGTGGAATGCTTGTTTTTCTATTTTTGACAAACCGATTAACTCTAGACTTAATTCGATTTTCTGCAATGGTTTGGTATCTAATTCGAGTGAGTTGCTATCTCGATTCCCTTCGGTGGTGAAGTTCATGTTTGAATTCACTACATTTCAGCCTAATTGTGTTGTTCTTTGGGATAAAGCACCGAAACTTACCTCTAAGCTTATTCTCAAAGCCTTGTTTGAGAACACCCCTATGGTTAACTGGCATAGAGAAGTTTAGTTTAAAGGATATGCCCTCAATTATGCGATTTTCTATTAGATGACCTTTCTTAAAGGACTCAAGACTTCTGATCTTTTCCAAGCTAGAGGATTGTGCTCTACTCATCTTTGCTATTTTTGTAAAGCAAAATTGGAATCTCATTCCCACCTCTTTTTTGAATGCTCTGAATCCATGACCCTTTTGAGGAAACTTCTACCTCATGGTAACTACATACTTATGCATGCCACTCTTCCACAGTTGTTAAGTGAAATGAGCAATCTGGAAAATAAGGTTTTGGCTAGATTATGCTATTTAATCATTGCTGTATCAGTGTATGTTATTTGGAAGGAAAGGAACTCTCGATTCTTTAAGCAGGTGGCAAAATCCTCCTTATGGATGGAGAGTCAAATCAGAAATATTGTTGTGCATAAGTTGAGAAGGTGGATCTTCAAAGATCATTGGCCTGAAAATATTATTCGGATTCTTTTATAGTGGAAGCACAATGAAAGTTTTTGAGTTTGGGTTCTGGAGGGTGTGTATTTCTTCTTCTATTCTCTATATTTCATGGAAGGACGATGATGATCCTTTGGGCAATTTTTGTGATAATTGGATGCTATCGATTAGTTTGCAATGGAAGGCCAAGTTGCAACCTGGACCTCATTTACTTTGTCTGGTTTTTATCTGTTCAAGATGATTATGTATAATCCCATAAAGGACCCCATGGATGGCAATTATGACAACCGGCGATAGTTTATTGGCTGCCCTTCATCCTTAACGTGGATGATTTTGTGATCTGAGTCCTTCAACTTAACTATATTATCTAATTTTGTTTTTGTTATATCCTTCGTCTTTTAGCTAATAATTTAGCTTAGTTTTTTAAGTTTTTCAGTCCTTTCTGGATTATTGTAAGCTTTATGTATTTGTAAAACTCTTTTGGAATGAAATTGGGGTTCTCCCCTTACATTTTCCAAAAAAAGTTCTCTTGCCAGCCCATTCCTATGAGTGGAATAAACAAATACATTTTCTTATTTACTTATCGAGCCCTCCACGCGAATTAACTTTAAATAAAAAAACGAAGACACTAAAGACTTCCCCAATTCCCTTATCCCAAACCGACACTTCACATTTATTTTTTTATCCCCAATTCCCCCTCTCGGCTCCGAAAATTTGGCCGCTCAAGCTAACTAGCCTGCCACACTTCCTACCTCACACATGCAGCTAAATTGAACGTCCTTCCTCCCGTTCGTCTCTGTGTTTCTCACAGAGATCACACGAGCCTACCACCGCTTGTCTACATAGAGCACTACTCGACTTTCTTTTTCTCCTCTCCAAAATCTCGCACACACCAGGTCTATCCTGCAGTCTCTCTCTCTCTCTCTCTCTCTCTCTCGTCTCTTCCTCTACTATATTATTATTATTATGATTTTCTTTCCTTCTTCGATTCCCTGCATCAAGCAAGCCTGCTGATCGCCATCTCTTCCTATCATTTAAGTTGCAATACCTCCAACAGCCCTCCATGTTCAATCTGCTCACACTCTCCTATAGCAATTGTGACCTCTTGCACATTCCGCCGGCACCCCATCGAAACTCGCAGCTTCCTTCAGGACACACGCGACTCGCCTCTCACTTCGATACAACCATCTCCATCTCTTCATCGTGATCAATAGGTGAAGTCGATCCCCATTCTCAAAGGTTCACCCTTGTCTTTAAAGTCTTCAATAAACTGTTCTATCCGTCTCGATTTCCACCAGACAAAAACCCCCCTTTTCTTGCGAAATCCAAACTGCAAGTTGGCGACACATTTCAGCAACTCTTCACGGTAACATCTTTAATCTCATTAAACTCATACAGATTTCCACTAGCTGTGCTCGCCTTTAGCAGCAAGTATCTCCTCTCTGTTCAAAATCTAAGCAGAAACTTTTTTTTTAACCCATTCTCTTTCGCTCCTGCCCCGACCACTCCAAATCGAGGTCCATTTCTACAGTCTCCATAGCATCCACAACACCCAACTTTAAACTTTGATATACTCCAATCACTGTCAACCACATCATTCCATGTTAAGGAGAACGTGGGAGTTAAATTTATGTAGAGCTTAGTGTTTTTGTTTAGTTGTTTAGTAAAGGAATTCAAGTTAAATCTTGCTATGTGTATGTGTAAAGAGATCAAAAAGGGGTATGACTCAAATTGTCAAAATATGAGTATTTGAAGCATCATTTCATTGCAATGAGAAGATTTTGCATATATTATTCGCTTCTTATACATGTAGTTGAGGCCCCATGCACACTTTTTTAAACGTGGTGGGTTTTGAAGATTTATTCTATAGTGTCAATTAATGACAACATCTTTTAGACGCGATGAAGCAACAGACTGTTCCCCTCTAGGGCACAACGTTGGGACGCCATTGAAATTTTACCAAAATTTGGACTTTTACAGGACTTAAACAAGATGTAAAATAAAATAGTATAAGAACTTTAAATTGATAATTAACTCAAAGTGAATTATAATGCAAATCTTCAAAAGTCTAAGATAAGGAAGAAAATTTTTAAATATTATGCCAAATAAAAAAAGAGAACTTACTGAAAGCTTGAAAAGACTTGAAGAACATGAAAGAATCCCCTCCCAAACCATAAGTAAAGCCTCTTCGCACTAAAATTCTCAAAATATCCAATAGAACTGAATAAACTTGAATGAGAATGAATTAAACAACTTGTCTATTTACAGAAATAAAAAGATGATTTATGGGGCCTGCTTAAATAAAATAAATCATATACAGACAAATTTTTCCACCCAAATAAAGCCGAAACTTTTGAAAGAGCATCTTGCTAGGAATCTAAAATGAAATCAAGTTAAAAGTAATACAAGTTAGTTTCAAATCTTTTATGCCACCAGATTCATAACACATCGTACAAGCGAACATAAGATGTTAATTAATTTTTCTACTGAACTATTGCTTGCATTATGAAGTGAGCTTATATTCAAACTTATCATCTTAATATGTATGCAAATGATCAAAATTTTAAAGAGATGAATGGTACATGAATCACGAGGCAATCTTATGCTCAAATTTATGATATCCAGATTCACTTAAATAACTCAATGGAATAAGCTTTACACACAATATGATGCATAATTAAAATTAAAATTTAATATTTTAAAAGTGTGCAAGCATTCCTAAATACATCCGCATGGGGCCCAACACTATACTGAATGTATGAATTTAGTGTCTGAAGATGCTGCGCAGGTTGATCTCAGTTGGGTCTGCGAATTAGGTATGGGTTAACAAAACTTAATAATATTATTATAACTTTCTTAACTCAATAAGATCTATGAGAAGCTAATTCTTCGATATGACAGTAAAGTGATTATCTCTCAATACCCTAATAATGGCTAGATTGATTGAGAATATCAACTGGAGGGGGTCATCATTATTATCTAATATTCAAGAGATTTATATTCAATAATTTCAAATTCAAAATGCTTAAAATATAGATATAGATCTGATCCTCTTTTACTAAAATTAAGACATCCGAAATAATAAACTAAATGACCAAGCAGATTTATTTACCTCGATGATGGTTGTGTTGAATGGAGATTTCAACCGATGGGGATATCACCATTCAGTTATATTCAAGATTCAATGTCAAATCAGATAAATTCAAATTTCTTGCAAATAAAAAAACTATAAAAGAAGCTTAATTTAAATGCACAAATGAAATTTATTAATCTAAAAACTTAAAGTTAAAATCCATCCATCTTCCATAATTATTTATCGGAGGTGACACTTTAAGAAAATTTTAGCTCAAAAAGAAGCAAATGTCAAGTCAAGTGTATTTCTATATTCACTCTCAATTAATATCATGCTAGTAAGGACGTGACCCGTGTCCTCTATCTACATTATTTGACCAGTAGGCTCCACATATGATGCGGTTATGACCAGAGTCTTTTAATAGAGTGGCTGCCGCCAAATGATACCATTATATTATGCTCATAATTATAGCCCATATGTTCCCCAATGATTCTGTCCTCTGAGATGTGAACCATATGGTGCACTTGATTGGGCAAAAAGACCTATGTTAGCTAAGATAAGTTTAAGCTTGCCTCCTTAGACAAACACCACCCCAGATCTACAAGGATTATTTTGATGATGTAACCCATGGTTACTGACAGGGATCCTTCAGTCAGGTTCGATCGACTACCTCCTCTAACTAAGTAGGCTAGGGACCACGAGAACGCGGGATGACAAAACCATGGGATCTTGATCCGGTGCAACATCAGTCCCCCAACCATCAGCTTTAAGTTAAAGGATGATGAATTTTTAAATCTAAATTTCAAAACTCCACATGCTATTACTATACGCTACACATTTAACAATCTAATGACTAGCCTTAATTGAAAGTTCTCTCTCAGCATTACGAGGGATAATTAACTATAGGTGCTTGCGCCTATAGGAAACCTAGAATCAGATCTATAGTCCTCACAAAATGAGGGCAAAATCTCTAGGTAGTGTCTTATGTACTATTCCATCTACTTTCCAAAAATTTCATCGACATTTTAATCAAACACTCTTCATTGAGAGGTTGGTGATGAATTTGCAGAGCCCATAGATTTCTGGCGACTCCGATGGGGATAGGTTTCTCTTTCCATCTTTGGTTAGTCGAATCTAAGCTATAGTAGCAATTGATTATTATAAGTTTAAAATATAAAGTCAATTTTGAAGTGAAATTATTTCTAAAATAAAACTTTTAATGAACTTAAATATTTTCTAAGCACAATTCTATTTTATTTAAGTCTTCATATAGAATTTGATTTTATATTTATTATATTTGTTTTGTTGTACCTCTGCATTTTTTGAAAGTATGGGGGTAAAGCATTTATTTTTGATTGTTAATCCCCATCTCTCATTTGAATAGAATAGATATTTAGAACACACCCTTCATCGTTAAGCTAGGCCACAGAGCTAATATCTGTTTGGCTAATGCTGATATCAATATTAGGGATGCTGGAGCTACCATCCAGTTTGGTAGCGTGGACTTCCCAACTATTATTGCTTCTAGCCATGACTCAATTATTCATAACCCACTTGCCCGAAGTCAAGCTCAAAGGCCACAACTAGCTAAAATGAGTGCACGATGTGCACCTTTGCCAATACACCAAAGAAGGCTGATTGAAACTGCTATTACTAAGGCTCAAAGGAAAAGGGTCTCTGTGTTGGAAAGACTAGGACATCTAGAAGCCCTACTAATGAAGAGGACTTTTATTGGCCAGAAGATTTCATTGGCTCCAATAAATGCTACATCCTTACCAGTTGAGCTATTTGCTCTTGGAAGGCATGATGCTGAGGCTTCTTCATCTAGAGGTAAGCTAAATAGAAGACAGTGAAAGAGAAGGAATGCTGAGCTACGAGCTCAACAACTATTGCCTGAACCATAGATTATACAACCAAGACTACGCCTAGTTTAATGTTCCTATCAATAACAAATTTAAAATATTGAAATGGGTTAAGAGGAATAGTCCTACTGGAGAAATCAAATAATCCTTTTGGAATCAGCAGTGACAAGCTCCAACTCCCTGGAAGAACCAGCCAGAGACTTTATCGGCACGAGTATATAGAGTCCTAAAGGTTGTCAAAGAAAGGGGCCTAATGAAAAATAAGTTTAAAAAGTCAATCATTAGAGAAGCTTAGAAAGTCCCATCAAGAAATCTGTCATCACTAGTACTAACTTGAAATCAGCCAAGAAAACCTATGCACGGTGAGCATCGGGGTGTGACACCTAGACCACGTGTCCAGGAATCCGCCATCGAAAGGTCCCGTCATAAGGGAAAATAAATCTGGAAACCAAAGCCTCAAGAAAAAGTAATTATGGAAAATAACAAAGGCATGACATCTGGCCTGTATTCTCAAAGATCTGCTAGTGATATGGCCCGACAGGAATGGGCCCCAAAAAAAAAATTACCATTAATGAGCTAATGGATGGTCGACACCGTGGAGAATCTCATCACCAGGGAATCTCATCACCAAGTAACTCCATCTTCTCAAGAGGTAGTCGACTTTGATCAAAGCACTATAACTGAAGAAATGTTCATGCCACAACCTAAGCTTGAGATTCGTTGGAGATGACACTCAAAAGTGAGGCTACAAGAAAAATATGAAGATGATGATGATGAGACTATGGGAATAGAAGTGGTCTACATGGTAGGTCAAGGTGATGATTATATTGGTACCTAATTCTATAATCAATGCTAGCGTACCATCCAATACACTAGTCCTCCCAAAAGATAGGAAGAAGAAGAAGAGCATTTAAGTCCTTCCTTAGATGATGAGTGAATAGAAGAATCAGAAGAGAGGAGAATCCTGCATTTGCTGATATAACCACAGCAGTCCATGCACAAAGGCATATGCAATGCCAGATGAGGGCTAAAGATAAAAAGATTATGCAACTTAATACAAAGATGAACAAAATTATGGCGCAAATGAATTTGATGATGCAAATGAATGTTGTAGTGGCGCTAGCACTAGCACCCGTTCCAACTGCTAATCTCCAGGCTGTTAATGCAATACCTATAAACCCATCTACAGAGCCATCATCTCAAACTTTAGGATCACATAGTTCTCATGATGGGAGAAATGAAGTTAATCAGTTAGCATCCCAGCCAACCCCTCAAAACTTGACCATCATATTCGAACAAAGCTTGGCTTCTATCACTACTTTTCAAGAGCTACTTGATCGGGTAGCAAAATTTGAAAAGTTAAAATTTTCTAAGTTTGAGAGTCAATCATATAAAGTAAAAAAGGAGTAAGCCTTCAGACTAAAAAAGGAGTGAATCTATCACTTCTTCTTATAGCTTGGGTAAAGGAAAATGAATAGTTTATAATGTTGATAAAGGAAAATAGCCTATTTATATTGAATAAAGAGTCAAATAGCCAATCAATCCTCAACCCAAGCTTGCCCTTGGAGGCAACGATAAACCTTAAAAGTTCTCAAGTGGGGGAGAGTGCCCAAGGCAAGCAATGAGAGATATGGAACACATACAACTACCTCTCAAAGAAAAGATGAACAAAGAATATTCTTTTAAGAGAGAAAGTGTGGCCAAGTTATTCCGCCAAGCTCTTAAGGCAGGGATGGAATTACCATAATGCAAAAAGCCTAAAGAATCAAACCAATTTGACAATCCAAATTATTGCGCATATCATTAAGTGGTTAGCCACCCAATTGTGGATTATTATGTATTCAAAGGCTGGCTAGAAAGAAAATATAAGATAGGTGGATTCACATTGTCCAATAGTGTTCTTATTCACCTAAATAAAGAATCTTCAATGGTGATCACGTCCTCTTTCATGCCCCCAATTAAAGATAATGTGAAAGAAAAGGTGATACAAGAAGTACAATGGTAGACTACAGCCTCCAAGAAAACTATCAAAATATTGACGCAACTAGAAGGTGTTTCCTTCACCACTTGAGCCAATGCTAGAGTCGAAAGGAATGCTTGAAGCGAGCACCTCAGCTTCTTAATGGCATTTTTATCATAGTACTCTATCATAGTA
Source organism: Cymbidium sinense (assembly GCA_021442155.1). Classification (NCBI taxonomy): domain Eukaryota; kingdom Viridiplantae; phylum Streptophyta; class Magnoliopsida; order Asparagales; family Orchidaceae; genus Cymbidium; species Cymbidium sinense. Next base: position 67,849,989 of record CM038217.1, on the reverse strand, counting down.
TAAGGAAGAGTCTACCAAGCATAAACCACGTACATCAAAGAAGTTGAGTACTAAGAAGAAGAAGATTAAGAAGAGAACTATAGTTCAAAAGATCATTACATCCTTGAAGAATATCATCAGCCAATGAGATAGCCTATCAAGCTTGTTGACTTCATGTTTGGACTCCAAATTATTGAACTAATAAAGAAGGTGATGATGAAGATGATGAATCCTTTATAAAAAAATGTGTCAAGTTATTTCAATGCCATCAAGCACTTCTCGATGGAGCTCGTGCCTTTATGATATTTATTGTCAGACAGCCCCAATATGTGCAGAATGTTCAAATAAACTCAAAAGGTTTACTTTAACTAGAAGAAGAATGATTGAAAATGCAACACCCAAGTTTTGCTTGATGACAAGATAAATAGATGATAGTTTGGAGGAAGATTTATGCTTTCTCGAGGGAAATGATTCAGAATCATCAATGAAATCTCACATGGAATGCTTAAAACTAGGTAGTGACAAAGAAGATTCAAGAGTAAATGTTGATCATGAAGGGATTACCTCTTCAGAAGAGTCTGAGCCAAACAGAGCAGCCCAAGTGCAACTAAGAGGTGGCAAAATACTACCATCACCACCAAGGAAAAGGCCCACTAGATAAAGATAAAGATAAAGATATTAAAGTTAATAAAAGTAGCATTCTTAAAGAGCCCAATAAGAAGTTTGACCCGGGTAAGAGAATTGACTACATTATCCTATCACATTTAAGGAAGATCCCTGCATAATTGAGTGTATACGAGGCCTTCTTAATGTCGAAGGATCTTCGTGAAACCTTAATTCAAGCTCTTAATAATCCAAAAAAAATTGAAGCATATTTTGCAGAACGGTGTATGACTGAAGTTCTACAATCTCAAGATCTACCGACATTAACTTTCTCTGAAGAAGGTCTTATGTTAGGAACATCAGAGCACAATCGCCCGTTGTATGTCAGTGCGGTTTTGATAAACTGAATCTTGATTGACCTAGGCTCGTTGATTAATCTCATGAGTCTACGAGCAGTGATGGGGCTATTTGTTGGCATTCAACATCTTGGGCAGGATAAACTGATGATTCATGGCTTTAATGAAAAGGACAAAAGACTCTCGGATCTTTCATTTTCCCGCTCAGATTTAGAGAGCTATACATTGATCCTAAATTTCATGTGATAGATGTTGATACTTCATTCATAGCATTATTGGGACATCCATGGCTCCATGAATATGGAATGGTGCCATCCACCTTGCATCAATGCATAAAATACTTTAAGGATGGAGAGGAGCATAGAATCCTTGGCAATCTTCAACCTGTGGTGTTTATTTATTTCTCAAACCTTTAGGGATTTAAAAAATAAAAATTATTTGTGTATGTTACGACACCACGTAGATCTGCAAATGTACTTATTAGGATGATTAGGTGTGACATTGAGAAATGATGTACTATCTCGAGAGAAAGAAGTCATCATCATACAATAGACCTAAACACCTAATACGGACTCTTAAGGACAATGAGACTTCGAATGTACCAGAGATTCTTTTCCTATTTTACATAAAAAATCAAGTGGGATTGATCGAAAGGAGGGACTTACTTTTAGAATTAAAGGGAGTTGAGTAGGAAATGCTTATGATACTAAGAAACCTAGTGAGCATCCCAAACTATCCTATAGTTGGGCTTTATATTTTTAAAATTTGAGAAGAATTATATATTTGAGTTGAATTTTTATTAAAAATCTAGGGCTTACAATTCTATAATACAAGATCATGGAAATACCTAAGAGGTGAGGATTTATTCTCATAGTCTTCAAAGGGAAACAATAACCTCGGATCCTAAATCTGGGGAGCCTTGATGAGGGCCAGAGCACGATCTAAATCTAAGGCAAAAATGGATATATGATTTACCTCCACAAGAGAAGATAAATCACCTAACTTTTGGACTTACAATCGCCTAGGAGTGGTCGCCAACTAACTCCTTATGATTTTAAATACATGCAGGAAAGTCTTATATTTTGCAAGATGGCTAGGCTGTTGTTTATTTAGAATGGAGACTAAGTCCTTAAACACACTCCCTAAGAGACTAGATCATGAAGGGCATGAGTAATGACTTAATCTAATGCAATTTTTGTTAAGTTTTATTTTAATTTTTGGACATTTTTATTTGACATAGGCTATGGGATTCATATGCCTAATGCATGAGAAATTGGTTATAGGCCAAAATCAGAAAGAAGAAGGTGCATTTCCACCATGGCTCTCAAAGGTTAAGCCATTTTCTCTAGCAAAGGTGGAAGCCCTCCATTAGCAAGAGTGAAGCAATATGTTTTTATGCATGATGTGAGACATATTACATCTAGTTAAGGGGTTGTTAAATCTTTTATTATCTTGATTTATGTTCTAGGCTTTAAGTGCAATTATGAGTTATTTAATTTTAATTTTGAGTTGATAATTTGATAGAAAATTTATTTTTTCATGAGAGCCTAATCGCATCCAAGCCATTCATCAAATAATGAAGAAACTAGAGAAAATCATGCCATATTAATTGCGCAATCATAAACAAAACATCAATTAATTTATAAATTAGTGTAAAAGACTAAGAGGCCGATGTGGTAGGGATCCACCACACAAACCCAAAAGGAAATGGGTAGCCAAGCTCTACCTTTATACAACCAAGATTAAAAATGAATAATTATAATTAAGAGAAATTCATGTAATGGGGGTCTTCATTCTTCATTCTTCATTCTTCACTCTTCATTTTAGGTTTGCTTCTTTCCTTTCTTCTTTTTGGCTTGGTTTGAGATGGGTTTGCTCTAAGATTTCTGTTGACCTCACTTTTGGAGTAAGCTCTTAACCTCCTCTTCTTAGACATAAGACTCTTCTAGACACTAAGAACTCCGTAGTCATAAGACACTTCTAGTGATTAAGTGAACACTTAACCTAAGCCTAGAGACTTAGAGGGGTTAATCATAAGATTAGACCATGCCTTAAGACTTAAGGAAATCACCTATCCTATAGCCTAAACCTAATCTAGATACACTTTCTCAAATCAAACCCAGATTCAAAACTTAAACCAAACCTCCAATTCAAATCCAAATTCCAAATCCATACCCCAAATTTGACTCCAAATGATTGAAACTCAAAATCAAATTCAAATCCTAAGACCCTTCATAAGCCATATGAACCACCTTCATAAACTTAGCCAAAACTCCCTTAAATCAATACAGATTCAATTGATTTCTTTATAAATCAATTATTCCTTCATTTATATTCACAAATATAAATAAAATTCAAATTTAAATGAACAAAACTATATCCAAAATTAAATCCAAACCCAATCTAAGCCCTCTGAGCCAATTCTTTGGACTTAGCCAAATTATATCCAAATCAAGCCAAAACTAATAAATTTTCTCTTGAATCAATTATTCATCCAATTATCTACCCAAATATAAATGAAACCTATAATCATCAAATCAAATCGAAGCCAACCCAAGTCAAACCCAACCTAGCCCTTTTGACTTGAAAATTTCAAATGAGCCAAAATCCTTTAGACTCCAAATTTATTACCATTGAATTTATATTTCAATCCAAGGCTCATATATAAGTTCAACTAAACTCGAATTAAACCAAAACCAAATCAATTGACCCACTTAGGTCCACTTGACCCAAAGTGACTAAAGGACCCATTTGAGCCAACTTCTAGTCTAACCCAAATTAGATTAAACCAAGCTCACCAAAACCTTCCACCATGATTGTTGATCACCCTAGGATGATCAATTGCAATCAATTGAGTCAAACTAAGTCAACTTAGTCATTTGACCATATCAACTCTTAGCCTAAATGAAACTAAACTAGCCAAAACTCATTCTACATCAAATTGATTAAAACCAATGATTTGAATCAATCCAAAATCAATATTTAAATATGACTTGATCTCCAATTGAGTCAAATCAAGCCCAATTGTCCATTCGATCCAAGTTGACCCAAATTGGCCTTAAGGACTAAATTGGGTCAAATCATGATCTAACCAAAATTGATTACAACCAATGGCTTAAGTTCATTCCAATTTGATTATTGAACTTGACCAAAGCATAATTAAGTCTAATTTGACCAATTGGTCAACTTGACCCAACCTTGCCCAAATTGATCTAAAGGGTCAAATTAGCCAAAATTCAAATTAAATTCAAATTGATTCAAACCAAAGACCACATTCATCTTCAATTAGCCAATTGACCATGAATCAACTCATAACTCATGACAATTTGGCCAATTTTGGTCAAATTGGTCAACTTAACTCATTTGATTTCAAATGAGCCAAAATCAATTTCACGGCAAATGAAATCAAATTAATCATACTAAAAATCTTCAAATTATCATTTGAACCCAATCTAAGCTATAGTTTAACCCAATTTGACTAATTAGTCAACCTAACCTGATATGACCCAAATTGAGCCAAATCCCTTGAAACCAAGCCATGACCCATTGGGGGCTGATCAAACCTGAGCCAAACCCATTTTGGATCAGCCTAAAATCAACCCAATCGAATTAAATTCCTCATGGATCCTCCTTCAAATAGGATTCCACCCAACCTCATTTAATTCTCCCCTATCACATGCATTTAACTCGTTCCCAACATTTATATTCAATGGTGCTGATCATGTGATAGCAAGAGAGGACTTTGGAGTAAAAATCTAAAATCCTCAATCAATCCATTATCCATCCCAACCACCCCAAGGAAAATGACAATAATTTTGAGCTAAAAAATTTATAAAGAGTGGATTTTCGACCACAATTAAATAAAGGGGAAATGAGGCTTCAATCCTCTTCCTCCCACCACTATTCAGTCTCCAAGAGCTCTCCAAAGTAACCAACCACCAATTCCCAACCTCTCTTGAGCCAAAAACATCAAAACTGGGTGGATTCCAATGAAGAAATGGTGCAAATACATCATTCAGTGAAGTGAAGCTACACTCATTCCAAAGCTCTCTTGCACCTAGGAGCTCTCATCTTCACCCGAAACCATCCCATGAGTAAATTTCAAAAAATTGACCTTAGGAACCTTCATTTGTGATGATTGTTTGTGAGATTTTAAGATTTATCCTAGATAATCATGCATTTTATATTTTATATCATTCCAATTAGAAAATAGAAGTTTTCCAGTGCAAATTGATGTGAAAATGAGCTCATTTGGATAAGTTTTCACTTAGAATTTCTCAATTTTCTCCTTAATCCCTTTGTTTTACTATTCATGCGGTCGGACGGCTGGATCGCCGTTGATCGTCGATCCGGGCCTTTAGGTGCATCATCTTCGATCCTCGATCGGCGTCGGATGATCTGGACCATCCCATCTACTTGGACGGCATCGAGCGATCATCGCCATCACATTATCGCGTCGCGATTTCCCATCATTCGATTGCGCACCACATCGTCGCACTGCACCATTGCACCCGCGACGCGACACCGCGCATCCAATCGTACGATGTCACATGGCGCCGCATTGCCATGTCGTTGCCTTTTGCGTATGTGTCTTAAGTGTGATTTTCGATTTTAAAAATTACTTAAATTACTTGAAACTTCAAAAATTCATAAAAAGTAAAAGACCTAACCAAAAATTACAAACAAGGGCTCGTTGGATTCACCCTTTCGAGAGAAATCCAACAAACCCAAAATTCTCAAATTTCACTAAATGCTTTTAGCTTAATTTAGGTTTTAGTTAAAATAAAGTTTCATTAATTTCTCTAAAAATACAAGTCATATTGAGTTACAATTTTTTGAGATTGAAAATAAAGTTAAAACACACTTACCATAGAAATCTTAAGTGAAAAGAACTTCTAGATATGGAGAAATTAAATTTTGAAATTTAGATTATCCATTTTAAATAAAATAAATCAAATAAAAATCTAGAAATTTACAAAAATCTTCAAATCACTTCATTGACATCTAGATCTTAAGAAAAATAATGTGATTTTTTGAATCCTAACCCCAAACAAACACTTAAGATTAAAGTTTAATCAATTAAAAATTATTAAAATCAATCTAAAATAATTTAAATCAAATCAAAATCAAAATGATGTAATACAAATGATTTAATCAAACCTTAATTATAAAAAGTATCATGTATCTAAAGAAATAAATTAAATATGAACCTATTTGAGTTAATAAAATTCAATTAAATGATTAAATCTTAAATCAAACTTAATTAAATAAATCAATGAAACTTTAATGTAAAATCAAACTAATCTTGTTAAACCAACACCAAGCATGAATCTTAATCATATGAAACTTAACAAATTAAAACAAATTAAATATTAATTAATCATTAAATAAACTAAAAATCAAATTGATTAATAAACCAATTCAACATAATCATTTGATATTAATCAAATTAAACCAAATAAAGTTAAAGTAAACTTAATTAACATATGATTAAATCACATCCATTTGGAATAAGATAATTAATTAACCATTAAATATTTCAACCTAATAACTAAATCAAACATGTTAATGAAATTAAATTAACATAATAAATGAATCAAATCAAATAAAACTCTAATCATAAATAATCAAACTTAATGAAATAAATAAATATTAATTCACTTAAACAATAATGATAATAACAATAATCCTTTAATCAAATCAAACTTAAGTAAAACACTAAATCAAATCACTCACATGTGGAAATTAAGTCATTAATTAAATAAATCTTTAATTAATCTAATGATTTAAAAATTTTAATTACCCTTAATCAAACTTAATTAATCAAACTAATTAATGCAAACTTAATGAATTAATCATCATTAATGAACCAAATTAATTTATAAATCACATTAAATTAATTCAAATCAAACACTTAATTAATCTAATTAATTTAATCACACTCTTAAATAAACTAATTAAGTTAATCAAATTAATCATATTAAACTTAAGCTTAATCAAACATAAAATGCAATTAAATGCAATCAAATCCTAAATTAAAACTTAAATCATTAAGTCATTACATCATTAATCTAAATAAATATAAAATCAAATTAAAAATTAAATAAATCTTTATTTAATTTAATAATTAACTCAATAAAACTATTAATCAAATTAATCATATTAAACTTAAATTAATCAAACATAAATCAATTAAATAAATCAAATCCTAAATTAAATAAATCACTTAATTAATTCATCATTAATCTAAATAAATATAAAACAAATTAAAATTTTAATTTAATAATTAACTTAAAAACACTCAATTAATCTTAAGCTAATATTAAACACTAATTAATGCAAATAATGAATTAATCCATTATCTTAATAAAAAATTAACTTAAATCAAATTCAAATCAAACACTTAATTTAACTAATTGATCACACATCTTAAATAAGCTAATTAATCAAATTAATCATATTAAATTAAACTTAATCAAACATAAATGTAATTAAATACTAATCAAAATCTAAATTAAAGAAATTATTAAGTCATTAATTACATCATTAACCTAAATAAAATATGAAATCAAATTGAAAATTAAACAAATCTTTATAATTAACATAAATACACTTCTTAATTAAACTAATTACATAATCACATTGAACCTAAGCAAACCCATAGACTAATAAAGCTAATCAAATCAAATTAAATCAAATTAAATTAAATTAAGAAAGACTCTCATCAATTTAATATGTAATCAAATCAAATCTCATTCAACCTACTTAAATAAATAAAAATAATATCCAATGTATGAAATCAAAAATACAAACCAAACTTTGATAAACATGACAAATAAATGAGATTAAAAATAAAATCCTAATTACAAAGAATCAAACTCAATTAAAATCAAAATAAAATCTCTAATTAATCTAATTAAAACAAATAAATGAACCATAATCAAATCAAATAAACATAAAATTAAGTCACATAACCATAATAAAAAAAAATTAGATATTAATTTAAAAGGATATTGAATTATCAAGATTTAATTAAACCAAAACATCTAATCTAAAATTAATCAATCAAAAATACATGAATTTAAACAAACTTAAACTTCATTAGAGATCAAGGATATTGAATTATCAAGATTTAATTAAAATTAAAACATAATCTAAAATTAATTAATCAAAACACATGAATTTAAACAAACTTAAACTTCATTAGATATTAAGATATTGAATTATCAAGATGTAATTAAACCAAAACATCTAATCAAAATCAATCAATCAAATACTTAAACAAACTCAAATTAAATTCTAAATCAAATCAAATGAATTACAAATTCAAATGGGCTAATTAAGATACTTGGGACCTTAGTTAGATTCTTTAGGAGTTAGGATGTAGAATAGGAGTTCATCAAATGGAATTCATTCCATTCTTCATTCTTGAAAACCTAAACATCATTTTAACCAAATAAAAGTGAAATAAAAATGAAAAAATAAATCATTAAATCATTTAAATTGAAATCACCCAAAGGTAAAATTTAAAAAAATTCAAACTCCAAATTGAAACTTAAACTAAAGAAGCCTAGTAAAGTCTTGCCACAGCCTTAAGCACACACATTAGAATACTAAGTCACCACTAGTGCTAAGTTAGGGGCATTGTATATGATGTTGTATGTTTTTATTTTGATGTAATATTTTAGACTAGATGTTAGGGTGTATGCCTCAGATGGATGGTAGGCGTGATTAGCCTAATCATATTTTTTAGGGGTTGTGCTTAAGGGGTATATAATAAAATATAAATGCTTTGTTGTGTAGTTGCTTAGCCCTAAGCATAACTCATGTTAGGACAGTGGGCTTGGTTACCCATGTGTGGGGTGCTAAGTTCAAATTATTCATATAAATGCTTGGGTTGTATGGTGTGTTTAGCTAACATTTATTTTAGAATTGTAGCTAGATTTACTTTTCTTATTTTTAATGCAATTTTGCATTAGGAATTAGGATTAGTGTTATGGGGGATTAGGATGAGCTGGCAAGGCTTAGTCCTGGGTGCCCAGTGCCTTTGGAGCAAATCAAATCAAAAGAAAGAAGAAATGAAAGAAAATAAGACCCCTATAGCATATATTATTTTTGTAATCCGGATTGTATAAGGGTAGAGCTCGACTACCCATCTTTTTTTCTCTTTTTGGGCTGTATGGTAGAACCTGACCGCAGTGGCCTTTTATTCTTTTATGGTAGTCTATAAAATTATTTGATGTTGTGTTTAGATTGTGCACTAGAATAGCATGATTTTCATAGTTTCTTCATGTTTGATGTTTGAATGTGTGGATGTGTAGGCTCTTAGGATGAAATTAATTTTTCTACTAATAACTCATAATTAAAATTTTAAAATAACTCATAACCTCACATAAAAGCCTAGGAATTAAATCAAGATAATAAAATTTTTAGCAACCCCTTTTTGGATGAATGAATAATATCATGCATGTCATATTCTTCCACTCTTGTTAAGAGGGGCTTCCATCTGCTGAATAAAACTTAACCTAGAGCCTTTGATGGAAGAACACCCCTTTCTCTTTTGATTTGGCCCATAATCAAGTTCTCATGCATTTAGGCATACAAAATCCATATTGTCAAAATAAAGAGTCCAAAAGAATCAAATAAATTTGATAAAATTTACATTAGATTAAGTCATGAATTCATACCACTCATGCTCTAGTCTCTTAGGGAGTGAGTTTAAGGACTTAGTCTCTCTAAATAAATACTAGCCATCTTGCAAAGCATAAGACTTTCTACATGGATTTAAAGCATGGGAGGAGTTAGTTTGCCACTCTAGGTGAATAAGTCCAATGGTGGTTTATTCTCTTGTGGAGGTAAACCATATACCCATTTTGCCTTAGATTTAGGTGTCTTTTTTCAAAGGTCCCTAGCTTAGGATCTGAGGTAGATATTTTCTTTGGGCTACAAGCATAAATCCTCTCCTCTTAGGCATTTCCACAATCTTATATTGTTGGATAATAAGTCTTAGTATTCTAATAAAATGTCAACTCAAATAATTAACTCTCTTCAATTTCAAAAATATAAAGCCCAACTATAGGATAGATTGGAATGCTCACTAGGCTTCTAGTATCATGAGCATTTCTACTTTCTCCTTTGATTCCAATAAGTCTTCTCCTTGATCTATCCCATTTGATTTTCTAAAAAAATCCTTTGATAGTCTTAACCTTGAAATCTTTGAGACCCTAATTGTCTACTTTAATCGAGAGTATTCTTAAGGAATTCCCATTCCTTAGGATGTAATTAACTATGGGGCTTGCCTCCATAGGAACTTAATGAACTCAAAAAATAAACCTACTTTACTTTTCCATGTAAAGTAGGGGAAAGATCTCGTATATTGAACCCATCATGCCTTAGGAGTCCTTATTAGGTGATTAGGTCCATTATAGGGTGGTGATTTCTATCTTTTGATATAGTACATCATTCCTTAATGTCATACCCGATCACTTCAATAAGTACCCCTAAGATCTACGTGGTGTCCCACATCTCAAAAAATAAACACCAGATTTTCTAGACTCCACGGGATGGTTCCTCTCTCTCTTTAGTAGACAATTATTCTCCAAGCATCGATAGTGGACTTATATTTTATATAGGCCAAGACTATCATTCTTTTTCATTGGCACTTAGCTTATTTCATCCTTAAGCAAAGCTCACCAACATCCTTTAGGTTTTAGGACCTCACTGTAGGTCTTAAAATCGTTCCCCAATAGGTGAAAATTAAAATTAATCAAACAAAGGAGATGACCAAAATTAAGAACCTCTTCACCATCCTGATGGTGAGGCAAGGTTCATCCCATGAAAAATAAGAAAATAAAACCTTAATGCAAAATAACATGTCTTTCCAGAAGCACTTTTTTCAAAATCCACATAATAAGAGATCTTTACACAAAAATTTGTAAGAAATTTTCAAAAAGGCACAAAACACATATAACCAAACCTCTCTTAACAAATCCTATGATTGTTACATGGAGGTTCTTTTCAAAATCAAAATCAACCATTTTAATGTCTTTTCAAAAGCAATTTTCTTTGAAATAGCTATCCCCATCCCACACACTCAAATTTGTTGGATGGAGATTCTATTTTGAATAAATCATAATAAAATTGAAACTCCACTTAGCATACTTCACATGTGCTAGAGTTGAAGTTTTCCTCCTTTTCAAAAGCAATAAATCATACACACACAAGAGAAGTCAAGACATATTTGACATACCCAAATTTGTTAAATGGGAGTTCCCTTGGAGAAGGTAAAACAAATTGAATTCTATTTGACACCATTTGCATTTGTCTAATAGAACTCCTTCTTGCCAAAGTCTTGGACTTCAAGACATATTGGATCTCATTTGACATGTCCAAGTAGTCAAATGAGAACCCCCTTCTTGAAAATCATAAGAACAAATTGAACTCCATTTAACATACCTAAGTTTGTTAAATAGGTTCTTTTCTTTCAAAATAATAAACACATTTGACTTTCACTTAACGTACCAAATTTATTAAGTGAGAGTTTCATTTTTAAAATCATAAACACATTTGACTTTCACTTAACATACCAAATTTGTTAAGTGAGAGTTTCATTTTCAAAATCATAAACACATTTGACTTTCACTTAACATACCAAATTTGTTAAGTGAGTTTCATTTTCAAAATCATAAACACATTTGACTTTCACTTAACATACCAAATTTGTTAAGTGAGAGTTTCATTTTCAAAACACATTTGACTTTCACTTAACATACCAAATTTGTTAAGTGAGTTTCATTTTCAAAATCATAAACACATTTGACTTTCACTTAACATACCAAATTTGTTAAGTGAGAGTTTCATTTTCAAAATCATAAACATTTGACTTTCACTTAACATACCAAATTTGTTAAGTGAGAGTTTCATTTTCAAAATCATAAACACATTTGACTTTCACTTAACATACCAAATTTGTTAAGTGAGAGTTTCAAATCATAAACACATTTGACTTTCTTAACATACCAAATTTGTTAAGTGAGTTTCATTTTCAAAATCATAACATTTGACTTTCACTTAACATACCAAATTTGTTAAGTGAGTTTCATCATCACATTTGACTTTCACTTAAGCAAATTTGTTAAAATCATCAAAATCATAAACACATTTGACTTTCACTAACATACCAAATTTGTTAAAGTCTCCAACTCGATCCAAACATATCAAAAAATAAAATCATCATGTCAAAACTTGAACTTTCACTTACATACCAAATTTGTTAAGTGAGGTCATTCTCAAAAGAAAAAATAACATATCTCAAACATATTTGGGGTTTCATTAACATACCAAATTTGTTAGTGAGAATCCCATCTTCAAGAAAAGCAAATCTATCTCATAATCACATTTGACTTTTACTTAACATACCAAATTTGTTAAGAAAGTCTCATCATCAACACAAATCAAAACATGTGACCTCTCATATCAAATTTGTTAAGTGAAGCCCCATTTTCAAATCAAAATATCACAATCAAATATTCACAAGAAAAAATATTTCACACTCTTCTTAGCATACCCAAATTTGCTAAGTAGGGTCTTTCAAAATCAATATTTTCAAAAATGCACAAAACACAAATATCTCCAAGAAAATCTCTCTCAAATTTTGAACCCCACCCAACCTTCTGGTTGAGTATGGGTTCTAAATCAAAATCAAATGGCAAAGACTCTCCTCAATATCAAATCTCTCCTAATGAACCCACTTAACATCCTTAAGATTATTGAGTGTGGGTTCAAATTCAAATCAAATCTTGAGATCAATGATTGAAGGTGATATAATCAAGTGTCACTATATATTTCAACAATGCAGATGAGTAGTTGGTTCTTTCTCGTTAATCATGGCTCCCAACAAGTTTGTGTTTTCTTTTCCATGGGATGGGCCTCCCTCACACTGAGGTCATCTACTTTATCCATGATTTTGAGGTGAGGATTTCAGGGACACCCACTATAGTTAGCAAGGATGTGGCGGGCAAAACCGCTTGTTGATTTGATATGCCATCGATTGAGTTTCTCCCCAAAGAGGAAGGTCTATTATTCCCGCCACCTAGTGAGTTGTTCCACTCAGTTGGTGGTTACACTTTCTCAAGGGCTTACCCTCCTTGACACCCAAGGGGAAGGCTATCTTGGCTTTAGATAGTCTCCCTCCACATTCAGGTGGGTTCCGCTCTCACTCAGCCATGCCACACATGCATGCAACAAGCAGAGGTCAAGCGGCATCACAAGAGAGGAACTGAGAGATGGGCCCGCTTCCCATGTGTGGTGAGGAGGATCTCCCATAAGACCTCTCCACATTTGGTGGGTAGGTTCCACCCCTCTCAGATGGAGAGGAGGACTAGAGGATTCTGCTACCTCCATCACCACATATTTTATACCAGCTGAGCATGAAGCCCTACGAGGGCTGAGAGAGTCTTGTGTCTTGAGATGGGCCTTGAGTCTGGTATGTGATCTAAGGATAATTATCCTGGAGAGTCAAGTTATATTTAGGAAAGAGAGAGGCCCAGAGGCTCGGTAAGTAGGAGGGAGCGATAGGTTTCGTGCCGGCGGCCTTACTCGATGGATTTTCCGATCATTTCTAGGATCATTATTGGACAACATTATCCTTGGTGTTACTCATCATAGGAGGTAGCCTACAGTTGAGAGCGGTCTTGCCTCCACGCTCCACTCACCGCCCACCATCATCCACTCCACATCTCCCATTCCAAAGATCAAATCATCAGGGAAAGGCACCATTGGTGATCCGCTATGGCCCAAGGATCCCACTCCATCTACTCCATCGAGGTGAGTGAGTTTCTCTCTGACCTCACTTCACTTGGAGAAGAAGGAATGGTCAAGATCGCATTAGTCACCACAACCACACTGATAATAGCCAGCGGTCTCACCTACAAGAAGGGAAGGGGGGGATATAGATGTATCCATGTAGTGGATCTCCAGAGTCATGTTTCATGATCATGATCACTATACATGAGCATGACCTCCTAGAGATAGTACATGGTAGCAATGCATGTATTTCTATCGGTGAGCATAGCCCTCTACCGGTCGGCATGAGTGTTTGTCCGCATTAGATGCTCTTTAGATGAGATCCTTCAAATACTTTCGAAAGGGAACTCTGGAAATCACTGAAGAAGAGGGAGGTCTTTTGATCCAGATGAGGATGATCTCTTGAGGATTCAAGAAGTCCATATGGTCGACACTAGAGTTCCCTCCTTATCAGATAAGAGAGGTGTTGTAGTTGAGGAAGAGACACACTCATTCAACCCAACACCTTAATGAGTAGAGATGAGCATATCGGTAAGATGGAGAAAAGAGTTGAAGACTTGTTAGAGAGTCCTAGCACTTCAAGCTTGATCATCATACTCCTAGAGGTTGACCACCACAGGTTGTGCATGTAGATGAGAGCACATCTAGTGGAGAGTGGCGGTAGCATAGAAGGTAGATAGTACCTCCATGCCTGAAAGAGAATAAAGTAGATGGTGCAATAGTAAGTGAAGGAAGCATTGGTGCAAACAGGTTATCTATTCCAAAAGTAGACCTAAGAGGAATTTGATGGTGTCCAATATCCCAAGGGTTTTGTGCCACCATCCTTTAAGATCTTTGATGGCAGTGGAAACCCTAGGCAGCATATAGCATACTTTAGAGTTGGCTATCGTAATGCCAAATGCAGTGATGCACTTCTCTTCCGACTCTTCGTTAGTAGTCTATTTGGGATTGCATTTGATTGGTATCTACCCTAATGAAGACTTTTCGAGTTGGAGCACCTTTTCATCAAGAGATTTCTGAGCCCAAAGAAGGGTATGGGTGACCTTGTGGTGCAACAAATCTCAATGAGTCCCTTTGATTATATTCTTAGATGGTAATTTAAGTATGAAATGTGAACCATTATCCGAATAATATGCTATAAAAATTCTTCTCAAGAATATTCATGGTCAAGTTGCTTTCATGCTCAAGGGGTATACAATCAAAACCTTTGAAAAATTAATCAACAAGGTGGCTAGCTTACAAGTGGAAGCCAAACTGTTACCTTTTCAAGATCAATTGTTCAAGCCCAATCCACAAAAAGCATTCGAGAAGAAGCCAAGGGTAGTAGTCATGACAAAGGGAAGAAGAATCACATGAGACCTCTGCATAGAAGCCTCCATTGCCACCTCCTCTACCACCTAAATATATACCACCAGCCACCACTGGTTCCCTCCACAACATACTTTGTGCGGTACTCATATCTAGGTAGCTATTACACCTACTTAGATGATTGAATAAGCCACTTCATTCAAGGGAGAGTTAGAAGATCTTTAAGAATCTCTTAAAGAAACTGACTTTTTACCAGCCAAGAGGCGAAGATGTGGCAAGAGTAATGATCCAAACTTTGCTACCACCATATGGTTAGTCATGTCTTGGGATTGACCTTTAAGTAGCTTGAGCTAAATGAGTTATTATCCCAGGAATACTTGTTAGAACAACCTCTAGTTAGTAATTCTTGGGGATAAGCGATCCTCTTAAGACAAAAGGTTGGGATATCTCTTATCCCAACCTCTAAAAAGTCATCTAAGATCAAGAAGTTTCTACAAGTGCACTCAAACCTCCAACTAAGGAAGGTTTGCAAGTTGCAAAGATAACTTGAAGAAGGTGTCGCCCAAGCAATAGTACCTTACTTGCCGAGATAGCATAGCACACAACCATCAGTCCAGCATTCCATCCACCATTGCACTACTACTTTTCTCCACTATCCTTTTCGTAGGAGCATTGTATCGCAGACAAGGGCACTATACCCCTTACCCACTTACTTTATTAGATTTCTATCATGTACCTCCATCTAAGAAAGAATCAATGAAGAAAGCTTCATCTTGTCCACTTACTCTAGATTTTATTCCTCTTAAAACTCTCCAAGTCTACAAAATAATAATGATAACTCTAGTTCCATCATTTCTTAATTTAGAAATGGATTTTCCATTCAATCATTCAAGTTCACCCATTGAGATTGATTTGGATTCATCACTCATGATCCCATAGAGAAGTTGTAGGTGAAGATGAGTGTGAACTTTCCACTAAATCATTCACGAAGTCATTAAAGTCAACCTCTAATGGAAAGTTCTACCTCCTAGTGTAGCTCAGGGGTAAAAATCATTGGTTCTAGATAGCCCTCCACAGATGCTCCACCCATGGATATGCTTGTGGAGGATCAAGCCAAGGTTGACTATAATGTCCTAGCATATCTTAGAAAGCTGTCAGCTAAGTTAAGCATATATGATGCCCTTATCTTATCCAAAGAGATGAGGGAATCCCTAATCAAAGCTCTTCTTGATCCGGAGATATGCTTAGCTTAGTATGAGCTATTGAGGAGGCTGCAATTCAAGAGAACTCAGGAGTTACATTCGTGATGAAGACTTCTTTATGACATCACAACCACTCACTTTACATTACAGTGGATATTAGAATATACAGGATATCCAAAGTTCTTGTTGACCAGGGTACATCAGTGAACATTATGAGTCTAAAAATCCTCGCCTACTTGAGCATTGACATCTCCAAACTTTCAAAAGAGAGGATGATGTTGAGAGGATTCAATGAACAAGGTGAGAAGGCCTTAGGCTATATAGTGTTGCCATTAGAAGTAGATGATTGGAAGACAACCGCCAAGTTTCATATTATTGACTCAGATGCATCTTTCAATGCTTTGCTTGGGAGATCATGGATACATGAGAATAACATGGTTCCATCCTCTCTTCATCAGTCTATGAAGGTCATGAGGGGTGGGATTGAATACTACGTCAAAGAAGATCTAAAGCCATTCACAGTTCATGAGGTTAGAATATATATGGATGTGCCCTACTATCTCCCTCAAAATCAACAAGTCTATTCTCGTGAACTTGGTGAAAGTTCAAAGATAAAAGAAAAATAAAAGGAAAAAGAAAAGAAAAGAAAAAAAGAAAAGAAAAAAAAAAAGAAAGAAAGAAAAGAGAAAGAAAATAAAGGAGAAATTGGAGGAGAAAGTAGATAGATTAGATTCCACCCATATTGTTACTCCATTCTGAACATATGGGTAGGATGACTCGACCTCCAGGTAGAAGAGGTAGATCTAGAGACATGCCTAGGGTGGAAGACCTCCTTGCCACCAACAATATATGTCCCTCAGACTACCACTATCATAGACTTAGAATCTAGTTGGAGGATGAGTCTATATGATTAGCACACAACCTTCGAAGTGAGATCCCCATGCAAGGTGACATTGAGCAGACATGAAGAAGGCGGCTCAAGCAAAGCATAGTGTATCCAAGTCATATATATGTAGCAGTAGGCATCGTTGGGAACTTTAGCTCTAACCCACTTTCTCATAAAAAGTTGAAGGTTTGGTAGTTAAGGAAGCCCCAAGTCTTCCAAAAAAAGAGAGAGTTCTTTCTTGGAGCATCATCCTCAAGTCAAGAAGGCGATGTAGAACTTGAGGATGATTCATATAAAGATTTAATAGAATTACCTTCTTGACACTCACCTTGTGTTCTTAATTTAGCAAAGAAGGATTAATACATACTTGGTCTAAAACAGGTTAGATTACTTTGAAAGGTTATGGGACGCAGACATTCATAATTAGATCGAGACTAGGATTGGTATGGAGTATGATGGTGATGATTGCATTATCATCACCAATCATTTGTCGATAGGTTCTTTTCAAATCATGCTAACTCGAGGAGGTGTGTTTAGAAACTTGAGATGATCCAATGACTTTGAAGTCATGCACCACGAGTTCAAAGAAGAGATCAACTATCGATGAGCTTAAAGAAATCAACTTGAACTAAAGATCCAACATACATCAGTTCTATTGAATGAAAAGAAACCAATGATTTAGTGAAATGAGTTTAAGGATTGCTTTGCATGGAGTTATGAAGAGATGCGTCTATCTCGACATAGCGATCCATAAACTAGCAATAGAACCTAATGCTAACCTATCAAGCGCTCTAGATGCATGTGATTAGACATTGAACATCACTTATGAAATCAAGAAATTGATCGATGCTGGCTTTATTGGGAAGAAAAATATCCTACCGGTTGGCTGTCATCCTATTAAGAAAAGAATGGCCAAATTTTTCATATGCTCGATTTTAGGGATCTAAATAAGGCATGTCCGAATTTTACTTCCTATACCAGAATTAATGGTGGACATCATCTCATCTCATTTAGTATTCTCCTTTATAGATGGGTCATCTAGCTACAACTAAATTAAGATGGCTATAGAGAATGAAAGAAACACTACCTTTCAAACCCTGATCAAAATCTATTGTTATAAGGTCATGCCTTTCGGCCTCAAAAATACTAGTGCTACATACCAGCGGGCCATGACTCGAATCTTCGACAAACTCATTCATTATCAAGTTGAATGCTACGTCATGATTTTGTTGTCAAAAGCAAAGAAAAGGAAGACCATCTCTTTGATTTGAGAGTAGTTTTTGAATGGTTAAGATAATATAATCTCAAAATGAACCCCCTGAAGTGTGCATTTGGAGTAGCTTCAGAAAAATTTCTTGGGTTTGTTGTTTGACATCGGGGAATTGAAATCGATTCAAAAATGATTAAAGCGATATTAGAATTGCCACCATCTAAAAGCCTAACACAACTCAGGCTATTCCAAGGGTGGTTGGCATATTTGAGATGCTTCATTTTCAACTTATTAGGAAGATGCCAACCATTTTCGACACTTGTTAGAAGGGATGCCTAATTCAAGTGGGATGATAAGTGCTAGCATTCCTTCGAAGATATCAAGCAATATCTGATGATGCTGCCAGTTCTAGCAGCCCCTATCCTGAGCAAGCCACTCATATTATATACTGCTGCATTAGACGACTCTCATGGTGTTTTGTTGGCTTAAAACAATGACGAAGGGAAGGAGAAAGCTCTCTATTATCTTAGTCATTGTCTAATCCCTGCTAAGGAAAACTATCCACCTATTGGAAAACACTACCTATCTTTAATCTTTGCATCCCAAAAGCTACAACATTACATGCTTTCTCATAAGGTGAACTTGATCTCTAGAGTCAATCCACTACAATATCTCATGACATGGCCGACCTTATCTGGACGGCTGGCGCATTGGTCCATGATTTTGTCTCAGTTTGACATAACTCTGTACCCCTCCATGCCATAAAAGGAAAAGCACTTGTAGATTCCTAGTAGCGCATCCACTCCTTGTTGATTCTCCACTTAATGATGATCTCCCCGATGAACAAATCATGAACTTAAAGGATACTAGTGCTCATTACCGAGAGATGTACTTTGATGGTGCAGCTTCCTCTCAAAGAGGAGAAGAATCATAATTTACTATCCCATGGAAGATAGGGGTAGGAATAATTCTCCTAACTTCAAATCACGATGTGATGAGATTATCATATCATTTGTCTAATCCATGCACCAACAACAAAGCTGAATATTAGGCTCTGATTACCAGTCTGGAGTTAGTCATTACACTATGTGTCCAGAGTATCAACATCTTTGGGGATTCTCAATTAGTCATCAACCAAATCGCTGGGTCTTAAAAGGTTCTAAAGCCTAAGCTCCATCATTACCATAAGTATACCATGGAATTATTGGCCCAAATCCCAGAGGTTACCATCTATAAGATTCCTCAAACAGAGAATGCAGTAGAGGACACATTAGCCAAGCTTGCCAAAAAAGTTGGCATGTCTGGAAGATGAGTCCATTCCAATAAGGGTTCAAAATAGACAAGTCTTATCCTTTATTGATACTGAACTCATCGAGAGATTCTCTCTTGAAGGGGTGGTTGCCATTACCAAAATGGACGAGGAGTCAGTTTGGAGGCAACCATTCATGGATTATTTAAATATAGGAAAACTACCTCAAGAGAAATCATTCCTATGCCCTTAGGCATCTTGTACCGGCAGTTCTTCAATCATACGTGGTTACGTTGTCTAGACAAACACGAAGCCCATAGGATCGTGATTGAGGTATACTCAGGTTTATGCGGAGTGCATCAATCCGGTCTGAAGATGAAAGCCAAAATTAAGAGACTATGATACTCCTGACCTACGATGATTACATTGTGGATGGCGTTACCATAAGTCAAGTACATTTCTTCTAAAACGACAATTCTCCGTTGGGGTACAATCCACCAGTCTTTGCCATCTCCAATTTTGAAACCATATGGTACCTATAATTTTCAATGGCATTATATAAATATCGCTAGCTGCAGTACTAAAATCAGACTTGCAGAGGTGTGCCATTGCCTACATCTCCGGCAAATGACTTAGCAAGCCTTTCCAAATATTAAAGAAGACACTCGAAGATAACAAGCAATAGTTGCATTAACAATTAATTGAAGCCTTATGCGCCTACCGCACCACATACAGACCTCCAACTCAATCTACCACATTCTCCTTAGTGTATGGGTTCAAAGCCGTTCAACCATTAGAATTCCAACTCCCATAACTAAGGATAGTCATGGGTAGTAAAATCATAATGGAGCAGAATGCCAAGTTGTTGTTGGAAGAGCTTGAAGGTTTGGAGGAGAGACGCCTCTAGGCATGCCAGAATCTCAAGTTGTACAAAGCCAAAATAATTCAAGCTCACAACAAGTTGGTCCGTCCTTGAGCTTTTCAAGCACGAGAGCTTGTTTCAGTTCTAAGAAGATCAATTGTTGCCCATCGAAAGATGGGAGGCAAGTTTGAACCCACTTGAGAAGGCCCTTATGCCATAGAGAAGGCCTACCAAGGAGGATCTTATCAACTCAAATTATAAGGGAGAGCGCCCAATGCTTTCAATCAATGGGCACTACTTAAAGAAATACTATCTATAAATCTTGTTAGAAAATAATTATTAATAAAACTTCTTTTCATATCAAATTTCATCTTTCTGCATTAGAAATTTCTTTTGCTTGCAAATCCACTATGACGTACTTAGGGTAGGTATAAGAGAATCCAAGAGCATCCTATCCCTCCACAACACAAACACAAACTACAAATGATCCGCCATTGCTATTAGGATAGGTATAAGAGAATCCAAAAGGTATCCTATTTTGACTACAACTAAGTTAGGTGTAAGAGAACCCAAGCGGAATCCTTCTTGGTGGAGTCACAATTGCCCCTGTGGCGCCATTTCATCCATTCTTCTACGTGTTTAGGGTAGGTGTAAGAGAACCCAAGTGGCATCCTATTCCCTCTTTCACAACACAAATAAACACATATCTTTTATCTCAGGCTACTTTGATGTGGGAGCAAGCCCCCCGGTGACACTCCCTCATTAGCTGCTCTAGGTCAGGCTGACATGCTACCTTGCTAGTGTGTCACTCCAATGATCAGTTGTCTGGTGGATGTGAGTCCCCATGCTTTCTTCTTAACTTGACCATTACAAAACCAATGAGCTCTTTGTTAGTTTGGTAGGCCTTACTATGCAGCTGGTAAGCTACCTTATGTTGGCTTTTTTTAAGAGGATGTAAGCCTACAGGCTTTCTTCTTGGACTAGCCAATACACATTGACTAGGTTGAGTATATTTGAGGTTTAGGATAAGTCCCCCAGTGGCTCCTTTCCTCCTGACTACTTTAAGCTTGGGTCTAGTCCTTACACAAGACTTTCTATTTAGTAGTCGCCCTAGGTCGGATAGCCCCTATCGAGTCGAAGACAGACTATCCCGGTGATCAATTCCACTTTAGAGAGATGTAAGTCTACATGCTTTCTTTCTAAACTGATTGTCGCAAATCAACGGGCACCTTAGGTTCATTTATTATTGCCATGCTGACGGTGACCCACTTGGTGGATACTCCACTCTTGGCAGATGTGTGTCCCTGCACTTTCTCCTTGAGTCGATCACCAACTACCTACAAGATTTCTTTTATAGGGTTTTGGATAAAGCTCCTAGCAGCACCTCCCCTGTAGGCACTCTATTTGGATCAGGTCCTTAACGACCCCATTTAGACACTACCCCGATATTTTTGGATTGGACAGTTTTGCTTTCCTAGTAACCACCCTTGTGGTTGGAGAATTTATTCAGCGGATGCGCACATTCTCCCTTGGTCCAGTAAGTCTAAGATAGTACTAGGCTGATATAAGCTCCTTCTTAGTGTGGTCCCTCGCAAACCAGTAGGGTCCACTTAAATATCAATTAAAAAAATATATCTTCACTTATAGATTAGGAATTCAAGCCCATATTGATCCCTTACCCCAAGCAGGCCTCCTATCTTTAGGGCAATGTCAACAAAACTCTCTATAGGAATTGCCTGACTACTTTGAGTTGAGATTAGTCCCTAGGTCGGCACTCTCTCAGTAGTCGCGCTTTGGTCAAGTTCGATATATTGTGCCACCAACAGGTCACCCCAGCAGTCATCATTGCTTTGAAAGATATAACTCAATTATGCATTCTTTCTAGCACGACCATTGCAAATCGATGGGTAGCCTTAGGTCGAGTCTTATTTATTGCGCAAGCGATCAGTCACCCTAGTGGTTCCTTGTTTAGGAAGATGTGAGTCCCCACGCTTTCTTCCTAACTCGAACATTGCAAATCAAAAGGCATCCCTTAGGTTGGTTATTTATACCTAACGGCTGATAGACTATCCCTTTGGATTTGTAAGCCTAAGATAGGTCTAGGCATCATAACTCCTTCTTAGTAGATCCATCACACACTGACAAGGTCCATCTAAAATTAAATTAGTTTTTACTATTCTTGAGTTGATATGAGTCCACAGTGACATTCGCTCAAATAGTCGCCCTATGTCAGGATTGATCTATTGTGCCATCGATAGATCACCCCAACGACTGATCCTTACTTTGGAAGATGTAAGTCTGCTATGCTTTCTTTTGAGTACAGTCGTTGCACACTGAAAGGAAACCCTCAGGCCGGATAGTCCTACCTTGTGGCTGGTAGACTACCCCTTTGGACTTATAAATTTGAGATAGGTCAAGGCCAACATAACTCCTTCTCAGTGGGTCCATCGCACGCCAACAAGGTCCATAACATAACACACCATATTAAATTAAATTAATTCAAACCAAATTAATATAAATCAAATTAATCATCAGGACTACTCTTGAGTTGAGGTAAGAGCCCCAGCAGTGCTCAGACAGTAGTCACCTTAGGTAGGCTTCGATTTGTTGCACCATCAACATATCACCCCAATAGTTGATCCTTACTTTGGAAGATGTAAGTCTATTATGCCTTCTTCCTAGTACAGTCGTTGTACACTGAAAGGCAACCCCTTAGGTCGGATAATCCTATCTTATGGCAAGTAGACTACCCCTTTAGACCTATAAATCTAAGACAGTCCAAGGCCCCCATGGCTCCTTTTTAGTGTAGTCTGTCGCATACTGACATTGACCATAATAAAATAAATTAAAATCCAACCTCCTCAGTGGAGTCAAATTAATCATATCGAACAAACCAAATTTCTCCCCAGCGAGGCACAAGTCAAATTAGCCTCCCTAGTGGAACCTAGTCCTAAATCAAACAAATTCAATCAAATGTACATCCTCAGCAGATATGCTCTCAATCTAGAACCCTTCTCCCCAGTGGAGCCATAACAAATTAAACCAACCTCCCTATTGGAGTCTAATCAAACAAATCAAAGACATCCAATCAAATTCTTATCCCTAGTTGATATGCCTCCATATCAATTAAAATAAAAAAATAAATTAAAATTAATTCGATCTTGTTCCCCATTAGATTATAGATTCTTATCCCCAGTGAATACATACCCAAACAAATCATACTCATAAAGAAACTCAGATCCATATCCCCAGCAGATAGCTTGAACCTGTTTTCCTAGAGGAAGGTTCATGTACTCAATCCCTAGTGGACTCTTTCTTGCTCTCTTATGCCCTTGGCACAAAGAGGGTTGCATTGCACTAAGCTCATGATTCTATCTACATCTTGGGTATAGGTATAGATCATTTTTATTAGTGTTAGTAATCTTCTTGATGTTGTTGATCATTTCGGTCAACGCTAATACGTGTGGTGTGCCTTGTCTGTTACACCACACCTATTGAGGGTCCTTTTGTTGACCTTTCTTTTGGAGTGAGCTGTTAACTTCTCTTCTTAGACTTAGGACTCTTCTATATACTAAGAACTCCTTAGTCATAAGAAACTTCTAGTAATTAGGTGAACACTTAACCTAAGCCTAGAGACTTAGTAGGGTTAATCATAAGATTAGGTCATGCCTTAAGACTTAAAGAAATCACCTATACTATACCATAAACCTAATCTAGATACATTTTCTCAAATCAAACCCAGATTCAAATCTCAAATCATACCTCAAATTCAAATCCAAATTCCAAATCCATGCCCCAAATTTGACTCCAATGATTGAAACCCAAAATCAAATTCAAATCCTAAGACCCTTCCTAATCCATACGAACCACCTTCATAAGCCTAGCCAAAACTCCCTTTAAATCAATACAAATTCATTTGATTTCTTTTTAAATAAATTTCTCCATCATTTATATTCATAAATATAAATGAAATCCAAATTCAAATGACCAAAACTATATCCAAAATTAAATCCAAACCCAATCTAAGCCCTCTGAGCCAATTATTTGGACTTAGCCAAATTCTATCCATATCAAGTCAAAACTAATGAATTTTCTCGAATCAATCATTCATTTAATTATCTACCCAAATATAAATGAAACATTCAATCATCAAATCAAATCGAAGCCAATCCAAGTCAAACCCAACCTACCCCTTTTGACTTGAAAGTTTCAAATGAGCCAAAATCCCTTAGACTCCAAATTAATTGTCATTGAATTTATATTTCAATGCAGGGCTCATATATAAGTTCAACTAAACTCGAATCAAACCAAAATCATACCAATTGACCCACTTAGGTCCATTTGACCCAAAGTGACCTAAAGGACCCATTTGAGCCAACTCCCAATCTAACCCAATTTGGATTGAACCAAGCTCACCAAAACCTTTCATCATGATTGTTGATCACACTAGGATGATCAATTATAATCAATTGGGTCATACTAAGTCAACTTAGTCATTTGACCAAGTCAACCCTTAGCCTAAATGAACCAAAACTAGCCAAAACTCATCCTACATCAAATTCATTGAAACCAATGATTTGAATCAACCCAAAATCAATATTTAAATATGACTTGACCTCCAATTGAGCCAAACCAAGCCCAATTTCATATTCGATCCAAGTTGACCCAAATTGGCCTAAAGGACCAAATTGGGTCAAATCATGATCTAACCAAATTGATTGCAACCAATGGCTCAAGTTCATTAAATTGATTATTGAACTTGACCAAAGCCATGAGTCTAATTTGACCAATTAGTCAACTTAACCCAACTAGCACAAATTGACCTAAAGGGTCAAATTAGCCAAAATTCAAATTAAATCCAAATTAATTCAAACCAAAGACCAAATTTATCTTCAATTAGCCAATTGAACATGAATCAACTCATAACCCAAGCCAATTTGACCAATTTTGGTCAAATTGGTCAACTTCACGCATTTGACCCATTTGATTCCAAATGAGCCAAAATCAATTCTAAGCCAAATTAAATTAAATTAATCATGCAAAAACTCATCAAATTATCATTTGAACCTAACCTAAGCAGTGATTTGACCCAATTTGACCAATTGGTCAACCTAACTTGATATGACCCAAATTGAGCCAAATCCCTTGAAACCAAGTCATGACCCATCATGGGCTAATCAACCCTGATCCAAACCCATTTAGTATCAGCCCAAAATTAACCCAACCCAAATAGATTCCTCATGGATCCTCCCCCACGTAGGATTCCACCCAACCTCATTTAATTCTCCCCATCACATGCATTTAACTCTTCCCCAACATTTGCATTCAATGGAGATAATCATATGGTAGAAAGAGAGGACTTCAGAGCAAAAATCTAAAGTTCTCAATCAATCCATCATCCATCCCAATGACCCCAAGCAAAATGACAACACTTTGGAGCCAAAAATTCAAAAAAGGTGGATTTTCGACCACTATTAAAGGATGGGGAAATGAGGCTTCATTTCTCTTTCTCCCACCACTATTTAGCCTCCAAGAGCTCCCCAAAGCAACCAGCCACCACTTCCCCCACCTCTCTTGGGCCAAAAACATGAAAATCAGGTGGATTCCACGAGGAAACGACAAGCATTAGAAAATACATCTTTTAAAAGTGAAGGCGAAGGCTACACTAATTCCAAAGCTTTCTCTTGCACCTAAGAGCTCGCTCGGATCTTCACCACTACCGAAAACCAACGTCGATGAAGTAGATTTTGCTAAACCATAGCCGGCCTTTGGATCCTTCTTTTGTGATGATTGTTTGCAGGATTTTAGAAATTTATCCTAGATAGTTCTACATTTTATATTTTATATCATTCCAATTAGAAAAAAATAAGTTTTTCATTGTGAATCGATGTCGAAATGTATCCATTTGGACAACTTTTTACTTAGAATTTCTCATTTTTCTCCCTAATCCCTCAATTTTACTATTCACGCCGATCGGACGGCTCAGATCATGCGTTGATCACGTGATCCAGGCCTTCAGATTGCCAAATGCATTATGGATAGTCTGATCCCATGATTCACACAATCAGATGGCTTAGATCGCACGTCGATCGCGTGATCCTGGCCTATGGATCGCACGATCTGATCTAGATCAAACGGCCCCGATCAAACCGCACATCATGATCACTATGCACGTGCGGTTTTCCCGCTCACTATGCTGACGCGGAACCCCGCGCCAATCGCGCTGCATCGCGTGGCACCCGAGTGGCATGCTGCACTGCACGTCCAATCAAGTGGCACAACATGGTGCCGCGTTGCCACGTCAGTGCCACACGCGGTGCTGATTATGCTAAGTGGAAAAATCATATTTTCTAATTTTAAAAATTACTTAAATTACCTAAAACTTTAAAAATTCATAAAAAATAAAATACCTAACCAAAAATTGCAAACAAAGACTCATTGGATTTGCTTTTTTGAGAGGAATCTAACAAATCCAAAATCCTCAAATTTCACTAAATGGTTTGAGCTTAATTTAGGTTTTAGTAAAAATAATGTTTCATTAATTACTTTAAAAATATAAGTCAGATTTAATTGAAATTTTTAAGGATTGAAATTAAAGTTAAAACACACCTACCATAAAAATTCCAAATGAAAAAAACTTCTAGATTGGGAGAAATTAAATTTTGAATTTTTGATTATCCATTTTAAGTAAAATAAATCAAATAAAAATCCAGAAATTCACAAAATTTTTCAAAATGGCTTAAATCACTTCAGTTGATATCTAGCACTCTTAAGAAAATAATGTGAATTTTTGAATCCTAATGAACCCCAAGCAAACACTTAGGATTAAAGTTTAATCAATTAAGGAATTAATTAAAACATAATCTAAAAATAATTTAAATACCAAATCAAAATGAGAAATGATGTAATACCTAAATGATTGGTAATCAAACCTTAAGTCAGAAAAGCATAATGTATCCCTAAATGAAATTGAATTTAAACATAATTGAACCTAATTGAGTTAAGAAAATTCAATTAAATGATTAGATTTTTAAATTAAACTCGTAATTAAATAAATCAATGAAACTAATGTAAAATCAAACTAATCTTATTAAACCAACAGCAAGTATTGAATCTTAATTATATGAAACTACTTAACAAATTAAAACAAAGTAAATATTAATTAATCATTAAATAAACTAAAAAATCAAATTGATTAACAAACTAATTCAACATAATCATTTGATATTAATCAAATTAAACCAAATAAAGTTAAACTAAACTTAATTAATATATGATTAAATCACATCCATTTGGAATAAAATAATTAATTAACCATTAAGTATTTCAACCTAATAACTAAATCAAACATGTTAATGAAATTAAATAAACACAATTAATGAATCAAATCAATTAAAGCTCTAATCATAAATAATCAGACTTAATTGAAATGAAATAAGTAGTTAGTTCACTTAATAACAATAATCTTTTATTCAAATCAAACTTAAGTAAAAGACTCAACTAAATCAAATCATTCACATGTGGAAAATTAAGTCATTAATTAAATAAATCTTTGATTAATCTAATGATTTAATTTAATTTAATCAAACTTAATTAATTAAATATTTAATTAATGCAAACCTAATGAATTAATTTAGCATCTTAATGAACCAAATTAGTTGTATAAATCACATTAAAATTAATTCAAATCAAACACTTAATTAATCTACAAGTTAATTTGATCACACCTCTTAAATAAACTAATTAAGTTAATCAAATTAATCATATTAAACTTAAGCTTAATCAAACATAAAATGCAATTAAATGCTAATCAAATCCTAATTTAAACTTAAATCAAAGTCACTAATTACATCATTAACTTAAATAAATATGAAATCAAATTAAAAATTAAATAAATCTTTATTTAATTTAATTATTGATTAAACCCCTCAAGTAAACTAATTAAATCAAATTAATAATATTAAACTTACACTTAATCAAACATGAATGCAATTAAATACCAATCAAATCCTAAATTAAACATAAATCATTAAATCATTAATTACATCATTAATCTAAATAAATATAAAACTAAATTAAAATTTTATTTAATTTAATAATTAACTTAAATACACTTCTTAATTAAACTAATTTCTCTTAAGCTAATCCAACTGAATAAACACCTAATTAATGCAAACCTAATGAATTAATCCATCATCTTAATGAACCAAATTAACTTTTTAAATCAAATTCAAATTAAACACTTAATTATTCTACTAATTAATTTCATCACACATCTTAAATAAGCTAATTAAGTCAATCAAGTTAATCATATTAAACTTAAACTTAATCAAACATAAATGCAATTAAATACTAATCAAATCCTAAATTAAACCAAAATTATTAAGTCATTAATTACATCATTAACCTAACGAAATATGAAATCAAATTAAAAAATTAAATAAATCTTTATAATTAATAGAAATACACATCTTAATTAAACTAATTACATAATCACATTGAACCTAAGCTAACCCATAGACTTATAAAGCTAATCAAATCAAATTAAATTAAATTAAATTAAATTAAGAAAGAATCTCATCAATTTAATATGTAATCAAATCAAATCTCATTCGACTTACTTAAAAAAGATAAACTAATTAACTATCTAATGTATGAAATCGAAATACAAACTAAACTTTGATAAGCATGATAAATGTATGAGATTAAAAATAAAATCCTAATTACAAAGAATCAAACTGAATTAAAATCAAAATAAAATCTCAATTAATCTAATCTGATCAAACTACAAATAAATGAACCATAATCAAATCAAATAAACATAAAGTTAAGTCACGTAACCATAATCGAAGAAAAGACTTAGATATTAATTTAAAAAGATATTGAATTATCAAAATTTAGTTAAACCAAAACAACTAATCTAAAATCAATCAATCAAAACACATGAATTTAGAGAAACTTAAACTTCATTAGAGATCAAGGATATTGAATTATCAAGATTTAATTAAATTAAAACATCTAATCTAAAATTAATTAATCAAAAACACATGAATTTAAACAAACTTAAACTTCATTAAATATTAAGGATATTGAATTATCAAGATGTAATTAAACCAAAACATCTAATCCAAAATCAATCAATCAAATACTTAAACAAATTCAAATTCAAAATTCTATATCAAATCAAATAAATCAAATCAAATGAATTACACAAACTCAAATGGGCTAATTAAGATACTTAAAAACCTTAATTAGATTATTTAGGAGTTAGGATGTAGAATAGGGTGAGTTCTGTCTGCAAATGGAATTCATTCTACTCTTCATTCTTGAAAACCTAAACATAACTTAACCAAATAAAAGTGAAATAAAAATGAAAAATAAATCATTAAATTTTAAATTGAAATCACCCAAAGGCAAAATTTAAATAAATTCAAACTCCAAATTGAAACTTAAATTAAAGAAGCTTAGTAAAGTCTTGCCACATAAGCCTTAAGCACACACATTAGAATATTAAGTCACCTAAGTGCTTGTATGTATGATGTTATTTTTTTATTTTGTGATGTAATATTATTGACTGGATATAAGGGTGTATGCCTCGCATACTGGATGGTATGCCGTGATTAGCCTAATCATATTTATGCAGGGGGTTGTGCTTAAGGGGCCGCTGTAATAAAAATATAAATACATTTACTGTGCAGGTTGCTTAGTCCTTAAGCATAACTCACGTTAGGACAGGTGGGCTTGGTTACCCATGTGTGGGGTGCCAAGTCCAAATTATTCATATAAACGCTTGGATTGTATGGAGTGTTTAGCTAATATTTATTTTGTAGGTGTAGCTAGATTTACTTTTCCTATTTTTAATGTAATTTTGCATTAGGAGTTAGGATTAGTGTTATAGGTGATTAGGATGAGCAGTAGCCAGTAGGCTTAGTCCTTGGGGAGCACTATGATGCCTTTGGAGAAAATAAAATCAAAAGGAAGAAAAGGAAGAAATGAAGAAAAGAAGACCCCCATAGCATATATTATTTTTGTAATCTGGGTTGTATAAAGGTATAGCTCAGCTACCCATTTTTTATTCTCTTTTCGATGTGTACGGCTGAACCCGACCGCACCAGCCTTTTATTCTCTTACCGTCTATAAAATTGTTTGATGTTGTGTTTAGATTGTGCACTAGAATTACATGATTTTCTTAGTTTCTGCATGTTTGATGTTTGACTGTGTGGCCTGGATGCGGTAGGCTCTTAGGATAAAATTAATTTTTCTACCCCACTAACAACTCATAACTAAAATTTTAAAATAACTCATAATCTCACATAAAAGCCTAGGAATTAAATCAAGATAATAAAATTTTTTGCAACCCCTTAGCTAGATGAATGAATGTATAATATCATGCAATCATATTCTTCCACTCTTGTTAAGAGGGGGCTTCCATCTGTGCTAGAGAATGAAGGCTTAACCTGTGAGACCTTTGATGGAAGAACACCCCTTTCTATTTTGATTTGGCACATAATCAAGTTTTCATGCATTTAGGTATACAAAATCTGGTAGCCTATGTCAAAACAAAGAGTCCAAAAGAATAAAATAAATTTGATAAAATTTGCATTAGATTAAGTCATGATTTGATACCACTCATGCTCTAGTCTCTTAGGGAGTGAGTTTAAGGACTTAGTTTTCTCTGTAAATAAATAATGGCATAGCCATCATGCAAAGCATAAGACTTGCCTACATAGATTTAAAGCATAGGAGGAGTTAGCTGGCTACCTCTCCAGATGATAATAAGTCCAACAGTCAGGTGGTTTATTCTCTCTTGTGGAAGTAAACAATATACCCATTTTCACCTTAGATTTAGGTCATGCTTCGGCCCTCGCCAAAACTCCCTAGCTTAAGATCTGAGGTAGCTGTTTCCTTCTGGCTACATGCATAAATTCTTACCTCTTAGGTATTTCTACAATCTTATGTTATGGGATTATAAGTCCTAGTATTCTAATAAAATGTCAACTCAAATAATTAACTCTCTTGAATTTCAAAAACATAAAGCCTAACCATAGGATAGATTGGAATGCTCACTAGGCTTCTTAGACCTTGAGCATTCCCCACCCATCTCCCTTTGACTTCCAAAAATAAGTCTTCTCCTTGATCTATCCCTTTTGATTTTGTAAAATAGCCAATATTTTGATTATCTTAACATTGAAATCTTTGGAGACCCTAATTGCCTACTTTAATCGAGAGTATTCTTAAGGAATTTTCATTCTTTTGGATGTAATTAACTATAGGGGCTTGCCTCCATAGGAAACTTAACGAACCTCACTTAAAATAAACCCTACTTTCCTTTTCCATGTAAAGTAGGGGAAAGATCTCTGGTATATTCGAAGACCCATTATGCCCTAGGAGTCCTTATTAAGTGATTAGGTCCATTACAGGTAGTGATTTTTATCTTTTGAGATAGTACATCATTCCTTAATGTCATACTTGATCACTTCAATAAGTACCCCCTAAGATCTACGTGGTGTCCCACAACTCAAAAATAAACACCACAGCTCCACATGGAAAGACTTGATCTTATGACCAATGTTCATCCTAATCCCCCATAACATTCATTCCAATCTTAATTGCAAAAATTACATCAAAATGGGAAAAGATAAATCTAACTAAACCTACGAAATAAAGGTTAGCTAAAGATACCACACAACCCAAGCAATTATATGCATAAGTTGGACTTAACACCCCACATATGGGAAACTAAATCCACCTGTCCTAATTTGGATTATGCTTAGGGGTATAAGTAACCTGCATAACAAAAGCATTTTTTATATTTTTATTACAGCATCCCTTAAGCACAATCCCATGTATAAGACATAATTAGACTAAGATTGTCCTATCATTCAGTCTATGCACATACACCTTAACATCCAATCTAAAATATTACATCACAAAACAAAATCAGGCATCAAACCATGCATCGCCCTAACTTAGAGCTAGAAATGGTGACTTAGCCTAATGTGTGTGCCATTTAAGGCTTGTGTGGTATGTCTTAGCTAGGCTTTAAGGTTGGAATTTTCTAAGTGTGAGAGATTCATTTAGAAGGTGGTTTCATTTTAAGTGATTTAGTTGATTTGTTAATTTTATTTGGTGATTTGATTTGGTTTGATTGAACCTACATTTAGTTACTAAATATTGTAAAGAGAAGAAAAGAGAAGATAACTTCTCTTTCATCCCTACCTTAAGTAATTTTAAGGTAGATTCATTAATGATTTCTATTTTTAGTGGATATTTTCTTAAGTTTTTTAATTAACCCTAAGTTTAGATTTGCTCTAAATAAATTTATTCTATAAGAAAGGCATCTTAGGATTAATTAGGGTGAATTACTATCACATAACACACAACTATTTATTTCTTTTCACCATGTATTCCATGCACATGAATGGTCCTAAGCATAGCTATACATGTAATGCAAATTTTAGCACACCTTAATGATGAATGCAAAGAAATGTTGTTTAAGAAAATTTGGGTATTCCATGAATGCATGTTTTTTCTTATTATGTAGAAAAGGGGGATTCCTTATGCATTAACAAAATGCACATCGACATGTATAAAAGATATAAAGTGAGTACAACACCATTATTTTCTATACCATGGGTGTAAGGTACAAGATTACTTGGGACTACTTAAAGCCTAATCCCGGGGATAATACATCTTAATACCACTTTTCTTAAATACATGTGAATGTACAAAAAGAATCAAATGGAAGAGGAATCGTGCAAAGGATTTTTTTTGTTTGATTTTGGTTATGAAATTTACATATGTAAATGTGAGGGTCCTTCTTAAGCCCTAACATAGAAGTGCATAGGAATATATTCAAGCAAATGTTATGTTCTTTTCAAATGAACTATACACTTTGCAAATCCTATTCAAATCCATGTTAAGAGAAGAGAAAAAAAATCACATGATACACTTTATATGCTATAATCACATGCAAGCTTATAAGTATTTATAAGTAGCATCATTTCATTCATAATCTTTAATTTATAGGTTTTAAAAATACTTTTTAGTTTAATAGTGATAATGGCCACTCATATTCTTATCCTTAACCAAAGCATGCAATTTGACATAAAAGGAAACATTTTCTTTATTTAATTTTTCAAAAGAAATGAGTGCATGACTTCATATGGTAGACAACATTTAGCATGCTTGGAAAAAAATAAAGTAATGTAAGATATAATCTAATTAGATTATGTAAAGTGAATCAAAATTCTTTTAAGAAAATTTGTATTTTTATTTTTGGATTTGATTTAACTTAGGAAATATGAAGAGGGTTTTCTAGTCCTAATCTATTTCCCACATTTCTCAATTAATTTGGTTTAATTTTAGAACAATTAAGTTGATTTTATGTTTTAGTTGGGTTAAGGTGTGGATTAAATCCATTAATTACCCCTTACCTATACCACATTAACATAATTATTCAAGAAATTATAAGCCAACATATGATATGCAACCATATGAAATTTAAATCAGCAATGTACCTAAGAAATAAAGGGGCCTAATGCAATTGGCTCACAATTATTGATTAATTAAGCTGAAGGATTTTCTATAAGTACTTCCATAACCTTCCCACACATGTGAGTTGGATATGATTTTCTCAAACTTATCTTAGGCTCTTGAACACCTAAGGATCTACCCAACAAGATATTATTTAACTCCAGATTGATTTTGAAAGTTTGATTAGACTAATTAAATAGATGATTAGTAGATTAATCTTTAATTATATTTAGATTAAGAAAAAAAAGATATTTAGGGAATAACTTAGGGAAAATATCCCAAACCCATTCCATAAATCTCCTCCTTGCTTAAACAATGTTTAATTATCTCAATTAAGGGATTAAATCATTGTTCATATGCTTAATTACTCTTAATTACATTAAAAGGGTGATTAGGGGATCGTTACTTACTTTCCCTAATTAACTCATTAATAAATTCCAAAAAAATTAAGGGAGGTAGAAGTCCTCCTCCTAAACATGTCTAAGAAATTTGAAATTAATTAATGAAGTAATTAGGGAGTAATTAAGGTAATTAAAATTTCTATTAAACCCTAATTAAGAAAATTTCACTATTCAAAATCAATTGGAAATAAATTCATTGGATTACCGTCTGAAATACCTTTAAAATGAGTTTTTATTTATATTTTTTAGATTTTTCTACATTTAATTATGATTTTATGAAGTTTTAGTGATTAATAGATAATTAAATAGCCTAAATAATTAACTAATCCCATCGACGCAAAGTAGAATGCTAATGCGGTGCACTTTCCATATGACATGATGGGATTTATTATTTAAGTTGTCACATCGTGCATCGTGTCAACTGGGGGCGTATGCATTTTGTCCATGGGCTGTCTGATCTAAGATCAGACGATCGCGATTAATCCCTCTGTTATAAATGGTTTAAATCAAAGATCTAACGTGATTAAATTAGGGTCGTCCATCAAAAACACATGGGATGGATGGCTCATGATTCATTCCTGCCTAAGCTGTAAGAGACGGAGGTTGTCCGTCCTCCATGGCTTGATCCGAGCTCACCTAAGTTCAAATTAGGCTAGGATTTACCCCACACCATCAAGAGGTGTAGGGAAGAACATAAAATGGCTAGAATTTAATGGGATTACAATACCCTTCACAAAGGACCAAGCATTTCTCAATGGAGGATCAGTTTTGAGCCATACCTCATCAGAGGCTATCACCAGTGCTTCCAATGGAGGAGGTATATTCGTCTAGTGGAGACGAAGCTCTATTGACGGTTCAATCTTTAATTTGAACTGAGTTGCTCAATTGACCAACCTCCCTCCAATGGCTATCGGCTTTGATCAAGATCACCCTTGTGGCTTGGAGGCTTGGGAAACAGCTTGGGTGAGCTCGACTAGCTCCCTTGATGGTGCTTGCAAAGTGAATTTGGGTTTGGTGGAGAATTGGATGAATTGGAGTTTGGAATTACCTCCCTTGTTTCAGCTTAGGCAAAACCGAGAAGGAGAAAATGGGGGGAGCTTGAGAATGCTTGCCAAGGGTTGGAGAAGTTAGCTCTTGATTCCTCAACCTCAATCGAATGGAATCCTTATGGTTTTAGTGATAATGAGGGGGAGTATATCTCCCCCTCCTTTGATTGGATGGTCGAGAGCCATCTTATCATTTTCCTTTAATTGCTTGGATTGAATGGTTTATTTTGACTGTTAGGCACTCCGTGTGGTTCATTTTTGGTAGAGGAGTGGAGGAGAGGGAGTGCACATGTGCTAGGTGGGTGTATGGAGTGATCCAAGTGATGAATTTTCATTGGAGGGGTCAATTTGGCCATGGGTTGGGTCATGGTTGACCCAAACCCATTGGGTCATGTGCACTATCCTCCTTGGTGTCCATATGGTCCACTAGGAGGATGCCAAGTGGCCTTGAGAAAGGATTGGCCAAATTCGAAGTGGATTTAGCCATAGGTTATCCTTTGACCTAAGGGTAAAATGATCATTTGGCTTTGATTTTGATTTGGACAGATTTAAAATGATTCAAAAGTGGGTTGGGCCAAATTTCAATTGATTTGGAGTTCATTTGGTTTGAATTGGTTCAATTTCACTTATTTAGGTCAAAATGGGTCAACTTGGGTTAGGTTGACCAATCGGTCAAATTGGGTCAAATCAAGGGTTAGGTCAAGCTCAAATGATCATTTGGATCCTATGTGTGTCATTCATTAGGTTCATTTTGGCTTATATTTAGTTTTGGTTCATTTGAGTTCATTTAGGTCAAATGGGCCAAGTTGACCAATTTGACCTATTTGACACAATTGGGTTAGGTCATGGGTTGGTTTAGGCTTGGTTGATCATTTAAAATATATTGTATGCTTTGGTTTCAATCAATTTTAGTTAGGTTTGATTTCAAGTTTATTTGACCTTTTAGGTCAAGTTGGGTTCATGGTTAATTAAGCTAGGTTGGGTCTAGTTGGTCAATTGAGGCTTTGGTCAAGTTCAACAATCACTCTAGAATTAATTTGACCCATTGGTTGCATTCAATTTTACTTAGATCAAGATTTGACCAATTTTAACTTTTTAGGTCAAGTTGGGTCAACTTGGGTCAAGTGGCCAATTGGGCTAGGTTTCGCTCAATTGATGGCTTGATCATGTTCAATCATTGGTTATGAATTAGTTTAGATCAATGGTTTCAATCAATTTGGCCTATAATGGATTTTGGCTAGTTTGGGTTTCATTTGGGCTAAGTGTTGACTTGGTCAACAGCTAGGTTTGACTTGGTTTGACCTAATTTGAGTGATTGATCATCCCAGGATGATTGTTGCTCACAATGTGAATCTTAGATGGGCTTAGTTCAATCCAATTTGGGTTGGATTAAAATTTGGCTCAAAAATATGCTTTAAGTCACTTTGGGTTAAGTGAGCCTAAATGGGTTAGTTGACTTGATCAAGGCTTGATTCAAGTTTGGTTGAACTCATATACAGACTTATGATGGAAATATAAATCCAATTGTAAGTGATTTGGAGTCAAATGGATTTTGGTTCATTTGACAAATTTAAGTCAAAAGTGTGGTTTGACTTGGGTTGGTTTGATTTGGTTTGGTGATTGTAGTTTGTGTTTATATTTGAATTCATGATTGAAAGATTGATTGTTTGAAGAGAAAATCCAAGGCTTTGGATTAATTCGAGAATGATTTGGCTAAGTTCAATAATTTACTTGAAAAGGTATAAGTTGGATTTTGGTTTGATTTGGATTTGAGTTTTTAATTGATTTTGGTTATTTGAATTCATATTTCATTTATATTTGTTAATATAAATGAGAATATAAATGGGTTATGAGAAAATCTTTTGAGTTTAGAATGATTTGGATTTGTTTGAAAGAGTTCAAGATTTTGACTTGAAAGAGTACATGTTGGATTATTGGTTGGATTTTGGGTTTAATTTTGAATCGATTTTGGTCATTTGAATTTATATTTCATTTATATTTGTGAATATAAATGAGAATATAAATGGGTTATGAGAAAATCTTTTGAGTTAGAATTGATTTGGATTTGGAATCTAGGCTAAGTCCATAAGATCAAATCAAAGGGCTTAAGAAAGATTTTGGGATTTGAATTCAATCATAGGTTTCAATCATTTGATTTGGAAGTGATTCATGATTTGGATTTTGGAATTGATTTGATGATTCGAGAAAATCACTTGGGTTGGAATTGATTTAAGGTTTGATTTGAGCTAAGTCTATAAGATAAAATCAAATGGCTTAGGAAAGGCTTTGGATTTGATTGAAGATTTGAGAAAATGAATTAAGTTGAAATTGATTTAAGATTTGATTTGGATTAAAGTTGTTTGAATTTGAAGTTTGACTTGAAAGAAGGAAGTAAGGTTTTGGTTCAAGCTAAACAGTAGGCAAGTTTTCCTAATACCCCTAAGGCATAACCTATTCCCATGGCTAACTCTCAACCCCTCCATCTTAGACATAAGAGTACTCTTAGACATTAAGAGATCCTTAGTCTTAAGACACATCTAGTGATTAGGTGGACACTCAACCTATCCCTAGAGACTTAGAAGGGTTAGCCATAAGAATAGGTCATGCCTTAGGGGCGTTAGGAAAATTTGCCTACCTTAGCTTGAACCACTCCTCACCTTCCTTCCTTCAAGTAAAATTCCAAATCAATCTTAATTGATTTTCTCAAACTCCAAATCAATCTTATTTTATTTTCTCCAAACTCAAATCAATATCACATGTTTGAAATCCATGATTGTAACCAATGATTGAAACCCATGATTAAAATTCCAAGTTCCAAATATTTCCTAAGTCCTTAATTCGCTCTTAAAGACTTAGCCTAAATCATCTTTAAATCAATTCAAATTCATGACATTTTCTCATAAATAATTTATATTCTCATTTATATTCACATATATAAATTAAATATAAATTCCAATCAATCAAACTAAACCTAAAAGTCAAATTCAAATCCAAAATTCCAAATATTTCCTAAGTCATTTAATTCCCTCTTAAGGGCTTAGCTCAAATCAACTTCAAATCACTTCAAATTCCTGAAATTTTCTCATGACCCATTTATATTCTCATTTATATTCACATATATAAATAAAATATAA
The DNA here is from genome assembly GCA_021442155.1 of Cymbidium sinense. Classification (NCBI taxonomy): domain Eukaryota; kingdom Viridiplantae; phylum Streptophyta; class Magnoliopsida; order Asparagales; family Orchidaceae; genus Cymbidium; species Cymbidium sinense. Next base: position 67,811,413 of record CM038217.1, on the reverse strand, counting down.
ATTCAAAATAACCAAAACCAACTCCAAAATTCAAGTTCAAATTCAATCAAAATCCAACCTAAACCTTTCAAGTCAAAATCTTGAACTTAGCCAAATCAACTTCAAATCAAGCCAAACTCTTGATTTTCCTTATGATTCAATCAATCCTTCAATCATGAATCCAAATATAATTACAAACTCTAATTAGTTAACCAAAACTCAATTCAAAAAAAAAAAAAAAAATCAAACCCCAAATCCATTCATGTTCTTCCTTTGAATTTGAAATTGTCAAATGAATCAAAACTCATTTGACTTCAAACCACTTGCAAATGGATTTATATTTCAATCATAAGTCCATATACAAGTTCAATCAAACTCAAATCAAGCTTTGACCAAGTCATTTGACCCACTTAGTCTCACTTGACCCAAAGTGACCTAAAGTACCCTTTATGAGCCAAATTCTAATCCTATCCAAATTGGATTGAACTAAGCCCATCTATGCCTCTCATAATGATCAACAATCATCATGAGATAATCAATCAATCAAATTGGGTCAAACCAAGTCAAACCTAAGGGTTGACCAAGTCAACACTTAGCCAAAATAAAACCTAATATAGCCAAAATCCACCATAGGCCAAATTGATTGAAACCAATGATCATTCATGACTATTGTTTGAACTTGACCAAGTCAATATTTGAGCCTAACCTAGCCCAATTGGCCACTTGATCCAAGTTGACCCAATGGATCAAGTTCATTCCAAATCACTTGTTGAACTTGACCAAAGCCCCAATTGGCCAACTAGACATAACCTAGCTCAATTGGCCTTGAACCCAACTTGACCTAAAGGGTCATATTGAGCCAAATTCAAACTTAACCAAATATGATTGAAAATAAAGATAACAATCCACTTCATACGACCAACCAAACCTAAACCTACCTAATGACCTAGCTCAAATAAGCCAAATGGGTCAATTTGGTCAACTTGACCTATTTGACCTAAATAAAGTCATATGAACCAAATTCAATCCTAAACTAAATTGAATCAAACCAAAGACACCAAAACATTTAAAATGGTCATATGAACTTGACCCAACCCTTGGTTTGACCCAGTTTGACCAATTGGTCAACTTGACCCAAGTTGAACCATTTTGACCTAAATGGGTCAACATGAGCCAAACCATACTGATGAACTCCAAATCCAATGAAACTTGGCTAAACCTATTTTCTCAACATACCAAACATACCCAAATTTAAAAATCAGCCAAATGACCATTTTACTCCTAGGCCATAGGGTAAATTTTGGCCACTTCCACTTAGAATTTGGTCAAATCTTCTTCATACTCACTTGGAACTCTCCTGGTGGATCATGTGAACACTAGGGAGGGTGGTGCATCCAATCCAATGGCCAAACTGACCATGTACTTGGAAACGTCCACATGGGAATCTTCCTTACACTCTAATGGAGCACATGGGGAGTTCACCAGTCCACTCCCTAGCTTAAATGAACTCAAGGACATTCCTAACAGCTCAAACAACCCACTGAATCAAGGCAATTGGATTAAAATGGCAAGCTTTTGCTCGACCCTTCTGATTGCCAAAGGGGGAGATATACTCCCTCTAATTCATTTGAATCTACACAAAGCCATATTTGATTGAGTGAGAAGAAGTCATAGGAGCCATTTGCAAGTGATCCTAAGCTTCTTAGAGGGAGATCCAATTTCCATATTCTCGATTTTCCTTAAGTAAAAATAAGGGAGCTCGATTGAATTTCCAAATTTCTCTACACTCAAACACCACTCAATTCCTTCTTCAAGCTTCATTAGAGGACCAAGTCGAGTGCACCCATACTCTTTCCCAAGCTTCAAAGGAAAAGGAGGATTGCCCTAGACCAAAGCCGAGCTGAAGCTAAGGAGGAATTGGCCTCTAGAAGAATCCATTCAATTTCCAAGCCTCAAACTCTCAGCAAAGCTTCATCTCAACTAGACGAAGCTTCTCCAAGAGAATCGAGCACTGATGATCACCTCCGGCGAGGTTAGCCATTAAACCAAGCTTAATTCCACTGTGTGTTGGTCCTTTGTAAAGAAAATCTTCAGCCCATGAACATGTAGCTGTTGGATGTAATCTTCTATGCATGTTGATGGTGTGGGTAAATTTTGGGATCAATCCGAGCTCAATCTAGCTTGGATCATCCCCTAGAACAGGGATGACCTCCATTGTTCACATGGGAGAATTGGGACAAATCTCTGGCCATCCATCCACGCATTTTGGATGGACAATCGAGATTAAAATACTCGATATATTCATTTTTAATCCTCTGATTTGTGGCTTTAATATCAACCGTTCGATCCTTGATCGGAGGACTGAGGAGAAAGCACATAGCACCACCGCCACGCGGTGCTACGATGTGACATTTTAAAGAACCAATTGGGAGGCAACCCGTATAAAGCGCATGCCGCGTCAGCCGCTTGCGTGGCGCCATAGGATTAATGATATAATTAAGGAATTATTTAATTCATAATTAATCACCTAAGCTTCCAAAATTCATATCTCAACATAGAAAAATCAGAAAAAATATGAAATAAATTGCATTAGAAAGATAATTGAACATGGAATATTCTGAAATTGATTTTGATTAATTTTGAATAGTTTTTTTCTCTAAATTGAGGTTTTATTAGAAATTTTACTTTGCTAATTACCCTTTAATTAATTCACTAACTATTCATAAACTTCTTGAGTGTACTTTGGGGGATGACTTCTGCCTCTCCTAATTTTCTTGGGATTTATTGGTGGCTTAATTGAGGAAATTGCTAATTCATTTTCTTACTATGCCCTCAATGTAATTAAGGTTAATTAAGGGTTGATTAGTGATTTAATCTTTTGTTAAAGTTGATTAAGGTCTATTTCAGTGAATATGAAGTTTAAGGAATAATTTTGGGGCATTTCCCTTAAGCTATTCCTTAAACCCCCTTTTCTTACTTAATCCTTTCTTAATTAAAGTTAATTCACTAATTACCCTCTTAATTAATTTTATAAAATTCTAAAACTTTCTAAAACTCAATGAATATCTCTTGGGTAGATGCTTAGGTGTTCAAAAGCCTAAGTGCAATTAAGGAAATCAAAATTTAACGCATATGGGTGAGGGGTGTTTTGAAATTACTTAAGTTAAACCCCTTAGCTTAATTAAACATTAATCATGAGCCAAATTGCATTAGGTCCTTTTCTTCCTAGATGCATTACAATTTTAAATTCCTTGTGAGATTTTATGTCAACTCATTGGCTCATAATTATTTGATTAACTATGATAAGGTGGTGTAGGTAAGGGGTAATTATCATGCTTAATTCATACCTTAACCTAATCCAAATATAAAATGAATCTAATCACCTAAAAATTGAACAAAAATATCAAACACATGTGAGAATGGGTTAGGAACAGCAAACTGAACTCATAATTTTTAAATTAAATCAAACTCAAACTCAAATAAAAATCACATTAAACAAACTTTGATTTGCTTTAAGCTTTCTTATTTCATAAGATTGTCTTTAGGAATTAATTAAGGTGAATGTGTTTACATGCTTTCATTGCTTTAGTTCTTTCCCAACATGCTAAATATGTGTGTTATATGATTTTATATATTCATGTTTTTCAAAATTCAAATTTAAAATGAAAATTTTTCGTTTATGTCAAATTGCATGTTTTGACTAAAGTAAGAATATATTATATTACTATTAAATCCAAATTAGTTTCAAAATATATAAATCAATTATTAAAACTGAAAGTATGTTACTTATATCTTACTTATATGCTTTCATGTGAGTAAAATATAAGGATGTACTTAGTGTAGTTTTCCTTCTCCTCTCTTTTGGCATAGTTTTGAATAGGATTTGGCAAAGTGTATAGTTCATTTGAAAAGAACACAACACTTGCTTAATTCCATTCCCTATTCATTCCTATGCTATGACTTAAGAAGGATACCTACACTTACACATATAAATTGCATAAACAAACCAAAATAAAATAAATACAAACTTTTGCATCTTTCTTTTTCATTCATTTCTTTTGTACACATGCTTGCATTTAAGGAAAGTGGTATATTAGTTTGGAAAAGTTCGGGGTTGCGAGGGTTTAAGTAGCCTAGGTAGGTCTTGTTCCTTACACCCCTGGTGCTAATAATCGTGTTGTACTCACTTATTCCTTTCATACATTCATGTGTGCATGTGAAAATTGGATAAGAAGGTGATTGTGCTTAAGGGGATCTGTAATAAATGAAAATATAAATGCTTTTTGTTGTGAAGGTGCTTATACCCCTAAGCATAATACAATAGGCTAGGCGGACTTAGTCACCCATGTGTGGGGTGTTAAGTCCAATATACATGCTTGAGATTTGTATGATTATTTTTAGTTAATCTCTATTTTGCAGATGTTAGTTAGATTTCCATTTTCCCTTTTCATGTAATTTTTGCAATTAGGATTTTGGAATGATTATTATGGGGATTAGGATGAGCATTGGTTATAAAGTCATGCCTTTTGTACCATGTGAAGCCTTTGGAGCATCCACTTTCAAACCATCCAAAAGAAGGAACCAAAGAAGAATGAAGAAATGAAGCTTAAAGGCCTCATAACAATGAATTCCTTGCTTAATTGTATTTAATTTATTTATTATCCGAGTTGTATAAGGGTAGAGCTCAGCTACCTAATTTTTTTTTGAGTTTGTGCGGTGGTGCCCGACCATAAATGACCTCTTATTTTTTATGATTAGCTTTATAAATTGATTGATGATTTGTTTAGCTTGTGCATTAAGTGGCATCCTTTTCCTAGTTTCTTCCTTGCTTTATGTATTGCCTGGATGATGATTAGGTTCTTAGGGAAAAATAAATCTTCTATTAAATTTAACAATTCAAAATTAAAATAAAGAACTCATAGCCTCATCTAAAGCTTAGGCTTAAAATCAAGATAAAAGAATTAGCAACCCCTTAGTTGGATGAGTATTTCTTTTATAACATCATGCATAAATGCATCTTATTTCACTCTTGATTGGAGGGCTTCCAACTTTGTCAGAGAAACTTGGATTGACCTGTGAGAGCCATGGTGGAAACACACCTCCTCCCTTCTCGTTGATTTTGGCCAATAATCTTACTTCTCATGCATTAGGCATATGAATTCTATTAACTTAAGTCAAAATGATCATCCAAAAATGAAAATAAAATATAATATGAATTGCATTAGATTTAGGTCATTACTCATGCCTGTACATGTTCTAGTCTCTTAGGGAGTGAGTTTAAAGACTTAGTCTCTTTCTAAATAAATAATAACTGAACTATCTTTTATAAAGCATTTGACTTGCCTACATGAATTTAAAAATCATAGGAGGAGTTAGTTGGCGGCCACCCCCATATGATTGTAAGTCTAAGCAGTCGGGTGGTTTGTCCTCTCTTGTGGAGGAAAACCAAAATATCCATTTTCACCATAGATTTAGGTTGTGCTTTTGGCCCCCGCCAAAGCTCCCTAGATTTAGGTTCTGAGGTTGCTTCTCCCCATTATGGGCTATAAGCATAAATCTTCACCTCTTAGGTATTTTCATAATCTTGTGTTGTGGAATCATAAGCCCTAAATTTCTAATGAAAAATTCAACTCAAACAAATTAAATGAATTTCAAAAATATAAAGCCCAATCATAGAATAGTTTGAGAGGCTCATTAGGTTTCCTAGCATCGTGAGAATCTCTTATTTATCTTCATTTGACCTTGATAATAACTCTCTCTTTTATCAATCACATTTGATATTCAAAAATGAACTAATCAATTGATAGTCTTTCCCTATTAAAATCTTTAGAGATAACGATCATTTACCTTAATATAGAGTTTTCCTAAGGAATCTCCATTCCTTAGGATGCAATTAACTATGGAGACTTGCCCGTATAGGGAACTTAACTAACCCGATTTAAAATAAACCCTGCTTTACTTTTTCATGTAAAGTAGGAGAAGAATCTCTGGTATACCTCAAAGACCCAATGTCCTTAGGAGTCCTTATTTTAGTGATTAGGTCCATTATAGGGTGGTGATTTCTATCTTTCGAGATAGTACACCTCTCCTCAATGTCATACCCGATTACTCTAATAAGTACATCTGCGGATCTACGTGGCATCTGACCAAGGTGTTATATTTCTATTTTCATTTATCTCCTCTTTCCACCATAAGAAAGAGGGATAGCTAAAGGCAGAGATATTAAATTTTCCACCCACAATATTACATATGTACTTCAGAAAGCTATAAAGGGGCAGATACTAACAGATTTTCTTATCGCACATCCTATCCCAATAGATTCAGTACTTAATGATGATTTACTTGATAAACAAATTCTGCTTATCCATGAAAGAGAGAAATTGTAGATATGGGAAATGTACTTTGATGGAGCATCATCTATTAAGAATGCTATTGACCACACTTTTGGAGTGAGGATTCAATCTTCTCTTCTTAGACCTAGGAGTCTTCTAGACACTAAGACTTTCTTAGTCATAAGACACTTCTAACAGTTACGTGAACACTTAACCTAAGCCTAGAGACTTAGAGAAGGGTTAACCATAGGATTAAGCTATGCCTTAGCACTTAAGGAGATCCATCTACCATATAGCCTAAACTCAATCCATATTCACCTTCTTAAGCCATAACCAAATCTGAAATTCAATTCAAATACCAAATCTAAATCCCAAATCTAAATCAAATGATTGAAATCTATAACCGATCTAAATTAAATCAAATCAAATCCAAATCCAAATCCAAATCCTTTAAACCAATCTCTTTGACCTAGCCAAATTCCATTCAAATTCAAACCAAAATCAATTGATTTTCTCATGAATCGATCATTCCTTCAATCATCTTCCCAAATACAAATCAAACCTACATTCAAATGACCTAAACCAAAGTGAAATAAAATAAAATCCTAATCTAAACCCTTTAAGCCAATTTCATAGACCTAACCAAATTCCATTTAAATTTAAACCAAGATCAATTAATTTTCTCATGAATCAATCATTTTTTCAATCATCATTCCAAATATAAATGAAATCTACAATCATCAAACCAAACCAAAATTAACACAAGTCAAACCCAACTTAGCCCTTTTGACTTGAAATGTCCAAATGAACCAAAACTCATCCAAACCCAAATCAATTGCAATTGAATTTTTATATCAATCCTAAACCCTTGTATAAACTCAACTAAATCTAATTGAACCCAAAATCAAGTCAACTAACCTAATTGGTCCACTTCACCCAAAGTGGCCAATTAGACCCATTTGAGCCAAACTTCAATTCAACCCAAGTTGGATTGAACCAAGCCAATCTAAACCTTATATCATGATTGTTGATCACCCTAGGTTGATCAATTATCGCAAATTTGATCAAACCAAGTCAACGTGGTCCTTCGACCAAGTCAACCCTCTTAACCCATGAACTCTAACTAGCCAAATTGCAACTTAAGCCAAATCCCTTGAAACCAATGATTTATACCAACTCAAAATCAATATTTGAACATGACTTGACCTTCAATTGAGCCAAACCAAACCCAATTGGCCCTCTTGACCCAAGTTGACCTAATTTGGCCTAAAGGGCCAAATTGATCAAATCATGATCTAACCTAAATTGATTGTAACCATGGCTCAAGTTCATTCCAAATTGATTATTGAACTTGTCCAAAGCTATAATTGAACCCAATTTGACCAATTGAACCCAATTAACCCACTTAGCCCAAATTGACCTAAAGGGTCAAATTGGCTCAAATCAAAATCAAATCAAAATTAATTCAAACCAAAGCCTACAATCATATTCAATTGGTCAACTAAACCTAAATCAATACCTAACCAAAGCTAATTTGGCCAATTTAGTCAAATTGGTCAACTTGACCTATTTGACCCTTTGATTCCAAATGAGCCAAAATCAAATCTAAGACAAACTAAACCAATCCAATTCAACCAAAACACTTTAAATCATTATTTGAACTTAACCCAAGCCTTGGTTTGACCCAATTTGACTAATTGATCAGCTTAACCTAAATTGAGCCAATTTAACTTGCATGAGTCAAATTGAGTCAAATCAAATCAATTCTGAATCACTTGAAACTTGGGTTGACCCATCTTGGACTCATTTTAAACCAACCTAAATCAAATCTAATGCCAAATGACCATTATACCCTTAGATTAAGAGTATCACGTGACACAAACAACCCATTTAATGGTCATTTCTTCTTCTTGACCACTTGGTAACCTTCCATTGGCCCACTTAGGCACCCAGGACACTGCCCAACCTGACCCAAGGGGTGGTTGGGTTAGCCATGACCCATGGGGAGGTAAAATCACCTATCCTCCCCCAATGGCACATTTGAAACCCAAGGATAGCCACTATCCTCCCTTGCCCTTGGCCACTCAAATAGAGCCACCTTGGATGATTCTCTGTCACCCATAGCCACCACCTATAGTTGGACAACCATTAGAAACCAAATGAATCAAGGCCATCTAATCCAAGGGAGGAGGGGGTACTCCCCCCTCACTTCAATCCAAATCGAGCAATAGAACATCCTCAGAGCCCTAGTAACCAATGAAGAACTCCCTTGAGCAATTTCTAAGCATCCCGAGCTCCCTTATTGCTGGAAAGCTTGAAACCAAAATAGGGCAACATCTTGCTTAATACAACTCCCAAATTTCTTCACCACATCCAAATTAACTTTACACACACCATCCCCACACCTCATCAAGCAAGAATGACTTGCTTCCCAAGCTTCTCGACCATCAGAGGTAGGAGTTCAATTGAGCTCCAAAGTGATGAATTTTGGTCCACCGAGCGAATGAGGGAAAATTGGATTGTGTGCTACTCAACAGGGCTTCATCTCCATTATACAAAGCTTCCTTAATTAGATTTTCCTCCGGTCATGAGCTCTGGTGAGGTAATTCCATTAAAAGAGAGCTTTAGATGAATTTTGTTTTGAGTTTTATGAAGGAAACTTGCATGTTGTGTGATCTTGACTGTTGGATCCCTTCAAATCTTTCGTGCGAAGGTGCGGGCTTGTTTTTGAGGTCATCCGAGCTAGGAATGGCAGAAGGCCTCTGTCCTTCTTCGCTCGCGTGATGACGGATCACGTACCATCTGTTCTACATAATCAGAATGGACGATCGTGATTAGATCTGCTAGATTGATCTGATTAAACCTTTAAGGAATTATAGGTTCAATCGACATCGTCCGATCCGAGATTGGACGATGTAGATGAAAGCGCATCTGCCACCAACCACATCAGCACTGAATCGAATGCATTTAAGTGACCAATCTCATGATGCCATGTGAAAAGTGTGCCACATCAACAGCTTGCGTGGTGCCAATGGGATTAGGCTTTAATTAGGCCTAATTAATTATTTTTAATGGTTGAAACTTCTAAAAATCATAACAAATCATAGAAAAATCAAAATAATGCAAGTAAATACTCATTTAAAAGGTATTTCAGAAGAGAATCATTGAAAATTAATCCTAATTGATTTTGAATAGTAATTAAGGCTTAATTTAAGTTTAATTGAAAACTTAATTAGCTTAATTACTCCTTAATTACTCAAGACTTTAATTCTAAATTTTTTGAGATTGTTTAATGGGATGACCTCTATCTTCCATAATTTTGTTGGGATTTATGGTTTAGCTAATTAAGGAAATTTCTCATTTTAGCTTTAATTACTCTCTTAAGTAATTAAGTGATTAATTAACCCTTAATCAGCTAACAAATTAGTTAATTAAACATGTTAATCACTGTTGAACAGTGAGTGGGCAAGGGAAATGAGATGTGGACCTCCCAATCCTTTTCCTAAGTTCATTTCATTTAAAGAGAAATCAATTAATTTGGGAATTCACTAAAGGTTTAATTAATTAATTAATGGCTTAATTAATCAAAATCAAATCATAATCACATCAAGTCTTAATTGATTGAATCTTTGGTAGATCTTTAGGTGTTTAACAACTTAAAGGCATTTAAGGAAATTATGGTTAACCCACATGTATGGGAAAACCATAAGAGTGCTTAATTAAGTTCTTAAACCTAATTAATTATTAATTGTGAGCCAATTGCATTAGGCCCCTTTATTTCTTAGGATCATTGCAAATTTATTTTCCTTGCATATCATGTTGGCTCATAATTATTTAGTTAATTATTTTAAGGTAATATATGTAAGGGTAATTGATTGACTTAATTATGAATTCAACTTAATTAATTTATAAAGTTCACCTGATTACCTTTTTCTTAAACCAAATCAAATCACCAATGTGCGAATGGGGTTTATAGCAACAAATGATGAGTTCCTTGCCTCTTTTAAATTAAATCAAAATTCAAAACTTAATTGATAAAGAAGCTTTAGTTTACTTTAAATAATTTTATTTAGTATGATTATCCTTAGGAATTAATTTGATTGAATGAATCACATGCTAAATATTGTATGTCATTTGGTTTCGTGCATCATATCTTTTCAAAAATAATTAAATCAAAATGAAATTTCTTTTATGTCAAGCTTACATGTGTTGATTTAACATAATATAGGTGTGGCTACTATCGCTATTAATTCAAATGTATTTTCCAAAAGCTTATAAATGAATAATAACATATGTTGTGATGTTAGTTACAAATACATAAGAAGTGTATGTGCTTATAGCTTAAGTATATGAATGTTAAGTCCTCTTTACTTTATTCATATGTTTATTTACATAGGTTAGAATGGTAATGGGTGTTAACCTTACGTTTTGAGTGAGGATTTAATCTTTTCTTTTTAGACTTAGGTGTCTTTAGACCTAAGACTTCCCTAGTCATAAGACACTTCTAGCAATTAGGTAAACACTTAACATAAGCCTAGAGAAGGATTAATCATAGATTAGGTTATGCATTAGGGATTAGGATAATCCACCTCCCCTATAACCCAAATCTAATCCATGTTCACCTTAGTAGAAATTAAACCTCAAGTTCAATTCAAAATCTAAATCCAAAAATCAAATCATCTAAGCCCTGACTACCTTCATGAGCTTAGCTAAGGCCTTCAAATCATTTCAAACTCAATTGATTTTTTTATAAATAAATCATATCTTCAATCATCTTCACAAATATAAATGAAATATATATTTAAATTATCAAAACTAAATTAAACTAAATCAAACCCTTCCTAAGCCACATGATCCAACTCCATGGACTTAGCCAAATTCCTTCATTCCAAAACCCAGATTCATTTAATTTTCTCATGAATTAGTCATACCTTAAATCAAGTTCCCAAATATAAATGAAATCTATAATCATCAAGCTAAACCAAAATCAACCTAAGTCAAACCTAATATAACCCATTTGACATGAAATATTCAAATGAACCAAAATCCATTTGAACCTAAACCAAATGCAAATGAATTTATATATCAATCCCATGCCCATATATAAACTCAACTAAATCAAACTCAACCCAAAATCAAGCCAACTAAACCCATTTGGTCCACTTGACCCAAAGTGGCCAATTTGACCTATTTGAGCCAAGTTTCAATCCTACCCAAATTGGATTGAACCAACCAAGACACCTATCATGATTGTTGATCACCCTAGGTTGATTATCACAAATTAGGTCAAACCAAGTAAACTTGGTCATTTGACCAAGCTAACTCTCTTATATATAGCCAAATTGCAGCCAAATCCCTTGAAAGCAATGATTCATACTAACTTAAAATCAATATTTGAATATGACTTGACCTTCAATTGAGCCAAACTAATCCCAATTGACCCTCTTAATCCACGTTGACCCATATTAACCTAAAAGGCCAAATTGGGTCAAATAAAAATATAAACCAAATTGATTGCAACTAATTGCTCAAGTTCATTCGAAATTGATTGTTAAACTTGACCAAAGCCATGATTGGACCCAATTAACCCAATTGAACCCAATTGAACCCAATTGACACACTTAGCCCAAATTGAGGTAAAGAGTCAAATTGGCCTAAATCAAAACCAAACTCAAATTAATTAAAACCAAAGCCTACAATCATTCTCAATTGGTCAACCAAACCTAGTCCAACACCTAACCTAAGTCAATTTGGTCAAATTGGTCAACTTAACCCATTTGACCCAAATGAACTCAAATGAACCAAAATCAAATCTAAACCAAATTGACCCAAACCAATTGAACCAAATTACTCCAAATTATCATTTGAACTTAACCCTTGGTTTGACCTAATTTGACCAATTGGCCAACTTAATCCGAATTGACCCAATTTGACCTAAATGAGTCAAATTGAGCTAAATCAAACCAAATCAACTCCAATTGACTTGAAATTTGGGCTAACCCAGTTTTGGCTCATTTCAAATCTGCCTAAATCAAATTTAATATCAAATGACCATGATACCCTTGGGTCAAGGTATCATTTGAGACAAATCACTCATATAAGTGATCAATTCTATTCCTTGGCCACTTGGCACTCTCCCAATGGTCCACCTAGGCACCTAGGACACTGCTCAACCTAACCCAAGGGGTGGTTAGGTCGTCCATGACTCATGGGAGGAGAATTCACCTCACCTCCCCCATTGACACACTTGGCCACCAAGGACATGCACTTCCTTCCCTTGGCAGCCCTCCTCTGCCCTCAGCCAACCAAGATAAGCCACTAAGAAGATTCTCAACCACCATGGCCACCTCCCCCATTACTGGTTTCCTTCAAGCCAAAACTAGGCAGCTCCTCCTTCGATCCAACTTCTCCATTTCTCAACTAAATCCAAATTAACTTTGTACACACCATCCCCATACTCCTTTGAGCAAGAATGATCACCTCCCGAGCCCTCCGACCACCGGATGTGCAACTTCATTCAAAACTGAGCTCCAAAGTGATGGATTTTGGCCTTTCAAGTGAACAAAGCAGAATTGATCCAATTGCTGCTCAACAGGGCTTCATCTCCACTAAACAGAGTTTCCTTAATCGGATTCACCATCGATCTTGAGCTCCGGTGAGGTATTTCCATTAAAATGAGCTTTGGTGAAATTTTATTTGAGCTTTTCAAAGAAAACTTGCACGTCGTGTGATCTTAGCTGTTGGATCCCTTTGGGTCCTTCACACGATGGTGTGGAATCTGTTTGGAGTTGATTAGAGCTTTGATGAGCTCAGATCAAGTGGGGAATGCCAGATGGCCTCCGTCCTCACTTGCTCATGTGAAGATGAATCACACATCATCCGTTCCGCGTGATCAAAATGGACAGTCATGATCAGATCCACTAGATCGATCTAATTTTATCCTATTGTGCCACAAGATTAATTGTAACCTTTTGATCTTAGATCAGATAGCAGATGAGAAAAGCATTCGATGTTGCAACGAAGCGCTGAGTCTGATAAGTTTTAAGTAGCCAATCCTGCGGCATGGAAAACATGTCACATCAGCGCACCACATGGCGTCGACAAGATTAGGCTTTAAGTAGGCTTAATTAATTGATGTTAATGGCTGAAACTTCCAAAATTTATAAAAAATCATAAAAAAATCAAATAAATACAAATAAATACTCATTTCATAGATATTTCAGAGGAGAATTAATTAAAAATGATCTTAACTAATTTTGAATGATAATTAAAGCTTAATTAGGATTTAATTACAAAATTAATTAGCTTAATTACTCTTTTATTAATTGAGAAATTAATCCCAAATTGTGTGGGTGTTGACCTTCTTAGCCCTTTTGACCTACACCTAGATACTCAATTGGTTTCCCTTCTTAGCCCTTTTCACCTACACCCACATACTCAAACAAATTTGCTTCCAAATTACTCCAAACTCAAGTGATTTTCTCATGGATCATTTATATCTTCATTTATATACATAAATATAAATGAAATATGAATTCAAATAGCCAAAATCGAACCCAACTCAAATCAAATCTCCAATTCAAGCCTTTTTAACTAATTTCTTGAACTTGGCCAAATCCTATCTAAACCAACTCAAAATCAAGGGATTTTCTCTCAAATCAACTATTCCTTCAATCATATAGCCAAATATAAATGTAAACTATGATTACCAAACCAAACTCAAGTCAACCTAAGTCAAGCTCAGTTGACCCTTTGAACTTGAAAACTTTAAATGAGCCAAAATCCATTAGACTCTAAATTGATTATAGTTGGATTTATATTTCAATCCTAGGCTCATATATGAGTTTAACTAAACTTGACTCAAACAAAAATCAAACCAATTGACCCATTTAGGTCCACTTTACCCAAAGTGACCTAAAGAACCTCCTTGAACCAAGTTCTAATCCAACCCGAATTGGATTGAACTAAGGCCATCCAAGCCTCATATCATGATCAACAATCATCTTGGGATGATCAATCACCTCAATTGGGTCGAACCAAGTCAACTTGGTCCCTTGATGAAGTCAACTATTAGCCCAAATGAAACCTAAACTAGCCAAAAATAACCATCAACCAAATTGATTGAAACCACTGATTCAAACCTACTCCTAATCAATGATTGAATATGACCAAATCGCCCATTGAGCCAAACCAAGCCCAATTGATCATTTGACCTAAGTTAACCGAAATTAGCCTAAAGGGTCAAAATGGGTCAAATCACAAATAAACCCCAATTGATTGCAACCAATAGCTCAAGTTCATTCCAAATTTATCATTGAACTTGATCGAAGCCATAATTGAGCTCAAGTTGACCAATTGCTCAACTTGACCCAACCTAGCCCAAATTGACCTAAAGGGTTAAATTGTTTAAATCCAAATTGATTCAAACCAAAGCATACAATCATCCTTAATTGACCTATTGAACATTAACCAACACCTAACCTAACAATTTGATCAAATTAGTCAACTTGACCCATTTGACCCATTTGATTTCAAATGAGCCAAAATCAAACCTATGCCAAATTGATTGAAACCAGTTGAACCAAAACTCTTCAAATCATCATTTGAACCTAACCTAAGCCTTGGTTTGACCCAATTTGACCAATTGGTCAACCCAACCCAACATGAACCCATTTGAACCCATTTGACCAAATGAAGCCTAAGCACTCAAAACTAACCCATGGGACCTTGGTGGCTGACCAAACCTGACCTAAATTTACCCCAAATTAGCCCAAAGCCATCCCAAAAGCTAAGTGGGCCCCACCCAAGCTATGGACCATTGGTTAAGCCTTCCTTCAAATGGATCCTCCCTTTAAAAAGCAAGGTCACCTCTCCCATCACCAAGGCAGTCTCCAAGCACTCAAGTGAGGCTCCCCCTAACCCACTTAGCTCACCTAACCCATCTTAGGTCTGCCTTGGACCAATTAGAGGTGAGTTAACTCACCCAAACAGCACCCTATGGATTCAAGCCAAGAAACCTTTGCCCATCAACCATTGGCGCCTCCCCTACCTCCTCCACTTAATGAGCCATGTGGACTTGGGTGATCTCTTCATTGCTGATGGTGGCTTGCTGACCGAAAGAAGGGAGCCCATTCTATCCATCCTCCTCTATAATTAAGGGGGTATACCCCCTCAATTCAAATGAGAATCAAAATAATTTGCACTCTTTGAGCCCCCAAGTGAGAAAAAAAATCCCTCAAAGCATTTCCAAGCCTTCCCAAGCCTCCCTCGATCAAAATTTCCCCCTCCCGTGCAAAATCAAAATAGGAGAGGGTGCCTTCGATCCAAACTCTTATAATTCTCCATCAAACTTCAATTCCTCTTGCACACACCATCTTCATGCATCGTCGAAGCCATTCAAAACTTTTCCCAAGCTTCCAAGCTGCCAGAGATAGAAGTTCAACCAAGTCTGACCACCTATGCCTTGTGTGTTGGTCGTCTAAGTAAATCACCTCAAATCAAAGCTCGTGCAACTCAACAAGGCTTCATCTCTACCAGACGAAGCTTCCCCAATCGTTGAAACCACCGGTTACAAGCTCTGGAGAGGTATTCCATTAAAATCGATCCTTGTATGAAATTGTGTTGGTCATTTTCAAAGGAAACTTGCATTTGAGCCCATTCTAGCCATTGGATCCTTATGGATCCTTTGCACAAAGGTGTGGGTTGAGTTTGGAGTGGATCTGAGCTCAGGTGAGCTCGGATCGAGAGATCCATGGCAGACGGGCTCCATTGTTCATCGTTCGTAGGAAAAAAGATCATGGGATGTCCATTTCACGTGATTGGAATGGACGACCATGATTAAATCACGCTTAGATCCCTTAATTTTCCCCTCTAAACTATGGGATTAATCATGGCTATCCGATCTTAGATTGGATGATCCATAGGAAAGTGTTCATCACTTCATGATGATGTGACAACTTAAATAACCAATCACGTGTGCACATGGCATGCATGGCATAGGCGAGATTAGCTTTAATTAGGGTTAATTAATTCATTTTTAAGGCTGAAACTTCCATAATTCATAACAAATTATAGAAAAATATAAAAAATATAAAAAATGACTAATTTTAAAGGTATTTTATATGAGAATTTAATAAAAAAATTTTAATGGATTTTGAACAGTAAACATAGCTTAATTAGGGTTTAATTTAAAACTAATTAGCTTAATTACTCCCTAATTAATTATCCAGTTAATCTCAAACTTTTAGAGAACGTTTAGGGGGATGACCACTATCTCCCATATTTTTCTTGGATTTTATTAGGTAATTACTTAAAGGAATTAATTAATTAAGCCCTAATTACCTTATTAACTTAATTAAGTGTTAATTAAGCATATGAATATCAATTAATTAATTATTTGGACTCTTTAATCACTATTGAATAGTATGGAGACTTAGGAAAGTGGATTGGAGCCTCCCTCCTAATACCTTCTCTAATTTTCCCTCTCTTTCAACTAAAGTCCTAATTATTAATTAATTAACTAATTAGAAACTTAATTAGCTAAATTGAATTTAAATCACATCAAATCATGCTTGATTAAGTGGATAGCTTCTGGAGTTAGGTTGGGACCTCTTTCCCATCCTTTTCCCTTAAGCCCATCCCATTTCAAATATGATAATTAACTTTAGGATTAATTAAGGTAATGAATTAATGGGTTAATCATTTAAATCAAACTCTAATTGAGATTTGATTTCATTTGTTTGATCCATGGGTAGAGATTTAGGTGTTTTATAACCTAAAGAGAGTTAATGAAATCATGGTTAGCTCACATGTGTGAGAAAATTATGAAAGTAATTAAGTGAGTAGCTTGAGCTAATTAATGATTGTGAGCTAATCGCATTTGGCCCCCTTTGTTTCATAGGAGCATTGCTATTTAATTTTCCATTCATTTGCATATTACATTAGTTCACAATCATCTAATTAATTATCTTAAGGTAACATAGGTAATGGTTAATTAATTAATTTAATCTATGCTTAACCTAACCAATCCATAAGATTAATTTAATTGCTTTCCATTAAATAAAATTAATTTACACACATGAGAATGGGATTAGGATTAACAATCCTCTTTCTCGCATCTATCTTAAATCAAGTTAAAAATAAAAATTGAATGATGACTTTAAGAAATTTTGGTTTATCTTAAATAAGTTTATTTAATGTGGTTATCCTTAGGGATTAGTTGGATTGAATGAAATTACATGCTTGTGTTTCTTTATTTCTTTCCAATCAGACTAAAATATTGCATGCCACTTTATTCATGTATTCATATCTTTTAAAATCAATTAAAAATAACTGATTTCCTTTATGTCAAATTTGCATGTGTTGATTTATAATTAAAATATGTGTGGCTACTATCATTATTAAATCCAAATTTATTTTTCAAATCTTATAAATGAATGATTTCATATGCTATAAATGTTAGTTATATATACGAAGGAAATGCATATGATTATATCCTAAGTGTATGAAGCAAAGTCCTTTTCTTTTATTCATATATTAACTTGTGTAAGTAAGAATTTTAATGGGTATTTAGTCTAAACTTCCGATATGTCTGAGGCTTTAAGTAGCCCCAAGGAGGTCATTTGATTACCTCACTTCCCTAGTTTAGCAATGACACGTACTCTATTTAATTTCACTCTTACACATTTCAATATTAGAATTCAAGAAAAACTTTGCTCCATATGCTTAATCTTTTCAATTAAATAAAACAAAATACAACTTTTGCATGGTTTTCTTTCATTAATTTGTGTATACATTCATGTGTATTTGAGAAAAGAAAATATTTAGTTTGGACATCCCGAAAATATGAGGCTTTAAGTAGCCCCAAGGAGGTCATTTGATTACCTCACTTTCTTAGTTAACAATGAATAACTTATGTCTCTTATACATGTGTATGTGTATTTAATATGAAATTATAACCCCTCTTTCTTTTACTAAACTACATGCATTTGCAATTATTTAAAGTGATAGAATTAATTAATCATATGACTGAAAGCTCTCTTTCTTACACTCATGTATGCAAGCTTACATATGTTTGAATGTGAATGGTATTTAGTCTGGACATCCCAAATATACGAGGCTTTACGAAGCCCCAAGGAGGTCATTTGATTACCTCACTTCCCTGGTTAACAATGACACATACCTATTTAATTTCATTCCTATGTATTTTTGTATAAGAATTTAGATAGAGCTTTAAAGCAACATGATAAAATAATTCAATCAAAAGGAAAAATATAAACTTCAAATTCATATATTCATGTCCATCATTTAAGTGTGCCAACACATATTGCATGTATAGATATGTTTAGGATTTAATCATGTCTAAGCTACATATGAGGGAAAGAAATAGGTGAACATGTGTTATGTGATAGTAATTAACTCCAATTAACCTTAAGATGCCTTTCTTATTGAATTAGTCTTTTTAAAATGAACCTAAACTTAGGGCTAATTTAAAACATGTAATAAGCCATTCACTAAAGAGAATTCACATAATTAACTTGCTTTAGAAATGACTTAAGATAGGGATAAAAGAGAGTAATCCCCTTTTTTATTTCTCTTTATAACACTTAGTTGCTAAGTATAAATCAAGTGAAACGAAAGAAAACATTAAGTAAAACTTACAAATCAATTAAGCCACTTAAAGTGAAACCATCCTTCAAATTAAATCCTTTCTTACTTAGAAAATTATAACAAAGCCTAGTTAAGGTATACAACACAAGCCTTAATACACTCACCTTTGATTATGTCACCACTTTTAGCCTTATGTTAAGGTGATGTATGGTTTGATGTATGTTTGGTTTTATGATGTATTGATGTAGACTGAATGTTAGGGTGTAGGCTTCATAGACTGAATGATAGGCCATGATTAGCCTAATTATGTTTCTTGCAGGGGATTGTGCTTAAGGGGTGCTCAAAAATAAATATACATGCTCTCTTTTTTAGGTTGCTTAACCCCTAAGCATAATCTAAATTAAGCTAGGTGGGCTTGGTTACCCATGTGCAGGGTGCTAAGTCTAAATTATCCATATAACTACTTGGGTTATGTGGCATGTTTAGCTAACCTTTATTTTACAGGTGTTGTTAGATTTATTTTTCCTATTTTTGATGTAATCTTGCAATAAGAATTAGGATTAGTGTTATGGGGGATTAGGATGAGCGGTGGCTAGAAGGCTTTGTCCTGGGAGGCCCACATAATGCCTTTGGAGCAAGCAAACTAAAAGGAGGAAAGAAGAGGAGACATGAAGAATGAAGAATGAAGGCCCCCATAACATTTATTGATTTATAATTTTAATTATTCTTTCATATATCGGATTATATAAGGATAGAGCTTGGCTACCCATTTCTCTTTTCGGGTTATAAAGCGATACCCGATCGCACCAGCCTATTATTCCTTTACATTGGGTTTATAAATTGTTTGATGTTTTATTTATAATTGTGCAATAGAAATGACATGTCTTTTCCTAGTTTCTTCAGATATGGAGATTTAATGTGTGGCCTGGATCCATTTAGGCTCTTAGAAAAAAGTAAATTTTCTACCCAACTACAACTCATAACTAAAATTTTCTATAATTCATAACCTCATATAAAGCCTAAGCATTAAATCAAGATAATTAAAATATTTAGAAGCATCTTAGCTGAATGTTGTATGTCTTACATCATATATACATATTGTTTCACTCTTGCTAAGAGGGGACTTCCATCCTTGCACGATAGGAGAATGCTTGACCTTTGAAGGCATCCCTTGTGTTGGAAGACACCCCTTCTCTCTGATTTAGTCAATAATTATATTTTATCATGCATATAGGCATAAGAAATCCTATAGCCTTGGTCAAATTGAAGTGTCAAAAATGAATTAAAATTTGAGAAGATTTGCATTATACTGAGTCATTATTCATACCACTCTTACTCTAGTCTCTTAGGGAGTGAGTTTAAGGGCTTTAATTTCTTTCTAAAATAATAACAACCTAACTAATCATGCAAAATCATGTGATTTGACCACATGGTTTTAAAATGTAGGAGGAGTTAGTTGGTTGTCACTCCAAATGGTTATAGGTCCAGCAGTCGGGTGGTTTACCCTCTCTTGTGGAGGTAAACCATATACCCACCTTTGCTTAGATTTAGGATGTACTTTAGCCCTCGCTAAAGCTCCCTAGACTTAGAATCTTAGGTTGTTGTTTCCTTTAGGATACAAGCATAAATCCTCACCTCTTAGGCATTTCCACAATCTTGTATCGTTGAATTATAAGTCTTAGTTTTCTAATAAAATTTCAACTCAAATATATAACTCTCTTCAATTTCAAACATATAAAGCCCAACCATAAGATATATTGGGATGCTCATTAAGTTTTCTAGTATCATGAGCATCCCCTACTCATCTCCTATGGCTTCAATAATAAGTCTCACCTTTCGATCTATCCTATTTTATTTTCCAAGTATAACTAATTCATTGATAGTTTTACCCATGAAATCTTTGGAGACAATAATTGCCTACTTTAATCAAGAGTATTTCTATGGGATTCATACTTCTTAGGATGTAATTAACTATGGGGGCTTTCCCCCATAGGAAACTTTAAAACTTGATTTAAATAAACGCTGCTTTATTCATCCATGTAAAGTAGGGAAAAATCTCTGGTATATTCAAAGACTCATCATGCCTTAAGAGTCCTTATTAAGTGATTAGGTCCATTTTAGGGTAGTGATTTCTATCTTTCAAGATAGTATACTATTCGTTGATATCACTCTCGATTACTTTAATAAGTACACCCTCAGATCTACATGGTGTCCCCAATACACATGAATCGTAAAACAAACACCTCAATGGTGTAATTAAATGGGATGACCTTTACCTCCTACAATTTTCTTGGGATTTATTGCTCACTTAATCTAGAAAAATGGCTAATTAAACCCTAATTGCTCTTTCAATATAACTAATGATTAATTAATCCCATGAATAATAATAAATTAGTTAATTAAGTTTATTAATCTTTACTCAACAGTAAATGAACTAAGGAATAGGGTTTGGGACCTCTTTCCTAACCTATTCCCCTAAATTCATTTCACTTTTTCAAAATGAAATTAATTGAAATTTAACTAATTAATTAAATTGAAAACACAATCATATTAAACCTTAATTAATCAATTATTGGGTAGACCTTTAGGTGTTCAATAACCTAAAGATATCTTAAGAAAATTATGGTTAACCCACATGTGTTGGGAGACCATAAAAGCACTTAATTAAGTTCCTTAACTTAATTAATTGTTAATTATTAGGCCCCTTTTATTTTTTAGGATCATTATTAATTTAATTCACAATTCATGTGCATATCATGTTGGCTCACAATTATTTAGAGAATTATGTTAAGGTAACATAAGAAAGGGTTGATTAATGTATATAATGCATACTACAACTTAATTAATTCATGAAATCAAATTATTTACATTTCATTAAACCAAATCAATTAACAGACATGGGAATGGGTTAGGATCAACAAACCACTTCCTCACATCCTTAATTCAAATAAAAATATGAAATTAAAAATGGCATTAAGAAAGCTTTGGTTTACTTTAAATGGCTTTATTTAATATGATTTTTCTTAGAAATTAATTTGTTTGAATGAAATCATGTGTTTATATTTATTCATTCCTTTCCAATCATGTTAAATGTTGTATGTCATTTGAAATCATATATTCATCTTTTCAAAATTAATTAAATCAAATAATTCTTTTATGTAAGCTTGCATGTGTTGGATTAATTTATAATATTTGTGGCTATTATCACTAAAAAATTCAAATTATGTTTCCAAAGTTTATAAATTAATTACATTGATTAGAGTGATAATAGTTATGAATTCATATAGGCTTTGCATGTGCTTATAGCTTAGGTATGTGAAGTAAAGCTTTCTTTTCCTTAATTCATATGTGCTTTTACATGTATTTCAATGTTAATAAGTATATAATCTGGACATCTTGGGAATATGTTAACTAGCCCCAAAGAGGTCATTTGATTATCTCACTTCAATGGTTAATAATGAGACGTACCTGTTTGATTTCATTCATTTGTGTTTCTATATTAGAATTTGGATGGAACTTTGTTTCACATACATAAATGTTTTAAATAAATAGAAATATAATTTATGCATGATTTTCTCCCTCTTATTTACATATGCATTCATGTGTAGTGAGATAGCAAAGTATGTAGTCTGGACATCCCGTGAATATGAGGCTTTAGCTAGCCCCAAGGAGGTCATTTGATTACCTCACTTGCCTGATTAATAAAGGCATGTAATTGCTCATTTCTCTTTAAATGTGTATGTTTAGCTAAAAGATAAAAATCCCTCTTTTCCACTAAAAATGCATGCATCCATAATCGATTAAGTGTTTAGACTAAATTTTCGTGTGATTTAGAGCTTTCTTTCTTATATTCATATATACAAATTTACATATGTTTGAATATAATAGATATATAGTTTGGACATCCTGTGAATATGAGGCTTTAAGTAGCCCCAAGGAGGTCATTTGATACCTCACTTTCTTGGTTTAACAACGGCACATACCTATTTAACTTCACTCTTATGTATTTTTATATAAGAATTTGGATAGAGCTTTAAATTTACATACACTACATAATTCAATCAAATGAAAAGATAAATTTGAAATATACACATATATCCATCATTTAAATTTGCCAAAACATGTTGTATGTATAGATATGCTAAGTATGAAATCATATGCATGTTACATGTGATGGAAAGGAATGGTTTGATATATGTCAAGTGGTAGTAATTTAATTAGATTAATCTTAAGATGCCTTTCAAATTGAATAGAGTTATTTATTGTGAACCTAAACTTAGGATTAACTTAAAATATGTAATAAGTCATTCACTAAAGAGAACTAAATCAAATTAATATACTTTAGAAAGTGGCTTAAGGTAGGGATAGAAGAGGGTAACCATTCTTCATTCTTTTTATAACACTTAGTTGTTAAGTGTAGATCATATGAAATGAAACAAAATATAAATTAAAATTTACAAATTAATTAAATGATTTAAAGTGAAACCAATCTTTATGATGATTTGAATATTTTCTACACTTAGAAATATATAATTCTAATGCTTAGTAAGACACACCGCACAAGCCTTAGCACACACATTAGAATTAAATCATCACTTTTAGTTCTATGTTAGGATGGTGCATGAAGTGATGTATGTTTTGTTTTTTGATGTATTATTTTAGACTAGATGTTAGGGTGTATGCTTCGTAGACTAGATATTTGGCCATTCCTAGCCTAATCATATTTTTTGTAGGGGATTGT
This sequence comes from Cymbidium sinense, assembly GCA_021442155.1. Taxonomy (NCBI): domain Eukaryota; kingdom Viridiplantae; phylum Streptophyta; class Magnoliopsida; order Asparagales; family Orchidaceae; genus Cymbidium; species Cymbidium sinense. The sequence continues at coordinate 67,787,752 of CM038217.1, read as the reverse complement.
GCTTAAGGAGATGCTTAAAAATAAATATAAATGCTCTCTTTACGGGTTGCTTAAACCTCGAAGCATAATCCAAGTTTGGACTGGTTGGCTTGGTTACCAATGTACAAGGTGCTAAGTCCAAAATGTATATATATATATATATATATATATATATATATATATATATATATATATAAAACTACTTGGGATTATGTGTATGTTTAGCTAATGTCTGCTTTGGATGTGTAGTTAGATTTACTTTTCTATAAATGTAATTTTTATAATAGAAATTCGATTAGTGCTATGGGGGATTAGAATAAGCAGTGGCTAGAAGGCTTTATCCTCGGGTGCCCTATAATGTCTTTGAAGCAAGAACATCTAAATCAAAGAAGGAAGAATCAAACCAAGGAAGTGGGAGAATGAAGAATGAAGACTCCCATAGTATTTAATAAAATTATAATTATTCTTTCCTATTCTAGGTTGTATAAGGGGGTGCTTGGCTACCCATCTTTTCTTTTCTAGTTGGCGATTTTCACCGACCTCTTATTCTTTCACGATAGTGATAGAAATTGATTGATGATTTTTTTAGATTGTGTATTAGAAATTGCATCTTTTTTTATAATTTCTTAAATAATTGATGCTTTAATGTGTGGCCTAGATATATTAGGCGCTTAGGGTTAAATTAATTTTTTACCCTAATTAATTACTCATAACTAAAATTTTCAACAACTCATAATCTCATCATAAAGCCTAGGATAAAAATAATATAATTAAATGATTTAGTAACTTAGTATGGTTGTATGTCTCACATCATGCATATCATCTTGAATTACTCTTGTCAAATGAGGGTCTCCATCCTTACATGCATAAGGACAGCTTGACCCATGAGAACAACTCCTACTGATGGAGCTTCACCCTCTTTCACTTTTGATTTGGCCAATAATCTACTTCATCATGCATTTAGGCATATAAAAATTCTTAGGACTTTGTCTAAATGATTTGTCAAAATAAAAGAAATAAATTTTGAAAAGATTTTGCATTTATAGATTAAGTCATATGCTCATACCACTCATGCTAGTGAGTTTAAGACTCTAGTCTTTTCTAATTAAATAGCTACCCTAGCCATCTTGCAATTTCATATGACTAGACCACATGGATTTAAAGTGTAGGAGGAGTTAGCTGAACCTTGATCGCCTTCCTCTTCAAGGAAGGATATTCCCTATCGGAAGGCTGGTCAATGCGGATGATTGGCTTTTGCCCAGCCACCTCATCCCAACTGATAGTGGTGAGAGTCACCCCCTCATAGGTAATGCAGGCTCCCTCAATCCTGCGCCAAAGTAAACCAAGTGGTGGAGTCAGTTTGAGGGAGGCTGGCCCGATCCAAGGCCAAATCCATCTCAAAGGGAAAGGTAAAGATGAACTACGGGAATACCGACTACAAAACAAAGCATGGCCGGCAGATCAGATCTGCATGTGTTGAAATGTAACTTGAGTCAGATTTCTACTTTAATATTTGTCCCAAGATAGTAATAGATATTTAGAGTTTTGAACCCACACTCAACAATTCAAATATGTTTAAGTGGGGTTCATTGGAGAGATTTTGATATTTGGAGGAGAGTCTTTTCCATTTGATTCTGATTTAGAACCCATACTCAACAAATTTAAGTAGTTTGGGTGGGGTTCAAAATTTGAGGAGAGATGTTTGTATTTTTTGTATCTTGTTTGAAAATATTGATGATTTGAAAGAACTTTTACTTAGCAAATTTGGGTATGCTAAGGAGATGTTGTGATTGTGTGTTTGAAATATCTTTGCTTGTTATAATTGATTATATCAGTTTGTTGATTTGAAAATGGGATTTCTTACTTGTCAAATTTGGTATGTTAAGTAGATGCTACATGTGTTTTGATTTGTGTTTGAAAATAAGACTTCCACTTAACATATTTGGAATGTTAAGTGAAAGCCAAAATATGATTGATGTATGTTTGCTTTTCTTTGAAAATGAGACTCCCACTTAACAAATTTAGTTTTTTAGGTGAAAACCCAAATATGATATGATTTATGTTTGCTTTTGTGTTTGAAAATGAGACTCTCACTTAACAAATTTGGTATGTTAAGTGAAAGCCCAAATATGATATGATTTATGTTTGCTTTTGTGTTGGAAAATGAGACTCTCACTTAACAAATTTGGTATGTTAAGTGAAATCCCAAAGAAGTATGTTTGCTTTTGTTTGAAAATGAGACTCTCACTTAACAAATTTGGTATGTTAAGTGAAAGCCCCAAATATGATATGATGTATGTTTGCTTTTCTTTGAAAATGAGATTCTCACTTAAGAATTTTAGTATGTTAAGTGGAAGCCCAAAATATGTTTGATGTCTGTTTGAAAAATGGGAATCCCACCAAACAAATTTGGTATGTTTAGTGGAAGTCAAATGTGACATGAAAATGAGACCCTTACTTAACAAATTGGATATGTTAAGTGAGAAATCAAATATGTCATGAGAATGAGACTCCCACTTAGCACATTTGGTGTGTTAAGCAAAAATCCAAGTGCTATATGAATTTGGGATTCTTACTTAACAACTTTGATATGTTAAGTAAACATCAAAATGCATTATGAATTTGAGATTCTCACTAAACAACTTTGGTATGTTAAGAAAAAATCAGATGTGACATGTAAATAAGATTCACACTTAATAACTTTGATATGTTAAGTGGGAATCAAATGCGACATGAAAGTAAGATTCTCACTTAACAACTTTGATATGTTAAGTGGGAATCAAATGTAACATGAGAATGAGATTCTCACTTAACAACTTTGATATGTTAAGTAGGAATCAATTATAACATGAAAATGAGATTCTCACTTGACAACTTTGATATGTCAAGTGGGAATCAAATTTATATGATGATGAGATTCTCACTTAGCAACTTTTATGTGTTAAGTGGGAATCAAATGTATCATGAAAATGATATTCCCATTTGACAACTTTGATATGTCAAATGGGAATCAAATGTATATGATGTGTTCTCTTTCTTTTGGAAAGAGAGGGGAATTCTTTGTTCAACAAATATGGTATGTCAAATAAGACTCCAAAATATGTTTATGATTTTAAAGAAAAGAAAATCTATTTAATAAATTTAGGTATGTTAAATAGAGTTTAATGATATGTTTTGATGTCATGTATATGATTTCTAGCTTTTGAAAAGAGAGAAACTTCAACTCTAGCATATGTAAAATATGTTGAGTGGAGTTTCAATTTTATGTTATGGTTTGAAAATAGAATCTTCATTCAACAAATTTGAGTATGTTGGATTAAGGTAGCTATTTTCAAAAGGCTGCTTTTTTAAAAAGAGATTTTAAAAGGTTTTCATTTTGAAAATAACCTCCATGTAACAATTATGAGAATTATTGAATGAGGTTTTATTATATGAATTTTTGTGCTTTTTAAAAAGTGTCATTTTTTTTCTTAAATTTATTGGTGAACCTCATCTCACCAAGCTACTGGTAAGGAGGTTCTAAATTTTAATTATCTCTCCTTTTATTGATTAATTTTGTTTTTTATCTATTGGGGGATCTGATAAGGGTTTCAAGACCTACACGGAGTGTGGTCTCAAAACCTAAAAAATGTTGGCTAGCTTTGCTTAAGGATGAAATAAGCTAAGTGCCAATGAAAAGAAAGATTGTATTGGATTCACATGAAATGTAAGTCCACTATTGATGCTTGGAGACAACAATCATCTACTAGAGATGGAGAGAGGAACCGTCCACAGTGGAGTTACCAAAAAAATCTGTTGTGTTTATTTTGGGAGGATATGTGCGGGGCGCATGTATGTATAGGGAGGAGACACCATGCAGATCTGAGGGTATACTTATTGAGATGATCGAGTATGATATTGAGGAATAGTATATTATCTCGAGAGATAGAAGTCACTACCCTACAATGGACCAAATCACCTAATAAGGACTCCTAAGGCATGATGGGTCTTCGACTATACCAGAGATTTTGTCATACTTTACATGGATGAATAAAGTAAGGTTTATTTAAATCAGGTTCTAAAGTTTCTTATGGGGGCAAGCCCCCATAGTTAATTACATCTCAAGGAAAATGAATCCCTTAAGAATACTCTCGATTAAAGTAGGCAATTATTGTCTTTGAAGAATTCAAAAATAGGACTATCAATAAATTATTTGTATTTGGAAAATCAAGTGGGATGGATCAAAAGGAGATAATTATTATTGAAGCCAAAGAAGATGAGTAGGGAATATTCATGATACTAGAAAACCTAGTGAATATTACAAACTATCCTATGATTGGGCTTTATATTTTGGAACATAAAGAGATTTTATATGTTTGAGTTGAAATTTTATTAGAGAGCTAGGACTTATACTCTAACAACACAAGATTGTTAGGATGCATATGAGGTGAGGATTTATGCTTATAGCCCGAGGGGAAACATTGACCTCAGATCCTAAATATAGGGAGCATTGGTGAAAGCCAAAGCATGACCAAAATCTAAGGCAAAAAATAAGTATGTTGTTTACCTCCATAAGAAAGGGTAAACCACCTGACTGCTAGACTTATAATCGCCTGAAGTGGCAAACAGCTAACTCCTACATTTTAAATCCATACAGGTAAGTCATATGCTTTTGCAAGATGGCTAGGTTATTACTATTTAGAAAAGAAACTAAGTCCTTAAACCCACTCCCTAAGAGACTAGAGCATAAGTGGTATGAATAATGACTTAATCTAATGCAAATCTTAACTTTTAATTTATTCTTGACACTTCAATTTAACACAGGCTATAGGATTTTATATGTCTAAATACATGATAAAATTGGTTATGGGCTAAATCAAAAGATAAAGAGGTGTTCTTCCACCATGGGCTTTGAAAGGTCAAGCCCTTTTCTATTTGGCAAGGGTGGAGGCCCTCTCTTGTCAAGAGTGAAAATAAGTTGTTATGCATGGTGTGAAACATACAACATCCAGCTAAGGGGATGCTAAATCTTTTATTATCTTGATTTGATAACTAGGCTTTATGTGAGGTTATGCATTGTTTAGAAAATTTAATTATGAGTGATTAGTTGGGATAGAAAATTTAATTTTTATCCTAAGAGCCTAAGCTCATCCAGGGCATACAACAATCAAGAATCATAAATAAATTATGAAAAGACATGCTACTTCTAATGCACAAGTTGAACCAAATATCCAACAATTTTATAAAGCTAATGCAAAAGAATAATAGGCCAGTGCGGTTGGGTACCGCCATACATCCCAAAAAGAAAATGGGTAGGCGCGCTCTACCCTTATATAACCTGGTCTATGAAAGAATAACTAGAATTTACAAATGAATATGTTATGGGGGTCTTCATATCTTTAAGTCTTCTTTCTTCTTTCTTTATTTGATTTGCTTCATTTGATTTGCTCCATTTGCTTTGCTCCATTTGATTTTCGTAGGATTCTAGGCATCACATGGTACATAAGACATGGTCTTATAACCAATGCTCATCCTAATCCACCATAACACTAATCCTAATTTCTAATGCAAAATTACATTAAAAAAATTGGAAAAGTAAATCTAACTACTCCTGTAAAATAGATATTAGCTAGACATACCATACAACCCAAGCAGCTATATGGATAATTTGAACTTAGCACTCCACACATGGGTAACCAAGCCCACCTATTCTAACTTGGATTATGCTTAGGGGCTAAGCAACCTGCACAACAAAAGCATTTATATTTTATTACAGTGGCCCATTAAGCATAACACCTTGCAGAAAATAGAATTAAGCTAATATCGGCCTAACGTTTAGACTAGGCACATACACCCTAACATCCAGTCTAAAAAATAATACATCATTAAAATAAAATATACACCAAACCATACACCGCCCTAACATAACGCTAGAAGTAGTGACTTAATCTAATATGTGTGTATTAAGGCTTGTGTTGTATGTCCTAACTAGGTTTTAGTGTTGTAGTTTCCTAAGGGTGAAGGATTTAATTTATAAAGGTTTGATTCCTCTTTAAGTGATTTAATTGATTTGAAGATTTTATTCAAGATTTTCTTTTGTTTCATATGGCCTACACTTAACAATTAAGTGTTATAAAGAAAAGAAAGAGAGAAAACTTCTCTTTCGTCCCTACCTTAAGTCATTTCTAAAGCAAGTTAATTAACTTGATTCTCTTTAGTGAATGGCTAATTATATGTTTTAATTAATCCTGAGTTTAGGTACACTCTAAATGACCTTATTCAATAAGAAAGGTATCTTAAAATTAATTAGAATGAACTACGATCACATGACACATATTCATTCATTTCTTTCCATCATATGTAACATGCATATAATTTTGTCCTAAGTATACCTACACACATAATGTAGGTTTTAGCACATTTAAATGATGAATGCAAACAAGTGTATTTAGGATTTATTTGGTTGATTTATGAATGCATGTCTTTTTAATAGAAAGAAGGGGATTTTCATCCATTAGCTACATGCACACTCAAATGTATAAAAGTTTTAAGTGCGTATAGTGTCATTATTTCGCACCAGGAGAATGAGGTACAAGCCCTCCTTGGGCCTACTTAAAGCCGTGCATCCCCGGAATATCCAGACTAATATACCACTTCTCTTATATACACATGGATGTATAAGCAACTATAAGAATAGGAAAACCCATGCAAAAGTTGTATTTGATTTATTTGATGTATGGTTATTATTTGTTGGTAATATCATACATACATAGGTATAAGAATTTTAAGTGAGTACGACATCATTATTCTACACGTGAGGCGTAAGGTACAAGACCTACTTGGGGCTACTTAAAGCCTTGCAGCCCTAGGATGTCCAAATTAATATACCACTTTTCTTATATACATGTGAATGTACAAAAAGAACCATAAGAATGAGAAGTCATGCAAGAAGTCATATTTGATTTGATTATATGATTTACATATGTGATATGAAGTTCTTCCTAAGTCTTAGCATGGAGACATATAGGAATAGAGTTAGACAAATATTGTGTTCTTTTCAAATGAACTATACATTTGCGAATCCTATGTGAATCCATGTAAGTAAGGAAAGAGAGCTTCATATTGCATATCTTAGATTATAAACACATGCAAACTTATAGATACTTGTAATTAACATCACTCTATATGTTATAGTTGATTTATACACTTAAAAAAATAGCTTTTGATTTAGTAGTGATAATAGTCACACCTATTTTTAATTTAAATCAACACATGCAATTTGACATAAAAGAAATCATTTCATTTGATTAATTTTAAGAGAGATGAATGAATGGTTACAAATGACAAACAACATTTAATATGATTGGAAGGAAATAAATGAACATAAGCACATGATCTCATTCATTCCAACCAATGCCTAAGGATAATCATACCAAATAAGGCTACTTAAAATAAACCAAAGTTCTTTAATGTTACTTTTAATATTAAGTTTGATTTGGTTTAGGAAGTGTGAAAGAGATTTGCTATTCCTAACCCAATTCCCCATGTGTGAGTTAACTTGGTTTAATGAAGAGTAATTAAATTAATTTTATGGCTTAGTTAGGTTAAGGTATGAAATAAGCGAATTAATTAAACCTTACCTATATCACCTTAAGTTAATTGATTAAACAACTATGAGCTAATATAAAATGCAACCACATATAATGTAAATATCAATGTTCCAATGAAGTGAAAAGGGCCTAATGCAATTAGCTCATAAATGGTTAATTAATTAAGCTTAAGGACCTCACTTAGTTACTCTTATGATTTTCTCACACATGTGAGCTAATCGTAATTTCATCATCTCTCACCTTGGGTTATTGAACACTTAAAGAGCTATCCAACATTAATTAAGGGTGATTAGATGTGAATGAATGAATTTTAAATTAATTTTATAAAGCCTTTAATTGATTGATTAAATTCTTTGATTATATTTTGATTAAAATAATGAAATTAACTTAGGGGAAAAGGATCAAGGACAAAGCCTCAATCCTAACCCTTATGTTATTTCAAACACTTAATTAGGTTCTAATTTTTATCTTGATGATTAATTAATTAAATAGGAAATTAATTATTTCCTTAACCATTAATTAATTTGATTTTAAAAGTAAGGAAAACTTAGTAAATAAATTAGGAAAAGTATTACAATCACATCCCCTAAGCTACCTTACTATTCAACAAAGGTAATTAGGCTTAAATAACTAATTAAACCACTATTCATTCACTAATTATCACTAATTAGATTAAGAGAGTGATTAAGGCTTAATTAATTAGTTTTCCTAATCAAACAGACAATAAAATCCCAGAAAAATAGGAGAGGCATAGGTCATCCCCCGAACATCCATAGAAAATTTGAGATTAATTGGGTGATTAATTAAGGAGTAATTAAGCTAATTAAATTTTAAATAAAAGCTTAATTAAGCCAAAATCACTATTTAAAATCAATTAATAATAATTTTTCTAGATTCTACTCTAAAATATCTTTAAAATGAGCCCAAGTTTGTATTTTTTTTATTTTTCTAGAATGAGTTATGATTTTTAGATGTTTCACGCTTAGAAAGAAATTGATTAAGCTTAATTAAAGCCTTAATCCCATCTAGCCATGTGGCAGTTGATGCGGCAGGCTGACGTAGTGCATTTTTCACATGGCGCAATGGTAGTGGCTATTTAAATTGTCACATTTGAAGGCTGACTCAGATTGCGGCAAACGTGCTTTCTCCATGGACTGTCTAATCTAAGATCGGACGGTCACGATTCAATCCATGATTTAGGAAGGGAATCAAGGGATTTACAGAAGGATCTAATCAAAGTTATTTATTCCAATCATGTAGAACGGATGACTCATGATTTATTCTGTTCATGAGCGATGAAAGATGGATGTCGTCCATCATCCCCCATTTAATCCAAGCTTACCTGAGCTCAGGTTGCCTCCAAATTCTTCCCACGCCTTCAAGGAAGGGAGACGCATACATCCAATGATCAAAAACTCATGACTTTCAAATTCTCTTCACAAAAGACCAACCTATTTTTCCATATAATGCTTAGTTTGTATTATTACCACATCGGAGCTAATTTTCGTTGGTGCAACGCCAGAGGTAGGTTCGCCTGGTTGAGGTGAGGCCTTGATGAGAAGCTTTGAGCTTGATTTGGGGTAGAGTGCTCGATCAATCAATCCATGTATGCAAAGGCCTCGGTTCTAATTGTACTCCTATCTCCGGTGCTTGACAATGCTTGGAGATGATTCAGTTGGCTTCGACAGAGTAGGAGGATGGTGTGGGTGCAGGGAATTTGGATTTGATCAAGTAGGGAGGAGTATTTCTCTAAGGAATGGTGTCCTATTTTGGCTTTGCTCAGCTTTGCTTGAGGAGGAGGAAAGCTGATTGAGGAGGGCTTGGGAACACTTGGAATGCTGAGAGAGTTCAAAATGGCTTCCTAAGCTCAGTGTGTGTCAATTGTGTCCTTTCCCACTTGAATTGAGGTTGTATTGGTCGAAAGCATGCATGATGGATGGACGGATGGGTTGGCTTGCTTCAGCCAATAGGCCACCGTCAGGGTGCCAGAGAGGTCATGTTTAACTCCACATGGCTCGACTTGAGTGGAGGGAACCATGGGAGGAGCCTCTAAGGCTGGTGTGCAAAGTTCCCTTTTGGTTTGTCCATAAGGTGCTCAGTTTGGCTTGAGTGAGGAGTAGGTGAGCTCCCTTTGGTATAAGGATGACCTAGGGCCAGTTAGGTGGGCTAGGTGGGTCGAGTTGAGCCTCACCTAAGTGCTTGGGAGCTGTCATGGTGATGGGGGAGTTACTTTTGCTTGTTAAGGTGAAGATCAACGAAAAGAGGCTAATCCCATTAGTAGGGTCCACCATGGATTTGGGTTGATTTGGGAATGAATTAGGACATGTTTGGGTCCATTTGACCAAGTCCTAGGGCCCCATGAGTTGGTTTGGAGTTATTTGATTTCATTTGGTCAAAATGAGTTCATTTGGGTTAGGTTGGGTTTGGTTGACCAATTGGTCAAATTGGGTCAAACCAAGGCTTGGGTTAGGTTAATATGATGATTTAGGATGTTTTGGTTCAATTTATTTGGATTGGTTTGGCCTAGGTTTGAGTTTGAATCATTTGGATTCGAAAGGGTCAAATTGGTCAAGTTGATTAATTTGACCAATTTGACCAAATTGGGTTAGGTTAGGTGTTGAGTCAAATTCAATTGGTTGATTGAAAGTGAATGTAAGCTTTGGTTTGGTTTAATTTGGATTTAATTTTATTTTTAGCCATTTTGATCATTTAGGTCAATTTAGGCTAGGTTGAGTCAAGTTGATCAATTGGTCAGCTTGGGCTCAATTATGACTTTGGTCAAGTTCAATAATCAATTTAGGATGAACTTGATCCATTGGTTGCAATCAATTTGGATTAAATTATGATTTGACCTATTTTGGCTTTTTAGGCTAATTTGGGTCAACTTAGGTCAAATGGCCAAATAGGCTTGGTTTGGCTCAAGTGAGGTTTGGTCATGTTCAATCATTGATTATGAGTGGATTTGAGTTAATGGTTTCAAATAATTTGGCATATGGTGGATTTTGGCTAGTTTGAGTTTCATTTAGGCTAAATGTTGACTTGGTCAAAGGCTAGGTTTGACTTGGTTTGACCCAATTCTAGGTGGTTGATCACCCTAGGGTGATTGTTGGTTATGTTGTGAGGTTTAGATGGGCTTAGTTAATCCAATTTGGGTTATATTAGAACTAAAAAAGGCCTTTTAGCTCATTTTAGGTCAAGTTGACCTAAAAGGGTCAATTGGCTTGATCATGGCTTGATTCAACTTTAGTTGAACTCACACATGAGCCTAGGATGGAAATATAAATCTAATTGCAAGTGGTTTGAAGCCAAAAAGATTTTGGTTCATATGATAATTTTAAGTCAAAAGAGGTTAACATGGGTTTGATTTGGGTTGACTTAATTTGGCTTGGTGATTGTATGTTATGTTTATATTTGGATCAGTGATTGTATGAATGATTGAATCATGAAGAAACCCATGAGTTTTGAGTTGATTTGGATATCATTTAGCCAAGTTCAAGAAATTGGCTAAAAAAGACTAAAATTGGGAATTTGATTGATTTGGGTATGGTTTTGGTCACCTAGATTTATATTTCATTTATATTTGTGAATATAAATGAAGATATAAATGGTTAATGAGAAAATCACTTGAGTTTGGAGTGTTTTGGAAGCAATTTTGACCAAATCTAGGGACGTAGGTCAAAAAAGGCTAACTTGGGTTTTGGTTTGGTTTGATTTTTTTTTTTATTTTTGGTCATTGGAGGGTGGATTTCATTTATATTTGTGAGTACAAATGAAGGAATAATTGACTTATAAAGAAATCAATCAAGTTTAGGTTAATTTGGATCAAGATTTGGTTAAGCTTATGGGGGTAAGCCCATAAAGCATAAGAAGAGATTCTGGGATTTGAATTTGGTTTGATTTATTTTGATTTGGTTTGAATGGTTTAAACTTAGATGTCATTTATATTTGTGAATATAAATGAAGTAATGATTAATTCATAAAGAAATCAACCAAGATTGATTTGGTTTGAAGGAGTTTTGGCAAAGTATATGAAGGTGGTTCATATGACTTAGGAAGAGATTTTGGAGTTTGGATTTAACCATGGGTTTCAATCATCTGAGTTGATTTGGAATTTGAGATTGGATTTGATTTGGAATCTTAGGTTTGAATTGATCTTTGAGGAAATCAATTGAATTAGGATTGATTTGAGTTTGGTTAAGACTAAGTCCCTAAGATAAAATCAAAGGGCTTAGAAAGGGATTTGGAATTTGAATTTAATCATGGATTTCATTCTTTTGATTTGGGATTAGATTTATGATCTTGAATTTGAATTTGAGGTTGAATTTGATAATTGAGAAAATCAATTGAATTGGTTTGGAAGAAGGAAGCAAGGATAGGGTGTAGGCTATAGGGTAGGCAAGTCTTCCTAAATCCCTAAGGCATAACCTATTCCTATAGTTAATTCTTTTAAATCTCTAGGGTTAAGTTAAGTGTTCTCTTAATCACTAGAAGTGTCTTAAGATTAAGGAACTCTTAGTTTCTACAATAGTCCTGGATCTATGACGAGGAAGTTGAGAGCTCACTCCAAAAGTAAGGTCAAAAAGAAGTATGAGAAAAGGTTTGCTAATCCTAATCCCATTCTCATATGTGAGTTAATTTAGTTCAATGAAGAATATTTAGGTTGATTTTTATGATTTAATTAGGTTAGGGTATGGATTAAGTCAATTAATTAACACTTACCTAGGTCATCTTATATTAATTAACTAATTAATAATGAACCAATATAATATGCAACCACATGAAAAGTAAAATAGCAATGCTCCTAAGAAATGAAAGGGGCCTAATGCAATTGGTTCATAATTAATAGTTAATTAGGCTTAAGGGATTTAATGAATTACTTTTATGATTTTTTACACCTATAAGCTAACCATAATTTCATTAAATTTCTTTAGACTATTAAAATCTAAAGGGCTACCCAAAATTGATTAGAGGTAATTAGATGTGAAGTGGATTTTAGTTTAAGTTAATTAAGCTTATTACTCCGATTGGTTAAGCATTAAGCATATTCAATTAATGAAGTGATATCAACTTAAGAAAATAGATCAAGAAAGAGGCCTTAATCTTAATCCCTAAGCCCTTCATTTGATAACTTAGGCTCTGATTTTATCTTTGAAGATTAATTAATTAATTAAGCTATTAATAACCTCATTAATCAATCATTAATTTAATTCCAAAAAGTAAATAAAACTTAGGAAATGAATAAGGAAAAGTATCCCAATCACATTGCCTAAGCTCCCTTACTATTCAATAAAAGTAATTAGGCTTAAATAATTAATTAAGTTATGGTTCATTCACTAATTATCACTAATTAAATTAAGAGAGTGATTAAAGATTAATTTTTTGATCCCCTAATTAAGTAACTAATAAAATCCCAAAAAATAGGGAGGCAAAGGTCATCCCCCTAAACATCCATAGTAATTTTGAGATAATTGGGTGATTAATTAAGGAATAATTAAGCTAATTAAATTTTTAATTAAACTTTAATCAAGCCAAAATTACTATTTAAAATTAATTAATCATAATTTTTCTAGATTTTACTCTGAAATATCTTTAAAATGAGCCTAAGTTTATATTTTTTGGATTTTTCTACAATTAGTTATGGAATTTAGAAGTTTCAACCTTAAAAATAGATTAATTAAGTCTAATTAAAGCCTTAATCCTGTCGGGCCATATGGAGGATGATGCGGCGCACTTTCGACATGGCATGACGGGATTGACTATTTAAGTTGTCACATCCACCTGATTGGACGCAACCCATCAACCCAACCCAACGGGTCGCCATGTCAATAGAATGAAGGCCGCTGATCTTTCTCCTTCGCGAGAGATGAAAGATAGATGATGTCTGTCTTCCCCCGTTTGACCTGAGCTCACCCGAGCTCAGATTGGGATCAAATTGATCCCACACCTTGAGAAGAAGGAGAGTAACACATCTAACAGTCAACAACATATGGAATTTGAATTTGCTTCATAAAGGACCAGCCTATTTTCATACAAGGCTAGGTTTTGGAAAATTACCTCACCGAAGCTTATGGCCCGTGGTTCCAATGATTAAGGAAGCTTCATTTGGTAGAAACAAAGTCCTATTGAGCTGCCCGAGCTTCAATTTGAAGTAACTTGCTCGGTCAGTCAATCTCCTCCTCTTTGGTGATTAATTTTGGTCAAAATCCTATCTTCGGTGCCTTGGAAGCTTGAGAAATGATTTATTTGGCTTCGACTAGGTGCGGTGAAGGTGTGGGTAAGAGGAATTAAGGTTTGGTTGAGGATTGAGCAAATGGAGTATCAAAATTGGCTCCCATATTTTGGCTTCCACACAGAGAGAAAATTTCGATCGAAGAGAGCTCGGGAAGGCTTGGAATGGCTCTGAGGAGTTTTGGAATTGATAAAAGAACTCGAGTGAATCAAATTGATGCCTTTGCAGCTCAAAATGAGGGAGTTAAGTTTAAGATTTCTCATCAAGGACAGGCGGGATGTGTGAGCTTGATTCAACTGGCAGGTCACCGTCAAGGTGCCAGAGTGGTCATGTCTAACTCCACGTGGCTCGACTTGAGTGGAGGGAACTATGGGAGGAGTCTCTAAGGCTAGTGTGCAAAGATCCTATTTGCTTTGTCCATGGGGTGCTCGGTTTGGCTTGAGTGAGGATGAGGTGAGCTTCCTTCGGTCCATGGCCGATCTAGGGTGAGTTAGGTGAGCTTGGTGGGTTAGATGGAGCATAACTTGAGTGCTTGGAGGCTGCTAAGGTGATGGGGAAGTCAACTTTGCTTATTGCTATGAAGATCCAATGGAAAGAAGGTTCATTCAATGGATAATCCCCTTGGTGGGGCCCACTTTGCCTTTGAGATGACTTTGGAGTGACCTGGGGCTAATGTGGGTCAGGTTTGGTCAGCCACCTATGTCCCTTGGTTTGGTTTTAGGTGATTTGGCTCAATTTGTTCAAAATGGGTTCATTTGGGTTAGGTTAGGTTGGGTTGACCAATTTGTCAAATTGGGTCAAACCAAGACTTGGGTTAGGTTCATATGATGATTTTTGATGTTTTGGCTTAATTGGTTTTGATTTATTTGGCTTAGGTTTAAATTTGACTCATTTGGATTCAAAAGGGTCAAATCGGTCAAGTTGACTAATTTGACCAATTTGATCAAAGTAGGTTGGGTTAGGTGTTGAGTCAAGTTCCATTGGTTGATTGAAAATGATTATAGGCTTTGGTTTGGTTTAATTTAAATTTAATTTGAAATTTGGCCAATTTGACCCTTTAGGTCAATTTGGGCTAGCTTGGGTCAAGTTGACCAATTGGTCAAATTAGGCTCAATCATGGCTTTGGTCAAGTTCAATAAATAGTTTAGATTGAACTAGAGCCATTGGTCACCATCAATTTGGATCAAATCATGATTTGACCCATCTTGACTTTTTGGGCTAACTTGGGTCAAGTTAGGTCAAATGGGCTATCGGGCTTAGTTTGGCTCAATTGATAGTTTGGTCATGTTGAGTCATTGATCATGAGTGGATTTGAGTCAATGGTTTCAATCAATTTGGCATATGGTGAATTTTGGCTAGTTTGGGTTTTATTTGGGCTAAATGTTGACTTGGTCAAAAGCTAGGTTTGACTTAGTTTGACTCAATTCAAGGTAGTCGATCACCTTAGGATGATTGATGATCGTGATATAAGGTTTACATATGCTTAGTTCAATCTAATTTGGGTTGGATTGGAACTTGGCTCAAAAAGATCTTTTAGGTCACTTTGGGTTATGTGGACCTAAATGGGTCAATTGGCTTGATCATGGCTTGATTCAAGTTTAGTTAAACTCACAAATGGACTTAGGATGAAAATATAAATCCAATTACAAGTGGTTTGGAGGTTCATATGACAATTTTAAGTCAAAAGGGGTTAACATGGGCTTGACTTGGGTTGACTTGGATTTGGTTTGATAATTATAGTTTGTGTTTATATTCGGAACAATGATTGAAGGGATGATTGAATCATGAAAAATCCATGGGTTTTGAGTTGATTTGGGTATCATTTAGCTAAGTTGAAGAAATTGGCTAAAAGGGTTAAAGTTGAGAATTTGATTTGATTTAGGTTTGGTTTTGGCCATTTGGATTTATATTTCATTTATATTTGTGAATATAAATGAAGATATAAATGATTGATGAGAAAATCACTTAGGTTTGGAGTGATTTGGAATTAAATTTGACCAATTTTAAGGATGTAGGTCAAAAGGGCTTAAGTAGGGAATTGATTTGGTTTGATTTATTTTGGTCATTGGAGGGTGGGTTTCATTTATATTTGTGAATATGAATGAAGGAATGATTGAATTATAAATAAGTCAATTGAGTTTGGGTTGATTTAGATTGAGATTTGGTTAAGCTTATGGAGGTAGGTCCATATGGCTTAGAAAAGGTCTTGATTTGGTTTGATAATTGTTTGATTTGATTTGAATGGTTTGAATTTAGATTTTATTTATATTTGTGAATATAAATGAATGAATGATTGATTTATAAAGAAATCAACCAAATTTGATTTGGTTTGAAGGAGTTTTTGGCTAGGCATATGAAGGTGGTTCATATGGCTTAGGAAGAGATTTTGGAGTTTGAATTCAATTATCAATTTTAATCATTTGGAATTGGAGATTGGGTTTGAAATTTGGGTTGGGATTTGATTTGAGATTGAATCTGATGTTTGAGAAAATCAATTGAATTAGGGTTGATTTGAATTTGGTTAAGGCTAAGTCCATAAGATAAAGTCAAAAAGCTTAAAAGGGGATTTGGAATTCGAATTTAATCATTGGCTTCAATTACTTGATTTGGGATTAGATTTATGATCTTGGATTTGAATTTGAGGTTTGGTTTGGAAGAAGAAAGTAAGGATTATGTTTAAGGTTATAGGGTAAGCAAGTCTTCCCAAATCCCTAAGGCATAACCTCTTCTTATGGCTAACCCTTTTAAGTCTCTAAACTTAAGTTAAGTGTTCACCTAATCACTAGAAGTGTCTTAAGACTATGGAGCTCTTAGTGTCTACAAGAGTCCTATATCTATTATGAGGAGGTTGAGAGCTCACTCCCAAAAGTGAGGTCAACAACCCTACATTAGCCTCATGGCCATTTAAGTGTTGGTGTACCGACATAGTGAGCCCAATTGATCCTCCTTCTTCCAAGGGTCAATATTTCATTCTAGCTACCATCGACTTCTTTTCCAAGTGGGCCGAGGCAATCCCACTTAAAGAGGTCACATCTCAGCATGTGCTCTAGGTTTTCAACAATCATATCGTATATAGGTTCAGGGTGCCTCGATGAATTATATCTGATAATGGTACTGCATTTAAGAGCACTAAAATCAACAGCTTTTCCTAGAGACACAAAATAGATTGGAGATACTCAACCATCTACTACCCAAGGGCAAATGGCTTGGCAGAAGCATTCAATGAAACTCTCATCCAAATATTAAAGAAGACACTCAACGATAATAAGAGACAGTGGCATGAGCAGTTAGTTGAAGCCTTGTGGGCTTACCGCACCATTTACAAAACTCCCACTCAACCTACTCCTTTCTCCTTAGTGTATGGGTCCAAGTCGTTCTACCATTGGAAGTCCAACTCCCATCATTAAGGATAGCTGTGGGTAGTAAAATCACAACGGAGCATAATGCCAAGTTGCAATTAGAAGAGCTCGAAGGTTTGGAGGAGAGACACATCTGGGCATGCCAGAACCTCGAGTTGTACAAAGCTAAAATGGTTCAAGCTTATAACAAGTTGGTCCATCCTATAGCTTTTCAAGTACAAGAGCTTATTTTAGTTTTAAGGAGACTAATTGTTGGCTGTTGAAAGATGGGAGGCAAGTTTGAATGCACTTGGGAAGGCCCTTTTACCATAAAGAATGCCTACCAAGGAGGATCTTATAAACTCATAAATTATAAGGGAGAGCGCCCAATGCTTCCAATCAATGGGCTTTGCCTAAAAAAAATGCTATCCATAAATTAATCATCAATAAAATTTCTTTCATCTCACATTCTATCTCTTGCGAATCTGGCACAATGTGTTTAGGGTAGGTGTAAGGAACCCAAGTGGCATCATATCCTTTAGTAACACAACACCAACACAGACTACACACAACTACATATGAAATAAACATATATCTTTTATCTCAGGCTATTTGTATGTGGGATAAAGCCCCTTTGTGGTGTATATTTTTGGTGTTTGGGTGCTTTATGTGTATATGTGAGGGGACACCACACAGATCCATAGATGTATTTATTAGGGTGATCGGGTACGACATTAATAAATAGTATACTATCTCGATAGATAGAAGTCACTACCTTATAATGGACCTAATCACCTAATAAGGACTCCTAAGGCATGATGGGTCTTCAAATATACTAGAGATTTTTCCCCTACTTTACATAGAAAAGTAAACCAGGGTTTAATTAAATTAGGTTCGTTAAGTTCCCTTTGGAGGCAAGCCTCCATAGTTAATTACATCATAAGAGAAGTGAATCCCTTAAGAATACTCTCGTTTAAAGTAGGTGATTGTTGTCTCTAAAGAATTCAAAGATAGGGATATCAAAGGATTGGTTGTATTTTTGGAAATCGAGTGGGAGATATCAAAGAGGATGAGTACTTATTGAAACTAAAAGATATGAGTAGGGAGTACTCATGACACTAAGAAGCCTAATGAGCACTCCAATCTATCCTATGGTTGGGATTTATATATTTGAATTTGAATAGATTTATTTATTTAACTTGAAATTTTATTAGAAATCTAAGACTTATAATTCCACAATATAAGATTATGGAAATGCCTAAGAGGTGAGGATTTATGCTTATAGCCCACAAAGGAAAATAACAACCTTAGATCCTAAATTTATGGAGCTTTGAGGGCCAAAGCACGACCTAAATCTAAAGTGAAAGTGGGTATATAGCTTACCTCCACAAGAGAGAGTAAACCACATGATTACTGGACTTATTATCGCCTAGAGTGGTAGCCAGCTAACTCCTCATACGCTTTAAATCCATGTAGGCAAGTCATATCCTTTCGCAAGATAGCTAGGTTGCTATTATTTAGAAAAGAAACTAAGTCCTTAAACCCACTCCCTAAGAGACTAGAGCATGAGGGGTATGAGTAATGACTTAATCTAATGCAAATTCTTATCAAATTTTATTTAATTTGGGACTCTTTATTTTGACACAGGCTATAGGGTTTTATATGCCTAAATGCATGAGAAGTTTATTATGGGCCAAATCAAAAAAGAAAGAGGTGTCTTCGATCATAGGCTCTCAAAGGTTAAGCCCATTCTATTTGGCAAAGATGGAAGCCCTCTCTTAACAAGAGTGAAACAAGATGATTATGCATGATATTAAATATACAACATCTAGTTAAGAGATTGTTAAGTATTTTATTATCTTAATTTAATGCCTAGGCTTTTATATGAGATTATGAGTTATTCTAGAGGTTTAGTTATGAGTTCTTAGTTTGGATAGAAAAATTCATTTTTACTTTAGGAGCCTAATCGCATCCAGGCCATACAGCAATCATTAATAATAAACAAACTATGAAAAGGCATGCATTTTCTAATGCACAAGCTATACAAAATATCAAATAATTTTATAAAGTTATCACAAAAGAATAAAAGGCCTTGTGCAGTCGGGTACTGCCGTATAACCTGAAAAGAAAAATGGATAGTCGAGCTCTAGCCTCCACTCATGCTAGTCCCCCATATCACTAATCATAATTCCTAATGCAAAATTACATTGAAAGAAGGAAAGTAAATCTAGCTACACTTGTAAAATAAATGTTAGCTAAACACACAATACAATCCAAGCAATTATATGAATAATTTGGACTTATCACCCCACACATGGGTAACTCCTATCCTATTGTGTTCGAAACAATCGAAATGAAAGGCGAAGCTTGTTCGAGTTCAAGTTTGTTTGCCATTATTAAGGTCGAGCTCGACTCGAGCTTGATACGAGCTTTTATGATGATGTTCAAGCTCAAGCTCATTTAAAAAAATCTTGTTCAAGCTAGGCTCAAGCTTGTTCACGAGCTCCGTTTAGAATTGGCTTATCAAGCCTGTTAACAAGCAGCTCATTTAATGAAATAAACGAGCCTTAATCGAGTTAGTTCATGAGCAACATGTTGAGAAATATAAATAATACTATTTATGAACAAGCTTTAATCGAGCCTTTATCGAGCCATTATCAAGCTCATTAACGAGCTTGTTCACAACCTTTAAATGATACTGTTCATGAACATAAATGAACTGAACAACAACTTGTTCAAGCTTATTCATTTAGCAATTGAGTATTTATAAAAGTGTTTAAGCTCGTTCTATTAGTTAAATGAATGAACATAAATGATCTCTAACTGAGCCGACTCATGAGTAGGTTGTTGAACGCTTGGTTCATTTGCAGCCCTGCTAATGTGGGTTATGCTTAGGGGCTAAGCAACCTGCACAGTGAAAGTATTTATATTTTTATTATAGCAGCCCCTTAAGCACAACCCCCTGCAGAAAATATGATTAGGCTAATAATGGTCTAACATCCAGTCTATGAAACATACACCCAGTCATCCAATCTAAAATATCACATCACAAAAAAAAATATAACATCATACATACAATCAATACATCGACCTAACCTAACTCTAGAGTTGGTGACCTAGTATTCTAGTGTGTGAATGAAGGCTTATGTAGCAAGACTTTACTAGGCTTCTTTAGTTTAAGTTTCAATTTGGAGTTTGAATTTGTTTAAATTTTACCATTGGGTGATTTCAATTTAAATGATTTAATGATTTAATTTTCATTTTTATTTCACTTTTATTTGGTTAAAGTGATGTCTAAGTTTTCAAGAATGAAGAGTAGAATGAATTCCATTTGTAGATGGAACTCAACATATTCTACATCCTAACTCCTAAAGAGTCTAACTAAGGTCCTTAAGTATCTTAATTAGCCTATTTGAATTTGTGTTATTTATTTGATTTGATTTAGATTTTAGGATTTGAGTTTATTTAATCTTCATGTATTTGATTGATTAATTTTGGATAAATGTGTTGATTTAATTAAATTTTGATAATTCAATATCCTTTAATTCAATCTCTAGTTTCTTTCCATAGGGTTTTAATTTAATTCCTTAATTTCATATGATTAATATCATTTCGATGTTATTTAAATTCATTGATTTCATTATTCCATTTAAGTTTGATTTAGATTGGTGAATGTATTTTAATTTACTTATGATTTATTTGAAGTCTAATGTATTCTTTTATTTGAATTTCAATTAAGAGTTTAACTTCTTGAATTTAGCTGTTTAGTTTATGTATAAATTATCCCTTTAATTTGATGATTAATCTCTTATCTTAATTCAATAGGTTTGTTTTATTTGAGTTTTATTTTTTTGTTTGACTTATTTTGATATTATTTGAAATTAAGAGTAATTGGATATGATTTAATAACTTTAGAGTTTATATTTAATTTTATGTTTATTAGATTTGATTATGATTTATTTATTTACAATTTGATTGGATAAAATGAATTGAAAGTTTACTTTGATTTTAATTGAGTTTGAATATTTATGATTAGAATTTCATTTTAATTTCATTCATTTATCATGTTTATGAGATTTTAGTTTATATTTTGATTTTACACATTTTAATAATAAATTAATTTTTCTTATTTAGGTAGGTTGAATTAGATTTACTTTGACCATGAATTAAATTGATGATAGTCTTTCTTTATTTGATTTAATTTGATTTGATTAACTTTATTAATCTATAGGTTTTCTCAGGTTCAATATGATTATATAATTAGTTTAATTTAGAAGTGTGTTTAGGTTAATTATTAAATTAAATTAAGATTTGTTTAATTTTTAATTTTGATTCAGATTTGTTTAGGTTAATGATATAAATGAAAAAGATTTAGATTTAATTTTGGATTTGAATTTAATTGCATTTTAATTATGTTCAAATTTATGTTTGATTAAGCTTAAGTTTAATATGATTAATTTGATTAACATAATTAGCTTACTTGAGGGGTGTAATTAATTAGTAAATTTAATTATGGGTTTTATTTAAGCTTAATTTAAGAGTTAGTTTTAATATAATTTATTTAAATTAATTTGATTCGTTAAAATGATGGATTAATTCATTAAGTTTGCATTAATTAGATGTTTGATTTATTTGGTTTGATTAAAAATAATTAAAATTTTGAATTATTAGATTAATTAAAGATTTGTTTAATTATAAATTAATGACTTAATTGCCCACAAGTGAATGGGTTGATTTAATAAGTTTAATTAAGTGTTGTACTTAAATTTCATTTAATCAAGTGTTTAATTTAATTAAGTGAGTTAATTGTTTATTTTTATTTCAGTTAAACTTAAGGATTCATAATTATAGTTAAGTTTGATTTCATTCATTATAGTCATTAAATTTCATTTAATGCTTTAATTATGAATTTATATTAGATTTAATGGTTAGGTTTATGTATTAAAGGCTAATTAATTATCTTATTCCAAATGGATGTGATTTAATCAAATGTTAATTAAGTTTACTTTAACTTTATTTGGTTTAATTTGATTAATATTAAATGATTATGTTGAATTGGTTTATTAATCAATTTTATTTTTAGTTTATTTAATGATTAATTAATGTTCAATTTGTTCTAATTTGTTAAGTAGTTTCATATAATTAAGATTCAATACTTCATGTTGGTTTTACAAGATTAGTTTTATTTTATATTAAAGGTTCATTGATTTATTTAATTATGAGTTTAATTTAAAAATCTAATCATTTAATTGAATTTCATTAACTCAATTAGGTTCAATTATCTTTAAATTTAATTTCATTTGAGGGATACATGATATTTTTCTGATTTAAGTTTGATTACCAATCATTTGGGTATTACATAAATTTTTATTTTGATTTGATATCTAAATTATTTTTAGATTATGTTTTAAGTAATCCCTTAACTGATTAAACTTTTAATCTTAAGTGTTTATTTGGAGTTCATTGGGATTCAAAAAATCACATTACTTTCTTAAAAGTCCTAGATGTCAACTGAAGTGATTTAAGTTATTTTGACAATTTTTTTCTGTAATTTTGTGGATTTTTATTTGGTTTATTTTATTAAAATGAATAATCTGAACTTTAAAATTTAATTTCTTCCAATCTAGAAGTCTTCTTTACTTGAGATTTTTATGATAGGTGGGTTTTAACTTTAGTTTCAATTCCTAAAAATTTCAACTCAATCTAACTTGTATTTTTAGATTAATTAATGAAATTTCATTTTCACTAAAATCTAAATAAAACTCAAACCATTTAGTGGAACTTGAGAAATTTTCGTTCCTTGGATTCCTCTCGGAAAGACGAATCCAATAAGCCCATATTTATAATTTTTCATTAAGTATTTTATTTTTTTTACGAATTTTCAAAATTTTAGAAAACTTAATTAATTTTCAAAATCAGAAAATAGGCGCTTTACCCAGTTAACCTAGTTAGCGCCACACGCTACGATAAGCCATGTGGCACTACACGTTGCATGGTACGCATGCGCGTGGCCTGCGGCTACATCAACCAACGAGAGGGAAAGGGATGGGGAGGCCGAATGTCATCGCCCCGCGTGATCGGACAGTTGGATCGATCCGCATGATCTAGATCACGTGATCTGCAGATCCGAACTGTAGGATCCACAGATTCAAACCACACAATATTGGATCTGAATTATGTGATTTGAGCCATCCGATCCCATAACGGCAGGGTCAAATGGCTGGCAGGAAATCTGGCGGACGGAACAGTAATTTTAGGCTATTTTTGTGATTTTGAACCAAATTTTGTCTGATTGGGCTCGATTTTGCGGCGATCTTTGTCAAAAAACTTTTCGATTCACATGGGGATGATATAAAATGAAAAATGTGAGGGTAATCTAAGGAAATTTTCTAAAATCGTGCATACATTACCACAAATAAAGCTACTTAAGGCCGACTAAAGTTTGATGAAATTACCTCACTCGGGATGGTTTTCGGTGGTGATGATCCAAGCACGCTCTTGAGTGGAGGAAGAAGCCTTGGAATGAGCCTAGACTTTTGCCTACACTTAGGAACGATGTATTCTTCAATTGCCACTGCTTCCTAGCCAAAATCCACCTGATTTTGGTGTTTTTAGCTCAAGAGAAGTGGGGGAAGTGGTTGCTGGTTGCTTCGGGAGCTCTAAGAGACTCTCTAATGCTGAAATCACATCTCTTTACTATCTCTATTATCTCTCTTTTAATGGTGGCCGAAATTTCCCATTGAAGGGTGATGGGAAGGTTTGTTGGGTGGTGATGGTTGATTGGGGACTTTGGATTTAGCTCACAAAGTCTTCCTTCACTGCCATAGAATCAGCTCCATTGAATGCAAGTGTTGGGGAGGAGTTGAATTTATGTGATGAAGAGAATTAAATGAGGTTGGGTGGAATCCTATGTGGGGGAGGATCCATGAGAGATTTGATTAGGTTGGGTTGATTTTGGGCTAATCCCAAATGAGTTTGGGTCAGGTTTGATTAGCCCCAATGAGTCATGGCTTGGTTTCAAGGATTTGGCTCAATTTGGGTCATATGGATCACATTGGGTCATTTTATCTTAGGTAGATCAATTGGTCAAATTGGGTCAAACCAAGGCTTAGGTTAGGTTCAAATGATGATTTGAAGTGTTTTGGTATGATCAATTTGATTTAATTTGGCTTAGGATTAATTTTAGCTCATTTGGAATCAAATGGGTCAAGTTGATCAATTTAACTAAAATTGGCCAAATTGGCCTGGGTTTGGGTTGATACATATTCAATTGACTAATTGAAGATGAACGTAGCCTTTTGTTTGAATTAATTTAGATTTAATTTGAATTTTGGCTAATTTGACCTTTTAGGTCAATTTAGGCTAGGTTGGGTCAATTTGACCAATTAGTCAAATTAGGCTCAATTGTGGCTTTGGTCAAGTTCAATAATTAATATGGAATGAACTTGAGCCATTGGTTGCAATCAATTTGGGCTAGATTGGGATTTGACTCATTTTGGCTTTTTAAGCCAATTTGGGTCAACTTGGGTAAAATGGTCAATTAGATTTGGTTTGACTGAATTGATAGTTTGGTTATGTTCAATCATTGATTATGAGTGTGTTTGGATCAACGATTTCAATCAATTTGGTATATGATGGGTTTTGGCTAGTTTGGGTTTTATTTGGGCTAAAGGTTGACTTGGTCAAAGGACCAAATTGACTTGGTTTGACCCAATTGATTGCAACTGATCATCTTAAGGTGATCAGCAATCATGGTGGAAGGTTTTGGTGATCTTGGTTCAATCCAATTTGGATTGGATTGGAAGTTGGCTCAAATGGGTCCTTTAGGTCAAGGTCAAGTGGACCTAAGTTGGTCAATTGGTTTATTTTTGGCTTGATTTAGGATTAGTGGGACTTATATGTGAGCCCAGGATTGAAATATAAATCCAACTACAATCTATTTGGAGTCTAATATGTTTTGTCTCAATTGAAAGTTTCAAGTCAAAAAGGCTAAGTTAGACTTGACTTGGGCTGACTTGAATTTGGTTTGATGATTGTGAGTATCATTTATATTTGGATAGATGATTGAAGGAATGATTAATTCAAGAGAAAATCCATTAATTTTGACTTGATCTGGATAGAATTTGGCTAAGTCCAATGAATTGGCTTAAAGGGCTTAGATTGGGTTTGGATTTGATTTTGGATATAGTTTTGATCATTTAAATTTAGATTTCATTTATATTTGTGAATAAAAATGAAAGAATAACTGATTTATAAAAAATCAATTGAAATTGATTTGATTTAAAGAGGGTTTTGGCTAAGCTTATGAAGGTGGCTTAGGAAGGGTCTTAGGATTTGAATTTGATTTTGGGTTTCAATCATTTGGAGTTAATTTTGAAATTATATTTGGAACTTAAATTTAAATTTAAATTTGAGGTTTGGTTTGAGATTTGAATCTAGTTTGATTTGAGATGGTGTATATAGATTGGGTTTAGGTTATAGGGTAGGTTATTTCCTTAAGTCCTAAGGCATGGCTAATCCTATGATTAACCCTTTTATGTCTCTAGGCTTAGGTTAAGTGTTCACCTAATCACTAGAAGTGTTATATGACTAAGGAGCTCTTAGTGTCTAAAAGAGCCCTAAGTCTAAGAAGATGAGGCTGAGAGCTCACTCCAAAAGTGAGGTCAATAAAAGGACTCCCAATAGGTGTGGTATAACTGACAAGGCACACCGCATGTGCTGGCTTTGATTGGTATGATCCAAAACATCCAGAAGATTGCAAACACTAATGAAAATGATCTATACCTAGACCTGAGATGTAGATAAAATCAAAATCTTAGTGTGATGCAGCTCTCTTTATGCCAAAGGCATAAGAGAGCCATAAGGAATCACTGGGGATTGAGTACATGAACCTTCCACTAGGAAAGCAGGTTCAAGTTATCCGTTGAGAGATAAGAATTTGGGGGATAAGAATCTATAATCTGATGGGGATCAAGATTGAATTGATTTTAATTTATTTTATTTTAATTGATTTGGAGGCATAGCCACTAGGGATATGTGCTAGAATCTGCTAGGGATAAGAATTTGATTGGATTTCTTTGATTTGTTTGATTAGACTCTACTAGGGAGGTTGGTTTAATTTATTATGGCTCCACTGGGGAGAAGGTTCTAGATTGAATGCATATCTACTGGGGATTTACACTCTGTTAGATTTGTTTGATTTAGATCTAAGCTCCATTAGAGAGGCTAATCTGATTTACACCTCTCTAGGGAGAAATTTAGTTTATTCAATATATTTAATTTGACTCCATTGAGGAGGTTGATTTTTGAATTTATTTTGTTATGGACCCTATCGGTGTGCGATGGACCACATTAAGAAGGAGCCATAGGGGCTTTGTTCTGTCTTAGATTTACAAATCCAAAGGAGTAGTCTACCAGCCACAAGGTAGGACTATCCAGCCTAAGGGTTTCCTTTTGATATGCAACGACTTTGTTAGGAAGAAGGCATAGCAGACTCACATCTTCCAAAGTAGGGATCCACCATTAGGGTGATCTATCAATGGCACAACAAATCAAACCCTGGCTAAGGAGACTACTGAGTGAGCATCGTTGGGGATCTTACCTCAATTCAAGAGTAGTCCTGATGATTAATTTGATTTGATTTGATTTAATTTAATTTGGTGTGTTATGTTGTTGACCTTGTTGGTGTGCAATGGACCCACTGAGAAGGGGATATGTTGGCCTAAACCTATCTGAGATTTACAAATCCAAAGTGTAGTCTACCAGCCACAAGGTAAGACTATCCGGCCTAAAGGTTGCCTTTCTGTATAATGGTCAAGTTAGGAAGAAAGTGTGGGGAGTCACATCATCCTACACAAAGAACCATTGGGGTGATCTGTTGGAAGCAACAAATCAAACCTAACCTAGGTGACGAATGAATGTCATGACTTATATTAGTTTGAAGTAGTCGATAATGTCATTTGATTGAATTGCATTTATTTTAATTTCATTTATTTTAATTTGATGGATCCACTAAGAAGGGGCTACACGCCTAGTCTTAGGTTTACAAATATAAAAGGGTAGTCTACCAGCCATTAGGTAGAACTAACCAACCCAGGGGGTGTCTTTCAGTGTGCAATGGTCAAGTTAGGAAGAAAGTGTGAGAACTCACATCCTCCTATACAAGGAACCACTAGAGTGATCGATTGCTTGCGCAACAAATCAAACTCGACCTAAGGTTGCCCGTTGGTTTGCGACGGTCGTGCTGGAAGGAATGTGTAATAGACTTATATCATTCAAAGCAAAGATGACCACCGAGGTGTCTCGTTGGTGGCACAACAAGTTGAACCTGACCTAAGGGTGACTACTGAGAGAGTGCTGAATCTAGGACTTATCTTAACTCAAGGTAGTCAAGAAATTCTTATAGGGAGTTTTGCTGACAATGCTCTAAAGATAATATGCTTGCTTGGAAAAGGGGCCACTAGGGGCTTGAATTCCTAATCAATAAGAAAAGATATACTTTGTTTATTTTATGTTATCGTGGACCCTATTGGTTTGCGAGGGACTACACTAAGAAGGAGCTCATATCAGCCTAGTTCTATCTTAGACTTATTGGACCAAGGAAGAATCTGCATATCTGTAAGACAAATTCTCCAATCACAGGGGTGGCTACTATGAAAGGGGGATTATCCAATCCAAAAGTAACTAGGGTAGTGTCTAAATAGGGTCGCTAAGGATGTGATCCAAATAGAATGCCCACATGGGAGGTGCCGCTAGAGGCGTTATCCAAAACCCTGTAAAAGAAAGCCTATAGGTATATAGTAATCAACTCAAGTAGAAAGCATGGGGACTCACATCTGCCAAGAGTGGTGTATCCACCGGGTGGGTCACCGTCAGCATGGTGATAACCAACCAACCTAAGGTGCCCGTTAGTTTGTGACAACCAGTATAGAAAGAAGGTGTGTAGGCTTACATCTCTCTAAAGCAAAACTAATCGCTGGGATAGTCTATCTTCGGCTCGATAGAGGCTATCTGACCTAGGGCAACTACTAAATGAGGAGTCCTATATAAGGACTAGACCCAAGCTTAAAGTATTCAGGAGGAAAGGAGCCATCGGGGGACTTATCCTAAATCTCAAATATACTCAACCTAGTCAATGCATGGTTGCTAGTCCAAGAAGAGAGCATGTAGGCTTACATCCTCTTAAACAAAGTCAACGTAGGTAGCTTATTGGCTGCACAGTAAGGCCTACCAAACTGACAAGGTGCTCGTTAGTGTACAAAGGCCAAGTTAGAAAGAAAGCATGACACTCACATCCACCAGATAAGTGACCACTGGGGTGACACACTAGCAAGGTAGCATATTATCCTAACCTAGAGCAGCTAATGAGTGAGTGCCACGGGGCTTGCTCCCACATTAAAAAATAGCCCAAATATAAGTGTTTGTTTGTGTTATCAAGATGAGAAATAAGAGATAAGTGTTTGTTTGTGTTATCGAAGAGGGAATAAGATGCTGCTTGGGTTCTCTTACACCTACCATAAACATGTAGAAGAATGGATGACATGGCACCGCAGGAGAAATTATGACTCCACCAAGAAAGGATGTCGCTTGGGTTCTCTTCCACCTAACTTAGTTGTACTAGTTGAAATAGAATGTCTCGTGAGTTATCTTACACCTAACCTAGTAGCACTGGAGGATCATTTGTAATTTGTGTTTGTGTTGTGGAGGAATAGGATGTCGCTCAGGTTCTCTTACACCTATCCTAAACATGCAGAAGAATGGATGAAATGGTGCCGTAGGGGTAATCATGACTCCACCAAGAAAGGAAATTGTCTGGGTTCTCTTACACCTAAC
>CM038217.1:65853785-65953785 GCA_021442155.1 Cymbidium sinense | reverse complement strand
TTATTTATCATGTATTTTCACAGGGTGATGGCCAGAAGAAAACCCATAACGTGGCCGCAGATGATATATCATCCTATCACATCGATACTTTAATGGTGTTCCACAAAAATTTTACTTCCCAATGAGTTGGTGGTCATTATTATTGCTAAAAGTCGATCGAGCGTTCACCTCCACCAGGGTACTTTACTGTTTCTGAGATGATTCTTCGTGCAGGCTTGCGATTCCCTTTGGCTCCCCAGTTGATTGAGATCTTCAAAATATGTGGTGTAGCTTTGTCACAATTTTCATTTCGAGCTTTAGTAGTCATCATTGGTTTGGCTATCTTCTTTAGAGAGCGTGGTGTTACTTTGAACATCAAATACTTATTCTGAATGTGTAGATTCACATTCGATCCTCAGGAACGTGCTTCTTATCGGACTATAAAGAATTGGATAGAATTTTCAGCACGGGATCTCTCTAAAAATTGGTCTACTGGATTCTTTTTTGTGAAAAATGAGTGGGGCCTTCCTAAGAGATGGGGAAGATTGAATGACCTTCCAAATCTATTGCTGATTGAAGAGAATGAGATCTTGATAACTCTTAATGTTCTTGATGTAGAAAGCTTACAGCATGAGTTACGTCACATTAGCAAATATATAGTTGATGATAGAATGTTCAAGGTTGGCCTTTCCATCTAGGCAAGGAGATCTCATTCTTTTTCACTAAAGAGGTCAAGTAAAGGTGATGAAAGGTCTCCTCATATTCATAGGGTTCTTTCAAAAGCGGTCATCGGTGGTGGTGTGTTTCTTCCCTAAAGAAAAAGAAGACATGTGCTGAAGTGACTACGTTAGATATCTGCGAAGAAGATGTTGGCCCCCAGTTGTCCTCTGAGAGTTTGGTTGTTTCAACTCATGATGGGGGAATTCGTTTCTCAAAGTCGCACATTCTTGAAGAGGTGTTAAATCACATATGCAGCGTCCAAGAGATGAATGTACGTTGTCTTCCTCTTTCTTCTTTTCTTCTTTTCCTCCTTTTCTATTGTGTAATATTTGTGATGATTTTTTTATAGGTAACTCAAACATTAGGGCTGATGGCTCATTTGGGTGTCTCTTTAGACGAGTGGAATACTGAATTTGTGGAGGTAAAATATCTGCAAAGCGAGTATGAGAGAAAGATGAGTCTTAAGGCCAAAGAAGTGGCGACTTTGGAGGATCATCTAACCAGTGCGAAAGTGAGCTGTCGACTTCTTTCTCTCCGTGTCGGGAGGAGCACACTTGTGATGAGTGATTGAGGTGAGAGAGACTCGAGAGAAAAGAGAAAAGACTGCAAGAAGAGAGCTCTCGGCGAAGAAAGCATTACAAGATCATCTTTCTGAGAAGGAGCATATAATGTCAGAAGCGAAAGCAAATCAAATCTCCTTGAAGGAAGTGGGAGACTTTAAGAACTCCTTGGCTTATCGCGGTACAATCGAAGGTCATGTCCAAGAAGCTCGTAATCATATTCTTGATGTTGAAGTGAAGGATTTGGAGCACTAATGTTTAGAGGAGGGCTTCATTCGAGGGTTTCTAAAAGGAATCCACTTAGTGCATCGCAAGACCGGAGCTAGTATTGAGGATCTATCTCCCAGCTAAGTATCTGAAGACTCTTCGTCAAATTAAAGAGATAAAGGAGTTGAGAGTGAATCCAAGGGAGCATCTTCTAGTGGTGAGGAGGACATTGATATCACATGTATGGCGTCACTTGAGGATGCATTTTTTTTATCTATGTATTGTTATGTGTATTCTTGATTCTTTCTTATATCATCATGTTAATGCTGTCAATGAAATTTTTTTTTTAGATGATACGCTCTTGTTTTTTGTTTTACCTATCCGGTAATTGGTGAATATTATTCTTCTATCTGGATGAGGTTGAATTGAATCCATTGAGGATTCTTGACCGATCCGAGGTTGTTTGTCAAAGTGTTACTTGATGACGTTAACCTGTATGGAAGAGGTCGCGGGATGTCCACCAAGGATCTTTTGACCTATCCTAGGTATCAGTCAAAGTGTTACTTGATGACGTTAACCTATATGAAAGAGGTCGTGGGATGTCCACCAAGGACCTTTTGACCTATCATAGGTATCAGCCAAAGTGTTACTTGACTTCTTACATGTATGGAAGAAGTCTAATCAAGTCCCCTTGGGATTGATTATGCCCCGATTGAGATATAATGTGAGTTGTATATTTCTCAAGTGGGAGGATTAAATGAAGAAGAAATAAGCTTGTAAGGAAAAATTTATAAATTCATTACTCTGATAAGTTCGGTGATACAATCATAAGACAATTTTAACACGGATATGAGTTTCAAGAAGAAATGATGACAACAACAATAAGTCTTTATCCCACTAGCGGGTGACTACATGAAGAAAATGACAAACAAAATAAAATAAAAGTTGCAATAATTATGCAGTAGGAATTACTGATAATATTTTCAGAGATTCTCAGTGTTCCAAGTTCGAGGTAAAGTTTATCCCTCTAAATCCTTGAGCTTGAATGTTTCTAGCTTTACCATAGCTATAACCATATATGGGTCATCCCAAAGAGGTGAGAGTTTATTGCGTTGAGGGCCTTTGCTTGCAGCTTCGAGACTTCGTAGGACCAAGTCACCGACAGATATGGGATGAGGTTTTACTCTTCTGTTGAAGTGATGAGCTACCCTTTGGTGATAGGAAGCAGTCCGAAGTAGGGCCATGTCACGAGTTTCGGGGAGTAGGTCCAAGTGTTGTCGGAGTTTTTCTTCATTATCGTCATGATCGAATAATTGAACTCTTGGACTTGGAACCCGATATCTATAAAATAAATGCTTCGAAACACAAGTTATATGGTGTCTCTCGTCGGTGCGATGTAGTGCGGTAAGCCAAAGAACATTAGAAAGCTCATCAACACATTGCCCCACCTTCTCAAGTGTTTTTAGTCCCTTGAGTATAGTCTATTGGTAGCGGTTTGCGTTAGTTTGAGGATGTGCTATGCAACGGTGAATGTGAAGATCTTTACAAATGGACGTAAAGACTTTTCCAAATTAATTGGATTAGTGATGATCTTTGCGGGAAGACCGAATCGACATACTATATTTTTCAAACAAATTGTTTAGCATTTGCTTAGCGAGTGGACTTCCACCCATTTAGTGAAGTAATCGGCTAAAATGATAAACTTTACCACGATGCTATTGGAAAAGGCTCCATGATATCAATCCCCAGAGCAAAAGGGCTTTGAATGGATGAGAGCTCTGTATGCGGCATGTGAGGGAGGTTAGAGTGCAACTGACAACTTGCACATTTTTTATGAACTCCAAGGCGTCTTATTTTATTGTAGGCCAATAAAACCCTTGCCTTATAATTTTAAGGGCTAGTGCCCTTCCTCCTAGGTGTTCTCCACATATCCCTGAGTGAACCTCTCTTAATGCGTAATTGGCCTCTGAAGGTGAAAGACATTTGAGGTACGGTCCAAAGAAAGCTCGTTTGTATAGTTCACCTCTGATAATAGTAAAGTTTGAAGCTTGTCTTTGGAGACGAGTTGCAGAAGTTAGGTCTTCAGGAAGGGTTCCTTCTTGTAAAAAAGACAGGATGGGGTCCATCCACGAATGTTTCTTTATCTCATTAATTTCTTGAATTACCCATGACCCTTAGATACTAGAAAAATGTATTTTTTCAACATGCCTTCTCTTAAATAGATCTCTAGTAGTAGATGTAGTAAGCTTAGCAAGAGCGTCAACTCGAGTATTCTTCTCTTGCAGTATGTGAATAATTTGATGTGTCTTGAAATGAGAAAAAAGAGACTTTACCAAGTGGAGGTATTGTGCCAGCTGAGAATTATGAGTATTAAAGATTCCCTCAACTTGGGAGATGATAAGCTGAGATTCAGTGTGGATCACTAAATCTTGAGCTTCGCAGTCAATGATGAGTCTTAACTCTACGATGAGAGCCTCATATTCAGCCATATTATTAGTTGCAAGAAATTTTAGGAGAAGTTCATACTCTAAGGTATTCTGCTGGGGAAAAATAAGTAAGATTTCCGCACCAGCACCAGCACTTCCTGAAGCTCCATCAACATAGATGGTCCATTGAGGAGACGAAAGGCGTGTAGCAGATATCTCCTCTAGAGTTGGGGCAGTGCATTCCACTATAAAGTTTGCGAGTACTTGAGACTTTATAGTAGGCCGCAATAGAAAATTTATATCAAACTCTCCTAATTCTACAGACCATTTGATTAACCTCCTATATGTCTATGGTTTCTGTAGGATGGCCCTTAATAGTAAATAAGTGTTAATGCCGATAGTGTGAGCTTGGAAGTATGGACGTAATTTTTGCACTAAGAAAACTAAAGCCAGAGCCACCTTATCTGCAAGTGGATAACGACTTTCTATGTCAGGGAGAATTTTGCTGACATAGTAAATTAGTCGTTGTGTCCCATTTTTTTCTCGCACTAAAACTGAGTTTATCGCGTGAGAAGAGACTGCGAGATATAAGTATAATATCTCTTCTTGAATAGGCTTGAATAGTAGGGGTGGAGATGTTAAATACTCCCTTAGTTGCTCAAAAGCAGACTGACATTCATCAGTCCACTGGAAATTATTATTTTTAGCTCCCTTTAATATTTTAATGAATGGCAAGTATTTATCCCTAGAACGGGCTAGAAAGCGGGATAACGCAGCAATTCGTCCATTTAAATGTTAAACTTAATTGATATTTTTCGGAGGAGTCATATCTTTGATAGCTTTGATTTTCTTGGGGTTGGCCTCTATCCCACGGTGGGTTACCATAAATCCAAAAATTTTTCCCGACGTAACCCCAAAAGCACACTTGGTCGGGTTAAGTCGCATGTTATAACGTCAAAGAAGGTTAAAGCATATTTCTAAGTCAGAAATATGTTGTGATTCTTCCAAGCTTTTTACTAACATGTCATCCACATATACCTCCATTGTGCGGCCTAATAGTTCTTTAAAAATCTTATTCATAAGGCGTTGATAGGTAGCACCAGCATTTTTTAACCCAAACGGCATAACTTGGTAACAGTATAAACCTTTATATGTTTGAAATGATGTAGTTTCTTCATCCATTGGATCCATTTTTATTTGATTGTAACCAGAGTATGCATCCAAAAAACTGAGCATTTGATGTCCGGATGTAGCATCAACCAATTGATCAATTCGAGGAAGAGGAAAACTATCTTTCGGGCAAGCTTTGTTAAGGTCAGTATAATCAATACACATTCTCCATATTCAATTTATTTTCTTAACCATGATAACATTTGCTAGCCATGTAGGGTAATGTACCTTTCGTATGAATCCCGCTTCTAGAAGCTTGTTAACTTCTTGCTCAATAGTCTGGGGCGATCAGGTATAATACTTTGCTTCTTCTAGATGATCGGTTTAAATGTCGGATCAATCTTGAGGGAGTACATGATCATATTGGGGCCCGGCATGTCTGTCGGACTCCAAGCAAAGATGTCTTGATTTCTATGCAAGAAGTCTATATATTTTTTCCTTTGTTCGTCTGAGAGTAAAGATCCAACTTGCGCTGTTCATAATGGTTGGTCATCTGATAATGCAACAGAGAGCAAGTTTTCAACAGGAAAAGCTTTCTGGGGTACTCCTTCATCTCGAAAATTAAAATCTTGATGAAGGTCCGAAAGGAGTGCTTGAGCTTGTGAGGTAGCATGAATCTATCTTGATTTTCACGAACCACCCCAACTCCAACGGGTTAGAAATTTCATCTTGATGAGATCTTGATAAAATTGATTGGAGGGGCCTTCCAAAGATAGCGTTATATGCTGAATCTAACTTGACCACCATGAATTGGATTAAATGAGTCGTTTATCGAGAAAATTCACCAAGGATAACAGGAAGGGTGATTATCCCCTATACTCGCACAGGGCGATTATCAAACTCGTATAATGGTCCTGCAGCGGGTTGGAGTTGTTTCCTAACCAGGCCCATGCTAAGAAATGTGGAGCAAAATAAGACATCAACGGAACTCCCATTGTCAATCAAAATTCTCTTAACATTATAGCATGGGTCCACGATGATAAGTGGATCTTGATGAGGAACATGGACTCCTTCTAAGTCCGAGTCATTAAAAGTGATGGAATGATCAATACGTGACTTCTTTAACTCTGGCTCTTCAGAGGTGGTAATGAGAACTTGATTAGATAGTATTGGTCCTCCTGCGATTGTTTCAATTTTCTTAATTATTTGATGATTATTTTGTTATTTTTGTGATGACTGTCCTGGTTGCCCCCCAGTTGGAGGTATATTTATTTGATTCGATTGATTCTTCACAAATCAACGTAGATATCTTTATTGAATGAGCCTCTCAATTTATTCTTTGAGTTGTTTGCATGTTTCAGTAGTATGTCCACGACTTCGATGGAAGTGATAATATTGCTCCTAATTTCTTGAATTTGGTTTCAATGGATGCGGCCACTTGATATTTTTTTCATCTCGAATAGCCATCAGGAGGTTGACACGAGATGTGTTCGCATGTATTCCTTTTTTGCGTGGTTCACGCGTCGTTGATATGGGGTCATGGAGGAGATCACGCGGTTGCCTTGTTGCTTTTGATGGGGGTCGTCGCATTCCACAGGGCTCTTACGTTTTCACAATTGTTCAAATTATTTACGATGGGCATTAATAGGCTCATCGGATTTGTTCTTCCACGATGAACGACATATTCGACATATGGACTGAGTGAGTTAAAAGGCCAGGGAGTCCTCTAAGAAAACTCCTCTTAATAGTTGGGGTCTACTCGGTATATTTGGCGAGCTTAAGGAGAACCTTTGAAAGTATTCCTTAAGTGATTCACCCTCATTCTGAAGAATGCCGGAGAGATGGGAGGAATCTTTAATGATCCTCCTGTTTGCAATGAACTGTTCCACAAAAATCTTGGCCAATTTGTCAAAGGTACGGATGGATCCCCTTGGAAGGGAGTAGAACCAAGTGCGAGCTTGCCCCTTGAGGGTAACGGGAAAGACCTAACAAAGCAGTGTGTCAGGAGCTCGTTAGATATGCATGATAGTCCTATAATGGTCGATGTGTTTATGTGGGTCAGTCGCCCCATCATAGGAATCAATGCTCAGAAGCTTGAAACTCATGGGAATAGGATGTTGAAAAATAGCTTCAGCTAAAGGTGAGGATTTCTCATAGCCGTGGTAAGGGGGAAGATGATTTATGTCTTGAAGGTGAAATTCGTCTTGCATTAAGTGTCGTAATTTTGCACGTATAACATGACGAGTGGGATCAACAGGACGAGAATGTGTCAAGCTACCAAAATAATTGGTGGATTAGCGTCGGTTGGTACGTGATGGATGAGTAGACTAGCGGTCGAGGAGATCACGGTCTCTACGCGGAGAAACTTCGGTGTTAAGGAGATAAGCATTTTGACCTCCCACGGCTAACGATTGATCTTGGGGGAGATGTGTTTGTGGTAATGTTCGCAAAGTCGAGATCATCTCATTTTGAGACTCTTCCATTTGGCGGACGATCTTCTAAAGAGATTCCTCGCCTTCACCGGCAGTCACGCGCTTATCGTGGGGAGTAAGCGTTGGCGTCCTTGGTTGATTGGTTTTGAGTGGCGGAGTTGGAGCGGGAGGCTCCGTTATTACGAGTGTTGGCCTATTGGCCATAACGAGAGTGTTCACAAAAATTGTGATTGAAGGGTTCTCTTCCCACAGACGGCGCCAAGTATATGACACTGTTGCGGTAGAGTGAAAGTTTACACCTTAGCCTTGTTGTGAAATCCAGCACACGCACATAGGTATTTAAAGAGTGAACAAGAAAATTCCAAAATTTTACGTAGAAAACCTCGAAGAGGAAAAACCACGTAGAAATCTTCCATTTATTTATTTTTTTTGATCTGAGGATTATAGAATTATATATGAAAAGGGTAGCACGCAACAACTTTCTAGTTGTTCCATTCTTTTTAAATGATCATAATTATATTTAATTATTAACTTTATAATTATTTATAAAATTTTATTATAAAAATTTCTTTTAAAAATTAAAGTAATTGAAGTACAATTATTATTAAAAAACTAATTAAATTTTTAAAAAATTATTTATAATGCATACAAAAATTTAAAAAAAAATTTATTTTCACTAAAAAAATTATTTTCATCACAATAATTTTATGTTCAACTTAATAAAAAAATTATGACTATCTCAAAGAGATCCTTTTATGTTATATTGAGAAATCATTGGTAGTAGAGCAACTGGTTGCTCTTGAGTGCTAGTTAAAATAGTGATAAATTTGATTTCTTAGAGATTTTTTGATTGTATGTATATAATAAAAGTTTTAAGTGTTAGATAGAATGAGAATAATAATATTTTAGTATGCATGTAAATACCCACATTTAAAATAAAAAATATAATATTTTTATTTTATTTTACTCTTGTACCATAAATATTGGATCAAATAATTTATTATCCGAAGCTCAATCAAAACAACAAATCAATATATTTTGAGTAATGTTCTTTGAGCCAAATTCGCAAGCGGATTGCCCTACCAAGAACAAATAACCTCTTAGCTTTTTACAAAGAGAGGAAACGATCACTAATTAAAGCCCCAAAATAGGCTTCAATTTAGTTCCCCTACCACCATCTTCTCCGATCTCAGAACATTTACACAATGCAGAAACCCTGCCTCCATCCTGCTGAAAATCCAAATGGCTGAAACCATCCATATTCCCGCCGCCTCCACGGCTTTTGCCGGCGATCCTACCAGCACTGATCCGTTTCCCACCTTCTTCTTGTACAGAACCTCTCCCCTCGCCGGAACACTAACCCTAACAGATCCATCGATCTATCATACCTCTCCTTCTCGCGCGGATCCGAAAGCGTCGCGTACGCCTGCTGGATCTGAAGAAAAACTCCGGTGCCGCCGTCGCCTGCCACATCAGGATGCCATCTCTTCGCCAGAGTCCGGTACGCCGCCTTTATCTCCCCCATGCTCGCTCTTTCCCCCACTCCAAGCACCGCATACAGCCCCCTTCCTTCCGCCGCCTTTGCCGCCGCCGGAGAAGCCATCGCCGTTGTCCCGCTCAGCCGCGCCGGCGATCTCATCGCCGCAGCGGCGCAAGGAAACCCAACTACGCCCGCGATAGCAGACATCACAATGGAATTGATTAGAATAATCGAAATCTCTATATGGCTTCCGATATTTCGGATTATGTTCTTGTTAGGATTTTATAGCTAGATGGGCTTCGATAAGAAAGGAATTAAAGAGAGGAAAACAGGCGTGGCGCCAGCCGGTTTCTTGTTCGGTCCAAGGTAATGGGGCCGTGGGGACCACGTGAACGAAACCTAATAACTGACGTGGTACCACGTGTCCTTCTGGAAGCCGATGGCCCGGGCGAAATGTTACGTGCTGCCTCCGCGTCCGGCTTTTGGCCGGACTCGATCGTGCATCAAATAATATTGACCGTTGGATCTGATTCCTAGGCGCAGGATTCCTCATGTTGGCTCATCAGTTATGTACTCATGTTGGCTCATCAGTTATGTACTGCAGTGCGTATTTTTTTTTTGCAATGGGTATTCACTCAACCGCGCCACTCTTTGGGTGAGAATGTCGTTGATCATCCCCAGCTGGCGTCCATTCATCACCCACGTGCCTGATTTCCCTATTACGCGTAGGCGTCTCATGGAGAGGATTCAACTCGGTCAGGGGTTTTAAAGCACGCACCAACCGAGCAAGACGGTGAGTTGTAGTGGGTACTTTGGTTTGGCGTAAATATATATATAATAATTTTTTAGCAAATTTAATCGTAAATTATAAGAACTTAAATTCAAGATTTTTTTAATTGAAAATCAAAACTCTCAATAAAAAGATTAAAATGTCTTACACTTTAACATAAATATTCAATATGACTTTTTCAAAATAATAATAATAATAATAATAAAATCAATATAGCACCTCATAATAAATTCTATTTTTTAACTTATTATTTTTATTATCTATTGAGCAACAGTTATTTAATACTTACATGTATTAATTTGTTCAGTTTGGTCAAAACAAAGGAAGAACTGTTTACGAAATCCAACCTAAATATTAATTAGAGCGAGTTTAATTTTTGAATTTTATTTTAATCATACCGAGTTCTAGATCACTTCAAACCAAGACAAATAATCTACGTAATTAATTAGTTCCAGCATCCTTTTCGTCAACCATTACACGCTTCAGAAGACCAAAGCTCTAGAAGATGGCCCCCAGCAATGTGGTTATCTCTTTAATAATCTCGCTCACTCATCAGCTCGAAAGTCTTGGCGTTCGTATCAACGATGAACGCAAAGTCGTTAAGGTTAGGCACAGGTCATTTGATTATGCAATAGGGCACGTGCGATTATGAGATAATTAACAGTAGCTCCCAATCATTAAGGCTTGGAGGTTAAACCAAGATCCTGGAGCTATTAATACCTTTTTTTAAGGTCTTATGAACATTACTGATGGGGGAAGAATGTTAGTGCCCGACTGAACAATCTACTGAGCCAATTGAAGTTCTAACCTCCATCTTATATATATATATATATATATATATATATAAGTGTATTATACTTGATATGATCCCAAACTAGTTCAATCTAAATTTAGATCAATTGAATGCAAGTTTGATTTGTGTCAAGTATGGCTTATTAATTACTTATTGGCTTAGTTGAATTAATATTTATAGTTTGTAGCTATTGTCATGTATAGTGATTAGTTAGTTGGCTCATTTGAATATCTTAGAAACCCTTATAGTTAGCTTATTAAACACATTTTGTTGGTATTTTGAACTATTGTTTATTATTTTTAAATAATTATATGGCCTTTTTCTTTTGCTTTGTTACATTATTTTGTAGATTATTCTGCTAATTAACAACATATATTTTAATAGAGAAACTTATCAACTATTATTTTGTTTAGTACTTATGGTTAATTGTCGTCATTATAATAGAATATTTCAGACATTTATTAAAGAGTTATTTGTTTTAAACAGAGTAATCATAAATTATGAGTGAATGATCAACATGATTGATATTATTATTTGATGCCGAGTTAACTATAAATGATGAGTTTGTTCTAAAATAAATTAGTGGCAAGAATTGCCCAATTCAAGTTCTATGATACACATCATTTAGAGATCTCAAGAAAATAACTCTTTATTCTTTGAACTATTACGTTTTGAGATTTGTTGTAAATCTACTGTTTTATTTTCACATTCAACATAGATTTATTGCAATTCTTATTAGTGATGATAAAATTACTTAAGTTATATTGATGAAGACATATAGTAAATAATTAATAATATCCATCTTTGATTTATCTTAGTAAACCTAATATTAAAAACATTACAAATCAGCTCTCATTATCATTTCTTCTTTGCTGAACAACATAAAATATTTGAAGAATCTTCTACCACAGCATCAAAAAATAACCAATATCTTGATAAAAAAAAAAAAAAGAAGAAAAGAATGAAAATTTAATTATAAATTTGTAGAAGATTTTTATCTTATACTTGTGCTTGCAAAATGTTCTCTTTGGCTAAATCATTTGTATCTTCCACTAATTAAGTGAATATCAACAACAATATAAATTTTTAGATTCCCACTAATGCATATCTTCGTATTGATGTTTCAACTCCATTTATGTACCCATAGCCCACTATGTCCACATGTATCTAATTGTGTTCTAATATTTCATATCTTCAACTTTACTTTATATGTAACAATTCTTATATTGCTTACCTGACATTAACAACATTAGTTTGTGCTAAGTCTTTTTTGGACATTGAATTCTTTGGGAGAAAAAAGCATGACTTTATATCATTGCCATGCTAAAATATAAAGTTCTCTTACTATGATGAATGTTGAGATGTCATTTTTCAAAAAAAAAAAAAAAAAAAAAAAAAAAAAAAACCCTTCCGAGAGATTGAATAATCCTTTATCAACTTTGTCTTTACCTAAAACTAGCCTGAAGAAAGCAATAAACAGTGAAAGAACTTCATCCTTTGGGTATGAGAATGTGAAGAAGTACTCCAATATAAATAGAGGATTGATGAAAAAAAAATAATTAGGTTGTTTAGGCAGTCAATATTAAGATTACTCCATGTTGGACAGTTATAAAAAAGTTAATCTAGAATGACTTAAAATTGCAAAAAATAATGCATATATGATTTATTGATACAAAAACTAGTAGACATGTCTTCATACTTTAATGTTTGAAACTCATAATCTTTCAAAACAAAAACAAAAATTTATAATAATTAAATAAAGTACATTAATTTATTAGTTGAGAGTTTATGCTGCAAATCAAAAGATTTTGAATTTAAATTATATATATATATATTATATGTATTTGTCATTTAATTGGCTCAAATATCCCCAAAAAATTTTATGATAGTTAAATCTGCCCAATCATTATGTTCAAAAAAAAAAAAAGTAGCCA
Source organism: Cymbidium sinense (assembly GCA_021442155.1). NCBI lineage: Eukaryota > Viridiplantae > Streptophyta > Magnoliopsida > Asparagales > Orchidaceae > Cymbidium > Cymbidium sinense. Next base: position 65,941,354 of record CM038217.1, on the reverse strand, counting down.
ACTTTAAAAAAAAATAATAATAAAAAATAAAATAGAAGACTACTGTTACATTTACATTGAGCTACTTCGTAGTGAAAGTTATTTTTTATAACTAATTTTTCTAGCATGCATGTCCAACTATCATAAATATTTGTAATATTAATAAAAATTAAAAAAATTAATTTTTTTATTACAGTTCCTTGATTTCTTGTAATGAAAATGTTCTAACAGCTGTTCTATTTTTTTCATCAACTTAGGCTCACTTTTCATGCGAGTATTTTGTAATCTTTGATGTATTCGCTGCTATAAATTATTTTTTTAATAAAATTTGAGCTCAGCCCTCAATTTTCTCAAAAAAAAAAAAAAAAAAAAAAGTACCGTTCCCTTTAAAAAAACCTGTAGTTACCCAATTCCCAATAAACCAGTAAGCGAGAGTGACTCTTGGATGTCTGAATGTAGGGTTTTAATAATTTCTGCTCACTGAGGCTGCATGTGATTTTCGTGCATGGCCCTAACTCTATTTTGCCGGAGCCGTCCAAACAAATTACATTAAGTCGAATAGTTAATTAAACCCAATCGCATCCGACCCCTTCCCAACATTCCGCTAGTCGATCTCGCCGCAAACAACAGCGGTCACTATTAGGGTCAACAATTCGGAGCCCGTTCATCAGCATTTACCAGCCAACATCTCGAAATATTAATATTAAAATAAATAAACTCGTCAGAGCCACGTCAACCATTAGAGGCCGTTCACGGGAATGATACCTTTTCCCGCCCTCATACAACATTTTAAAATAGAAATATTCTTAATTATAATTAATAATTTAGATATCAAAAATTATTTTTTAAAAAATAATAAGCTTAGCCATCCGTCCAAACAGACGACTGACGGATTTTTTTATTTTTGATAACAGATAAAAAAAAAACGTTTTATTTATTTTTATTTACACACAGAAGAGAGATTAAAGATATATATATAAAAATAAATAAATAAATTAGTATATATATATATTAATAATTAAATAATTAAATAAATAAATTTTTAATAAATATATATATATATATAAATAAATAAATAAATAAATTTTTTATTTGCGTATTTTTATATGTATTAGTAATTAAATAAATAAATAATTTTTAATAAATAAGAATATATATATATATATATATATATATATATATATATATATATATATATATATATATATATATATATATATATATATATATATATAATAATTTTAATGCATATATATTTAATGTGATTAAAGATGAATTATTATTATTTTTTATATATTTATATTTTTTATATTTTTTATATTTTATATTTTATATTATTTTATATTTTATTATTTTTTATATTTTTTATATTTTCATATTTTATATTTTTGTTATTATTATTATTTATTTTATATTTTTATATTTTATTTTATATTTTATATTTTTAATATTTATTATTATTTTTTAATGCATAAATATAATATTTTTTTATATTTTATATTTTTAATGCATATATATTTCACATATTTAAAGATGAATTATTATTTATTTTACTTATTTCTTTTTTTTTCTTTTTTTTTTAATTTATAAATCTTCATAATTTTTAATAACTTTTAGATATTATTTTCTTAATTTATAATATCAAAGTTATTAAAAATTATGAAGATTTTTAAATTAAAAAAAGAAAAAAAAAAAGAAATAAGTCTAAAATAATAATAATAATAAAAAATATAAAAAATATTAATATATAAAAGAATAAATAATAATTCATCTTTAGTCACCTGAAATATATATATGCATTAAAAATTATTATTATTATTATTATTATTATTATTATTATATATATATATATATATATATATATATATATATTAATATATATATATATATACTTAATTATTTATTTATTAAAAATTATTTATTTAATTATTAATGCATATAAAAACATGCAAATAAAAAAATTTATTTATTTATTTATTAAAAATTTATTTGTTTACTTATTTATTTAATTATTAATGGATATATATATACACTTATTTATTTATTTATTTATTTATATATATATATATTTATATTTATATATCTTTAGTCTCTCTCTTCTCTCCCTGTAATATGCAAATAAAAAAAATAAAATGCTCTCTCTTTCTCCCTGCTACCAAAAAAAAACAAAAATAAAAAAAATCACGACGACGCATGGCTCGTCATCGGTCGTCAGTATATGACTACTATTTTATACCTAAATTGTTAATTACGATTAAGAATGTGTATATTTTAAAAATTTATCCCTAAATAAGAAAAGCTAACAAATTGCAATAAGAAGGCTTCGTTTGGCTAAGCTTTTTGGATTCCTGAAAAGTTGGTTTAAAAATATTTCTTGAAAAACTATTTATCTTTTGCTTTTTAAAAAAGAGTTAAAATGGAATTTTTAATAATATGATACTAAAATACAGTTTCAAAAAGTATAATATTCAAATGAATATCAAAATCAAAAATTCACATTTCCTAAAGCAAAACGCAAAATGCCCTCCCAAACGAAGCCGAAAGCTCCCTAATTCTCACCGCCATCACGGAATTGCTTCCTTTTTAAAAGGAAAATTTATCTTTTCCATTCCCTCGTTCTACTGAAGAACATTTCTGATACTCTCTCTGGTTCAGGAGGCTCCTTGTATTTTTTTTTTTTCTCTCTTTCTGGTTTGAAGGACATGTTTTTTTTCAGGGATTGATTTTGATCATTTACTTGATCGATTAAGGTGGGATAGTTCTGTAAAGATGACGGTTGGGGCTGGGGTTTCGATCATCGATGCGAATTTGATGGTTTTGGGGACAAAGATCTTATCGCATGTTCCCGACAATGTGTTCTTGATGCCGGCTAGCGGAGATAGTCTGCTGAACGGAGCTTTCATCGGAGTGAGATCTGATCGATATGGGAGTCGTAATGTTTTCCCTATTGGAAAGCTTCAGTGAGTTCCTATCCTTAAATTTTCACAAATGGAATCGATAAGACCTAATTAATAATTGAATTTGGGTAAGTTTTTGTTCGAAACTTAAGCTGATACTCAAAACCTTTTCAGATTATAATTAGCGATTATATTTGTTCTTTAGGATTCTATCTACTCGACCTGAGCTTCTCAACAGAGTGTTCTTTAGAATTAAATGAATTTAAATATTGTTTCTGAAAAAATTATAAAACAGTTCTGTTAACGGCAACTCAAGTAACCAAACTAGTTTCCTTCTGAGTTAATAAATTTGAATTATGTACGTCAATATGTTAATAACATTTCTGATTCAGGTTTTATATATAAATTCGTAAGATTTGAGGGGCACCAATAAAAAAATGCCGACTCAAAATGACATAAGGCTGATGATGATGACTATAACAGTTGATGTGTGGAAGCTTAAATGTGGCCAACAAAAATCCATTCTTTCATATGGAAGGAAATTTTGGCTGGTTGCAAATCATGAACTTTCATTTCGTTGCTGGGAACTGCAGGGATTTAAGATTTATGTGCACTTTTCGGTTTAAATTGTGGTGGATGACATAAAGGATGGGCTCATCTGGCAAAGACATTCCTTTTGAAACTCAGTTTATGATTGCCGAGAGGAATGATGCGTCTCCTTATGGAGAAACTAATGGTGGAGCAATGTCTCATTCGGAAATTTATACTGTGTTCTTGCCAATTCTGGAAGGAGAGGGCTGTTCTTCAAGGAAATGAGAATGATGACTTGGAAATCTGTTTGGAGAGTGGTAGTTCATACAGTATATTACTGAATTGTCTTTTTAGTTTTTTTACATCTTGTATTCATGTAGCCGACCCCACCTAGTGGGATTAAGGCTTGTTGTTGTTGTTGTTGTTGTTGTTGTATTCAGAAAATATAATTTCTAATGATAAGAATCTTTCTTGTTATCAGGTGACCCGGGTGTGGATAAATTTGAAGGAACCCACTTGGTTTTTGTAGGCGCAGGGTCAGATCCTTTTGATACGATAACAAATGCGGTAAAGTAAGTAATTTAGTTTATTCCAAACAAAAAACTATTTGACAACGAATAGTCATTTATATTTGAGTTTAGGAATAATGTTCTCTTTACACCCTGAGGCATTTAGCCTTAAGCTGCTGTGTTCATTTATATGATCACATCAATCAGCCGATGAAATCTTGGTGACGAATTTTGTCAACCAATAAAACTCTCACCGGTAACCAAGTTTTCTCCCTGAGTCATCTCAATCACTGGTGTAAAATCAGCCTTATTTGATATAAGCTGATTTTGTCTATCAAATCATTCCTTTGTACCACTCGACATGTGAGTTATCATGCTGACGTCGGTGGCCGAGTGTTTAATGTTTGTAGGTTGGAATAGTACTCTATTCCTAATGGCCACTCTACCCTGTTTGATCTCAATATGAAATGCCTGGAATTTTACAGGACTGTTGAGAAACATTTGCTGACATTTTCTCATCGGGAGAAGAAGAAGGTACATCAAAATTCTTTTATCTTTCTTGCTATTGGACTGAAAATTAATATCTCATATAAGTTATTTATTAGATATTAATTTAATATCATGTATGAATTATATGCTGACATAGGTTTCAAGTTTTTTGTGTAAAAATTTGGTGAGATTGATATCAAATTTATTATGTAAAAGTTAGAAATTGAGTTTAGTGATTTTGCATAAGCTCGATACATTGGGCTGTTGATTATATATGTTGATTCATAGAAACTTAATTGTCAAGAATGCATAATATAATCTTGAGTTTTCTAGTAATGGATTTGAGAAGTAGCTGATAAGAGAGAGAAAAGGGAGAATACAAGAAACAAAGAGAATGAAATCACAAGAAATTTATTTTCATGAATTTGAAGTCTCCTTGGGACCAGCCAATGGCACTTTTTTGAGGAACTTCTGAAGTGGATGATCTATTAGTTTTTTAATCTTTTTTTTTTATAATCTCCCAAATTATTTTCTCTTACTTGTCTTTAAAAACATGAAGCTGCAACTTTTCTTTGTTGTGTGAGGGTGTTATTTGATTTTGAAAAGGATTGGTGACTTTTCTTTTTATTGTTCATCGTAATTGTAGCTTCTTTATTAGCAATCTGATTTTTTCTTCTCTCTTATGGATGTAAAGTTACTTAAGTTCACCCACATAAATTATGGTGTTATTTTTTTCTGGTACAATTGATCCCATATAATCTTTTTATAATTCATCATACATTGTTCTTGATTGACTCTTCCGTTGAATATAGTTAGACTAATCTTCTTGTCACAACTAGTACAGAATGGAGGTTTATGAGGACTTTGATAATTATGGAGTTTGAAATTATTTCGTTGAATATAGTTTGACTAATCTTCTTTTGACAACTAGTATTAGAATGGAAGTTTATGAGGACTTTGATAATTATGGAGTTTAAAATTGAACTTTGATGCCTCAAAAGGTTTAGGCTTCAGAGAACCAAGCTATATGGTGTTCTAATTTGATAGAGACCTATGAAGGTACTTATGTCACATCACACATACTTAGATATTTGAAATCATTAGTAAAGAAAACAAGAGAGATTTATGAATGATTCAACTATATTTTCAGGAGAAGATCTTACCAATGGGTTTTGAAGAAATACCCTTAGATGATTTGTAGCTTATGTTGGAGACTTGTTTATGATCAAAAGCCTCTCTAAGAAAACTTTATTGAAATCAGGGACTCTATTTAATTGCATCATTTATGATTCAAAAAATATTGATGTGATTGTTAATAATATAAAAAGTTGTCACTTACTGCATTGTTTATCTTTTTAGTGCAAGCATTTTTGGGACATCATATTTTATAGATGTCATTTAATAAGTTTAGAAGATATAAATAATTCATTTCTATTAAAGTTGAAATTGCTAATTTTGAGGAAGATGATAAATTAATTGAGGTTTGTTGTAGAGCAATGGGTCCTTTGTGTATGATTCCTTCTTAATTATGATAGGAGTGTAACTCTTATTATAAATTCAAGGACATTACTTTTATGATAAAAAGAAAGGGAACATGATAAGAATTGTCATGCTTTAAAGAAAGAGCAACATGCAAATGACGACCACAAGGACAAGTTTCTCGATGGAAGTGTAGTTGTAAACTAGTCTAATTCTGGTATGGTGATGCTTATTTGGTGATTAATTAAAACTGGTGCAAAAAGTAGTGGATTTTGAGCTTCACTTGTTTATGTCCTATGTGTTCTATGGGGACAACTTTCAAATGGGAATAGGAAAATGAATCTTATGATGCATAGTTTATCCTAATGTCAAGCCATAATTATGGCTTTTAAGGTGAGCACTTGGCTACTTCAGATGCACAGAAGTCAACGAAAAGTGTATGATTAAATTTAATTGCATTATTTCAAAATGGAACATTTATGTTATGAAGGTCTCTCATAGATACTCAACTCTAGCAACATTTAATCTTGATGAAATTATGTGGTGTTGAATTCTTCAAGAGTTTAAGATCATAGTGTGCTTGTCTTGAAGATGAATCTTAAATATGATCTAGTTTTGACCATAATATTGAGTCAAAATGGAGATTTATTTGGCTCAATATCATCTAGTTGTTGCCTCAACGTTCATGGAAGAATCACATGTCAAATAAGCATCAATCTTCTTATATGAAAGCATGAAAATGATTTAGATGACTTTGCTTTAGTTTGATAGCTTTCTATTGGGTGATGACTATAACAGTTGATGTGTGGAAGCTTAAATAGCATTAAAGCATAAGAAGATCTTGAGTTTGTTGTGGAGTTAATAAGGACTTAAATAAGAAAGAGAAGAGTGGAGATGAGAAAGAAGGAAGTCACAAGAAGTTTGTTTATTCTTCCTAAGGACATTTTATAGGAACAGTTGAAGTGAGCAATTTTCTAGAATTGGTTTAATTTTCTTTATTTCGTATATCTCTTTACATTATTTTTTCATGATTGTCCTCAAAGACTTAAGCTTCTTTTATTTTTTTATTGACTAAGGGTGTACTTGAGTTTTTGGGATAGTAAATAAATATCCTTTTATTGCATATCATGATTGTGGCTTTTTCATTAGCGGATTAAATTCTGATATATCATAATAAAGTTAAGTAAATCAAGCATGAATCTCGAGGCAAGATGTGTATTAAATTACAAATCATTCAAAATTTAATTTTAATAAATTTAAAGTCAAATTAAACATTTTAATGAGATGAGACAACTAGCATCAAGAATGAGTTAATCCAAGTCCAAATGAGCTCAAATCAACCTTTAGAAGTATAACTAGAAACTTTATAACATAAATTGAATTGTCACATGATCTCCAAATATGACATACTTATAGTCAAATCATCGGCTTGACGAGAAGAATCCAACAAGCCCAAAATCAGTTAAATTGGAAGTTGTTAAGGCACTTAAATCTTCAAAAAAATTATTTATGATCAAGGGGATTAATATGGATCATTTGATGAATTGCTTTGGGATTTTGACTAAAGTTACCAAAATGCCCCTCTCAAAATTCTATAAATAAAAGTTCATTCTCACATAAGAAAGGAAAAAGAGGAGGAAGCTTAGAAGAAAGATGAAGAGCTAAGTTTGGATCCACCACCAACAGCCACACCCACCTTCGACATCCATTGCCGACAACCACTAGTAGCCGTTATAGCCTAACCACCAGCATACTAATATTATAACCTTATTTTAAGGCTGTTGTTGTTTGATCTCTATAAATAATTTTGTAACCCCATTTTCTCCATTATGGGAGAGGAGTGGAACTTTGTAACTCAAAATATATCGTGGATTATTTAAACAGGGCTAGGCACCATATTTTTCCCCTTTTTTGGGTTTTTTTCACATAAAAAATTTTGGTGGTCCCCATGCTCTCTCTAATAATCTATGTGCGTTAGATTTTCATGCGAAGTTAAGACTCAAAGATTTTCATACAGAGCTAAAACTCAAAGATTTTTACTCTTCCGACATGAATATCTAACACGCAATAAATCCTCTCTTCTCTCCTATGGACATAGGCATACTTAAGATGAATGGTATAAATTTAGTTATCTTTTTTGTGATAATTGATCTTTTTTTATAGTTAGTCATGATTCTTCATATTTCTTCCTGACTTGATGCTTTCATAGCATAAAATTAGGCATACCTTTTTCCTTACATTGTTTGCACTTAGAACTCTTTTGATTGGGGATTATCACAGTGATTAACTAAAAATTTACTGTCTCTTGTAATTTATGGCAGATGCCAGATATGATAAATTGGTTTGGTTGGTGCACATGGGATGCATTTTATACAAATGTGACTCCTCAGGGAGTGAACCAAGGGGTTGAAAGGTAAAAGTTCCTTCCATTTGTTTAAATGTTATTGTTTCATAATCATCTATGCTGATATTGCTTTCCTTTTACATTTAGTCTTGAGAAAGGTGGAATTCCTCCCAGGTTCGTTATCATCGATGATGGATGACAATCTGTTAGCATGGATCAGTCTGGAATTCCCAATGAAGCTGACAATTCAGCCAAGTATGAAATCTTTAGAAACTGTTGTTAAGACGTATTTTGCGTTTACTCACTCAAGTGTTCAATTAAGAAGGAAACAATTCTTTTTCCTATTTTGTTCAGTTTTGCAAACAGACTGACCCATATAAAGGAAAACTACAAATTCCAGAAGCATGGCATAGAAGGTCACCGAGAGGAAGATCCATCTCTGGGTCTTGCCCACTCGGTGATTGAGATCAAGGAAAAACATGGAATAAAGTATGTAAATTTCTTCCAAAGATCTCAAAATCTCAAATTTTTTCCCTGTCACCTTATTTTTCTCTGCTTTAAATTTCAGATATGCCTATGTCTGGCATGCAATCACTGGCTACTGGGGTGGAGTAAGACCTGGTGAATCTGGAATGGAGCACTATGAATCAAAGCTTTCATATCCAATTCCATCACCTGGCGTTCAATCTAATGAGCATTGTGTTGCTCTGAGTTGCATAACAACCAATGGTCTTGGACTCGTGAATCCTGAAAAAGTCTTCAGCTTCTATGATGAACTCCACTCTTATCTTGCATCTGCTGGAATTGATGGGGTCAAAGTGGATGTACAGAACATACTTGAAACCTTAGGGGCTGGCCACGGTGGAAGAGTAAAGCTGGCGAGGAAGTATCACCAAGCTTTGGAGGCTTCCATTGCCAGGAATTTCCCTGATAATGGCATAATATCTTGCATGAGCCACAATACTGATGGCTTATACAGGTGCGCGTTGATCAACAAATTCATATCACCCTCTTGTTTAGCATTACTTTTCTAGAAATTTTACTCATTTTATATTGTGAAATAACAGTGCCAAGAAGAGTGCTGTTATAAGGGCATCAGATGATTTCTGGCCAAGAGATTCTGCTTCCCATACGATACATATTGCATCTGTGGCATACAATACTGTCTTCCTGGGAGAATTCATGCAGCCTGATTGGGACATGTTCCAAGTAGGTCATATACCTTTTTTTTTATTTATCTATATTTGTAACAAAAATTTTTGACCTTATTACTTATTTTGTTGTTTTTAAAATAAATCAGAGTCTTCACCCTATGGCTGAGTTCCATGGAGACGAGCCGTTGGTGGCTGTGCCATTTATGTCAGGTAATTTAAAGTAACATTTTGAAAAAAAATGGAATTAATATTATTTTTATCCGAGTCTGATTATTCTACTTCTCATGGCAACATTAATGTAATTTTATGCAATTATAAGCTAATATTCTCTCAATTTACAAATTGGGACGCTCAAATTCAAATTAAATAACAGTACCAAAAAATTATAGCTTAATAAAATTTCAAAATGCTAAGCTGTTTACCTATGATCATGGTATCTTGGCAGTGACCGACCTGGCAATCACGATTTTGATTTATTAAAGAAGCTTGCACTTCCCAATGGATCTATACTGAGAGCAAAGCTTCCGGGAAAACCTACTAGAGACTGCTTGTTTTCTGACCCTACTGGGGATGGGAAGAGGTAATAAAAAGAGTATGAATTCCTTTGATCAACATTCATATTTACTCAATCTAACATACAAAACTCTTCAACCCTTGTAGTATCTTAAAAATTTGGAATTTGAATGATCACTGTGGAGTCATCGGAGCAGGCTGGTGCAGGATTGGGAAGACCAATGTCATCCATGACCAGCAGCCAGGCACAATTACAGGTTGCATCTGGGGAAAAGATGTTGGTTACTTGCCTAGAGTTGCAGAAGTTGATTGGAATGGTGATGTGATTGTCTATTTGCATCAGCGAGGCACTACTCTTGATTACTCATAAATCCTCGAGTAATGTTATACTCCCAAAACGAATCCTAGTTTAAAACGGCATGCCACATCAATCCACTTTTGTTGCGTGCTAGAAAACCAGTTGCGGTAGAGTAAAAGTTTTCGCCTTAGCTTCATTGTGAAATCCAGGACACGGTATAAAAGTGTGTGATAAAACTCGAATTTTTAGAAAACCTCAAAAGAGGGAAAACCACGAGCTTGATAAAAAGCTTCCACTATGTATCTGTTTGAGTACAAGATCTTCCGATCTGGGATTACGAAATTGTATATGAGAAAGGAACAAGCTATGTGACAACGATTAGGTTGTACGATTCTTAGTAGTAGGATGATAATGAGCTGTGGAGCAATCAAGTAGAAATGTAACAATCACCGGTAGAAGTCCTCATGATGGAGGCAGAGCGAGATTGGCGGCAGCAAGGATCAACGGCGGCGTGGTTGACAACGTCAGTGGCGACGATTGTCTTGGAGGATCTTAAGAGCTCTCTCCTCTCTCTTGCTTGGGCTCCCTCATATGAGGAATGAAATTTATTTAGGTGGAGGAGTGGCGTCTCAAAATACATGCAAAATCGAACCACTCCTCCAATCGGACTCATGATGATTCTCGATCATATGATGTATTTTGTGTATTTGAATGCTCAAATGAAGTGAATGGTAAGATCTTTGGCTTGTTGGAACTCGAGGCCTCGATTTATTATCCATATTTGAGAGCTTTTAGGAATTTAGCGATGTCTCAAAATTTTTTGATGATATTTTAAGTGCTTGATCTAGGTTTTGATTTCGATTAATTGCTTTCGGCATTAAGATTCGTGCTTCAACTAGAGGAATTTTTTTTAAATCATATCGTTGCTATTTTGGATGATATTATCTCAATCATCAAAAAATTTGTGTCAAATCAAAATAGTAAATTCTTCAAATCTGCAGTCCATTAACCATATTTTAAGAGCAGATCTTCATGTAACAAGATTATGACTACGTAAGCGGATGCATATGAATATGTGTAGGTATGTCGGCCAAATTTTGAGATTATGGACCCATCGGATCTCTACTGGCGCTTGCCAGGAGCGCGGCGTATCATGCGATTCTTGCTCGCCTATGGTAATGGGTGTGGCGGGCAGCACTCCACTCGAATTCGCAGTTCGAAGGCTGGTATCTGTATTTGAGCAGGCGGTCACGAATTCGCGTCAGTTCGATCGGTCAATGTGGAGCAGCCGACGGCAAGCGGTCCTTGTGAACGGCACGGCGAATGGCGGTGCATACCAGAGCGTGGGCGCCATGAGCGTGGTTAGCGTGCAAAACGTCCGTTTGGCCCGTTTAACCTCGGAATTTTGAAGCGTTTTGGGTGATTTTGGGCGGTTTTGGACGCTTTTTTACCCTTTTGCCCCTAAAAATGGTCTATAAAAAGCCTCCTGGGCAAAGGGAGAAGGCACATTCTTTTCTTCTTGAGAGAAGGTCGTTCGGAGGTGATCAAGACTCGTAGTTTATATGGCAAGGCTTCAGTTTTCTCTCGAAAGAGGTGTTAACTAACCCTCGGTCCGGATCGGGCGATCAAGACCCGTAGTTCATAATGACTCCAGTTTTCCCTCGAAGAGGTGCTTAACCTCGTCGGACCAGCCAGGGATCGGATGCGATCAAGACCCATGGTTCATCGACAAGGCTCAATTTTCTCTTGAAAGAGGTGTTAGCGACCTCGTCGGACCGGCCGGGTTGGGATCAAGACCGTTCATCTGAGAGCGATTTTTCCCCGAAAGAGGTGTTAAGCGGCTCGTCGGACCGGGGTTGAGGGCGAGCGTAGTTCATCAAAAGGCTCGATTTTCCCTCGAAAGAGGTGTTAAACTAATCGCCGGCAGTGGATCGGGCGATCAAAACGTAGTTCATCGACAAGGCAATTTTCCGCGAAATGTTAACACCGTCGGACCAGCCGGGTTGGGCGATCAAAACGATAAGCAGGAGTTTAATGCGATAGCGGCGGCAGCAGTGGTGTAGATATCAGCGATAATAGTGGTGGCCGTGAGTCCGGCGATGGTCGATGGCGGCAACCAGTAGTTGGTAATGTGGTTAGCGGCCGGCAAGTGTGGTCAGCCAGCATGGCGGCAATAGTCAGCAGTGGTAATGCGTCGGTAGTCAGCGAGATAACCGGCAGCAGCTAGCGGTAACCGGCGAAATTACCGGTGATAGTCAGCAGCGGTGGTTAGCGGCCGCGATAATTAACGATGCAATGGCAATGTATCAGCAAGCCTCTATCGTCAGCATGATAATAGCAGCAATAAATGATAACCGGTGATGCCGGCGATAGTCAGCCCAGCGGTCAGCAGCAGTAATCAGCGTAACCAGTAAAGGTTAGCGGTAGAGGTTATCAGCGATGTAATAGCGGCAGTAGTCAACAGTGCAATAGCGTCGGTAATCAGCGGATAACCAGCCAGTGATAGCCGGCAGCGATAATAATTCTGAGTTAAGCGGCCAGAGGTTATGTGATGAAATTAACGATAGTCAGCAGCAATAGCGTCAGTAGTTAAGCGAGATAGCCGGCAACGATGCGATAACCGGCGATGCAGCGATAGTCAGCGGTAAAGCAACAAATGTCAGCAGCGGTAAACCGGCAACGATGACTGACATATCAGGTTGTTTGTGAGAGTGTGACTTCGATGACGTGCTGTATGGAAGAGGTTGAATTGAATCGGCGAGATTTTGACTTATCAAGGTTATTTATCGAGTGTTATGCGATGGCGTTAACACATGTGGAAGAGCGTGAAATTCCAGGACCTTTTGACTATCTAGGTTGTTTGTCGAGTCTTTGCTCGATGGCGTTAACTATGTGGAAGAGGTTGAATTGAATCCGGGAGGATTTTGACTATCAGAGGTTGTTTGTCGGTGTTACCGATGACATTAACACTATGGAAGAATTAATTAATCGGGATTTTGACTATCGAGGTTGTTTGTCGAGTGTTACGATGGCGTTAACTTGTGTGGAAGAGGTTGAATTGAATCCATTAAATTTTGACTATCAGGGTTGTTTGTAGTGTTACTGATGGCGTTAAGCGTATGGAAAAGGTGAATTGAATCCAGAGGATTTTGACTATCGAGGTTGTTTGTCGAGTGTTAGATGGCGTTAACTATGGAAGAGGTTGAATTGAATCCGAGGATTTTGACTATCGAGAGGTTGTTTGTCGAGTCTTTACCGATGGCGTTAACGTATGGAAGAGGTAAATTGAATCCGTTAATGATTTTGACTATCAGAGGTTGTTTGTCGAGTTTTACGATGGCGTTTAACGATGGCGTTAACGTGGAAGAGGTGAGTCCAGGACCCTTTATCATATGTTGTTTGTCGAGTGTTTGCTCGATGGCGTGAACTGTATGGAAGAGGTTGAATTGAATCGGCGAGGATTTTGACCCATCGAGGTTGTTTGTTAGAGTGTTACCGATGGCCTTGTATGGAAGAGGTCGAATTGAATCCGAGAATTTTGACTATCGAGATTGTTTGTCGGTGTTAGATGGCGTTAACGTATGGAAGAGATCGTGGAAAGTCCACAGGACCTTTTGACTATCTAGGTTGTTTGTCGAGTCTTTCTTTCGATGGCGTTAACACAGTGGAAGAGGTCGTAGGAAGTCCACCAAAGACCTTTTGACCCATCTAGATTGTTTGTCGAGTCTTTGCTCGATGGCGTTAACGTATGGAAGAGATCGTAGGAAGTCCACGGACCTTTTACCCATCAGGTTGTTTGTCGAGTCTTTGCTCGATGGCGTTAACTTTGTATGGAAGAGGTCGTAGGAAGTCCACTGGACCTTTTAACTATCTTAGGTTGTTTGTCGAGTCTTTCGATGACATTAACACGTATGGAAGAGGTCGATTAAAACTGGTTGTGTTTGTAAAGTTGCTCTTTAACGCGGCCTTTTCATTAGTATTCTTGACTTGCTTCTCGGCGATAATCAATTAGATATCAGAATATCGATTTGGATAATCTTTTGAGATTAAGATTTGCCCCCGAGTTTGACAAAATCTGAAGGAATGCAGTTTGATGAATCTTCATTCTTCACTTGCGCTCCTTAAAAGCTTGAAATCTACATCTCGATGGTGGTTTTGATCTTGTTGGGAACTTGGTGCATACTGAGATGATATAATGAGAATCGGTTTCCTGGCGAAGCGTTGCGTCTAGAAAACCGGTAGAGTAAAGTTTTTTTAGTTTTGTTGTGAAATTCACACAGGTATAAAAGTGTGAACAATAAAACTCAGGAATTTTACGTGGAAAACCTCGAAAGAGGGAAAAATCGCGAGGCTAGCCCGTAAAAGCTTCCACTATGTATCATTTGAGTACAAGATCTTCCGTCTGGGATTACATAATTGTATATGAAAGACAACGGTATGTGACAACGATCAGTTGTATGAGTTGTAGTAGCGAATGATGATGGTAAAGCGTGCGGGCAATCAGGAAATGTGAACAATCAGCGGTAGAAGTCCACCGTGATGAGCCGGCAGATTAACGGCAGGATCAATGGCGGCGGTATGGCGACGGCGGCGGTGGTTGACCATTGAGTGGCGGCGATTGCTTGGAGGATCTTTAGAGCTCTCTCCTCTCTCTTGCTTGTGCTCCCCTCATATGAGGAATGAGGCTATTTATAGAGTGGAGGAGTGACGTCTCTCTAAATACATGCAAAATCCGAACCACTCCTCCAATCGGATGGCTCATAATGATTCCCTCGATCATATGATGTATTTTGTGTATTTGAATGCTCAAATAAAGTCGGAATTGTAAGATCTTTGGCTTGTTGGAACCGACTCGTCGAGTCGCTCGATTTGACTATAAACACTCCATATTTGAGAGCTTTTTAAGAATTTAACTGATGTCCCAAAGTTTCCAATGATATTTTAAGTGCTTGTTCTCGACCAGTTTCAATTTCTGATTAGCTTGCTTTCGGCATCAAGATTCATGCTTCGACTAGAGGAATTTTCAGGGTCATATCAACTTTTATGAAAAACTACTGCCAGACTCTTGGTTGTATCGAGAATATACAATATTATCACCAAAAATAAAATATTTCAGTAAAAAAAACACACCCTTAGTGAAATGCCTTGTTTCTAAATCCAATGTGAGTGAGACTTTATCTTGGGCCTGTGGAAGGTGTGAAATTGGGTGCAAAGGATTCATGTATTCATAGCACCTAGATAAACTTTGATTAATTTGGGGAGTGTAATGTTACTCATTTTCTCCTTGTACCATGTGAAATCATTTGGTTACTTATTTTGGACTAACTGGGATAGGATATTTTGCAGGAGAGGTAGTCTATCTTCCCAAGGATCAATCCCTGCCCATTACCCTGAAATCTCGTGAATTTGAAGTCTTTACAGTCGTTCCAGTTAAAATACTACCAGGCGAGTACTCATTTGCACCACTTGGGCTGCTTAAGTTGTTCAATTCTGGGGGAGCTGTTAAGGAACTAAAATATGAGTCTGGTAAGAATCCTATCATAAACTTCAAGGTTCATGGATGTGGAGTTCTTGGAGCTTACTCATCATTTAAACCCAAGAAAATAACTATTGATTCAGGGGAGGTAGATTTCAGCTATGATTCTGGATCTGGGTTAGTAACTCTAGTTCTGACTGTGCCTAAGAATGAACTATACTAGTGGAGTGTATCAATCGAGTTATGAGTGTCACAGAGTTAATAAGGGATTTGTTGAGAAGATTGGGTATTACTACTATCTGTAGCTTTTGACAATAATCGTATGGAATAAATTGAGAAAATTGCTTTTACTAGGTGTCACTACTTTTATAGAATCTAGAGTTTTTGTGATTGAAAATATCATCAACATTAGCTGTATCACAACAGTGTGGGCTCGGTGGTGATAGGAAAAACATTGGTATGGCCGTAATTTTGGTAATCCCTGAGCATGTTTTGCTGCTTGAATGCAGTAACTGGCCAAAAATTGCTATGGTTCTAATAGGTCTTTTATGATGTTTACCTAATTGTATAATGGTGATCATATATCTTTTTGAGATTAATAAAATAAGTTGTAGAGTTGCTTGTAAAAGCAGGACCGAGGGTGTAAAGTCTTAAACTTAGTTTTTACTTCATGTAAATAATTTTGTAAACAATTTACCAACTTCAATTTTTTTTTTGTAAGAATTAAAATTTCACAAAATTATTGATTTTTATAGAATTTTGAATGAATTTAATTGCAAATTAACAAACACATATATAGATTAGGCCTCAAAGTCGTGATCTCTATGATGAGAGTTAAAGCTCTCAATTATTAAGCTAAAATGGGTTGAATTATTTTTTTCCCTCAAAGGATAGCAATAATCTATGAATGAAAGTAATATCACAAGATATTAAGAAAAGTTAGAACTCAAAATATATCCAAAATCACTTTCAACATATAAAATTAATTATAGGCATATAAGCACTAACACCCTCAATGATTGGAATGCACAAGTATCATAACTTATTTTAGTTTGCAAAGAAAAATCTTGATTTATGTAATATGATTCTTAAGAAAGAGTATGCTTAAACATATGTTATTGACATGGCAATTTAGGAGTAAGTACAATGAATGACAAAATAAATACAAAAAAAAAAAAAATTATGCATTATAAAAAGAGAAATCAAAATTTATGTGGTTTAGTTTTAGAAACCCTACCTTCATTGAATGGTAGAGATGATCATATTTACTAATAAAGAAGCTACAATTGTGATGCAAAGTAGAAGGATATTCACCAACCATTCTCAAAATCCAAGTTCACCATTGGTTAATGTAGAAGAAAAAGATGTCCTAAGTCTCTCAAGATAAAAAAATTACTTGATAATGAATAAGGAGAATTAAACAAATATTATAAAATTATAGATTTTAAAGTTTCTCAAAAAGATATCATTGGGTTGACGAGATGATACTTCAAACTTCTAGAAACAAATTTATTTTTTCCTTCTCTTTCTTTCACTTTCTCTCCCATATTATCTCTCTTCAATTCCTTCTCAACTCAAGATAAGTTTGAAACTTGACTTACCATATGAGTCATGCAAGATATTTAGTCTGTATTTAGCATTGGCTATAGGAAATTTTCTCTACTCCTTTCATCATTATGATAATTTATTCACAATTGCAAAGCTTGCTTAAGCTTTCTCTTTATCATTTGTTGCTTTTATTGATGTTGAGATCATGAAATGCATTGTGATAATTTTTAATATTATGATACAGTGGTAACTTTTTCTCTCCAATGATTTCCATAAGATTTAGACAATTAGTTACTAAAGTAGCTTTTTCATTATACCTCATTAATGAGAATCTTGTGAGAAAGTAGATGTATATTTTTTATGAAACTATTCTCCAAATTTGGAGAAATTTTATATGAAAGGTTTTCTTTCTCTCACATGATAAATAGTTCTATAATTCTACTATTGACTCGTAATCAACTTCTTTTACAAGCCTAAGAAAATAAATATCAAATATAAAGCCATATTCATCTAGGTCAGATTGATCAATTCATTTTTATATCCTAAATTTAATTCAGCTAGTTGTTGGCTAAGAATAAACTAAATACTTGCTTAAAGGCCTCATGTTGTCAATAATTGGATCTCGATAGCTTATTCAGGAGTTAGTCTTATTAAAATCTTTGTATTTGTTGACCTCCATGCATGCCATAAGTATTTGGAGCTCACAAAGATCGACTTCTGACGCAAGTGTAAAATTGGAGCTGAAATACATTTGACATTGCCGAAATCAATCGAAATGACATCCGATCGACAAACAAACTTCGTCATCACATTCAGAACGTCAAAATTGATCATAATATATATATATATATATTACATAATTCAACGGTCGACCGTCGAAAATCTTGACGCCTACGCAGATATCGAATACGGTGACGACGCCAAACGACTTCCGATCACAAAATTGATCGTGTTGTTAGTGTCGAAACGTAAAAATCTTTCAAATGAGACGTCCGGCCAAGTCGGACGAGGCAAATATCGAGTCGCGATAATATACGTTTTGAATCAAATTGATGATTTAACTAAAATGGTTTTCGAGCAAATAAACGGACTGCATTCTGCTTATGAATATTAAAATAACTTAAAATTGACATATATATTGTCAATATAATAATGTCATTGCTAAAATTTAAAATAGAATTTATTTAAACACTTAATAAAAAAAGGGCTATATCTACTTACACCTAACCCTAACACTCCCACAACCCGATGCCCTCTCGGTCGAACGAACTGCAAGTCCCCCTCCGGTCAGACCCGAATACCGCACGCAAGCCGTAGCCCCTTGTTCGCCTGTCTCTCTCCGGCGAACCGCGCCCGAACCACACGCACCAGCCACTCTTCCGTCACGAGCGCCTCCGCACGCGAGCAGCCGAAATCCGAGCTCTCGACCCTCTATCCTCATGCGAGCAGTCGAGATCTGAGCTCCCTCTCTCGCTCCGAGCTGAACGAAACGAATCCTCCCTCGCGTTCCATCCATGCAAACCAAACAGCCGTAAGCTCTCTCTCTCTCTCTCTCTCTCTCTCTCTCTCTCTTTCTTCCATCTTGGATTCAATTCCACGTTGCAACTGTCACTTGCAACAGCCTTCCTCTTCCCCTCCTCTTTGAGCAGCAGTAAACGGAGCTCCATCCATGTTGTGACCTCACATTAGTCGCCAACCCAGTTCCCACTCACGAACGCCTTCCTCCTTTCTGCCAATTTCACTCAGTCGACACCTCAAACGGCTTTGCAAATTTTATTGTTGATCCTTATTGATCTTGTGGTCATGCCATTCGTATTTTATAAATGTGTGGATGAATAAAATATATTGTGCTTGATTTTATGCAAGTACTCTAAGAGCTAATACACGCCTTTTTAGATGGGTAGGTTGGAGGAATTACGATTATGGTGTTGTAAAATACCACCTATATGTAGTGGTGTCAAAAATTGACCCGACACGATAACTCGACACGAACCCTACTCGAAAAATTCGAGTTTGGGTTGACCCGAATAGTTTTCGGGTCAAGTTCGAGTTGAAGAAATTGACCCGTTTCTTTTTTTGGATCGGGTTCGGGTTGACCCACCAACTCTGATTCACTCGATTTGACTTCTTGAATTTTAAATTGACCGAACCAAATCGAATTTTTTATACACGAACCCGAATTTGACTCGATTTTGACTTAAAAAATATATCATTCGGGTCGTGTCGGGTCAATCGGGTTGAAGTCGGGGTTCAGGTTGAAGTTTTTGACCCGTTTAATAAATGGTTCGGGTTCGGGTCAACTCTATTCGAGTCGGGTCAAATTCGGGTCAGACCCGAACCCGACCCGTCGACACGAATTGACACTCCTATCCATATGTATCTTTTTAGATGGGTGGGCAGATTTAGCTTTGATAGAAATCTCTCAGTTTAAAGGAAGTGTTGCCAAAATTTCGTCAAAATTTGGATCAACAAGTGACAATAAAAATGTACTTAAAATCTAATTAAATTAATATTAAATTAAATGAGAAATATAAGATTTAAGATAAAGTTGATTTGAAAGAATGAAATACCTGAAATTTAAATTGAAGTCAAAATTGGTATTAAATGAAAATTCAAACTCTTAAAATGAAAAATGAACTTGCAAAATCATATTAGAATAAAATTTAAATGAAATTTGTGATAAACTTGAAAGCTCTTTGATAAATATGACTAATCCAAAAAATTAAGGTTTATCAAATGGCTTGAAAGATTGTATTATGCATGCATTTTAATGCAAATCTTATGTTAAAGACTTGTATTCAAATGCATGAGCAATCAACTATTTCAAAATAAAATCATTTATGTATGCATTACGAGGCACTCAAACTTTTAATTGCTATCTTGGGATTTATGCAAATAATGAGATGATTCATACATGCATATCACACGATGAAATAAATTGAAATATAATACTTCAAGAAGTGTGCATGTGTTCCTTAATGATTTACACGTTTCACGAAAAAATGTCTTAAGTTTAGCCCTAACTACATTATAAAATGTGCAAATTTTATGAATTACATGAAATACAATGATATCGAGAACAAACTCGATTGTGTCACTTTATCTATATGATGAAGTCGTAAGTCTTACATAACCAATCTAATCATTCTCCTTATCAGGATCAGAGTTCGACAAAATTAGTTGTAAATCAAATATTCAATTATTAAAGTATGATTTGATTTTTACATTTTCATATGACTATCAAAGGTCTTGATAGAAGAATTTCTTTTTTAAAATCCTAAATTATCTAATTTGGTATGAAAAATATGATTGCAAATTTTAATCATATACCCGATCTTGTACTAGCAAATAAATAGAGTTCTTCCCTAGTGATGGCTGTGGCGAGCATAGATTTTAACCGGAGGGGATTATTATTGTTTAGATTTTTAAATCGTTGTATCTCAAATTCAAATTTCTAAATACAAGTTGTATATCCGATCATCTACTAACAAAAGAATAGAGTTGACAAGGTTTACCTCAATGATGGCTGAGTTGATTGAATATATCAACCAGAGGGGTTATCATTATCAAAATATCTAAGATATTTATATTCGATAATCTCAAATTCAAAATTCTCAAAGTATAAATATAGATTTGATCCTCTATTATTAAATTAATAGAGTCGACAAGATCTGGAACAATAAACAAAATGATTAAGCATACTTATATATCTCAATGATGATTGAGTTGATTAAAGATATCAACCGGAGGGATCATTATTATCAAAATATCTAATATATTGATGGATGTGTTGAATGAAGATTTTAACATGAGAGAATATCACTATCTAGTTATATTCAAGATTCAATATCAAATCAGATGAATTCAAATTTCTTACAAATACAAAAACTATAAAAGAAGCTATAAATGCCTAATTGAAATCTAACATCTAAAACTTAAAGATAAAATTCATCCATATTTCGCAACTGTTTGTCGGAGATGACAAATCAAGAAAATTCTAGCTCATAAAAAAGCCAATGTCAAATCTAGTACACAACTATGTTCTCTCTCAATCAATCTCATGTCAGTATGAACGTGGCTCGTGTCCTTTGACCACGTGGTTTGGCCAGTAGGCTCCACATATATTGCGGTAACGACCAGAGTCCTCTGATCGGTGGTTGTCACCAAAGGACACCATTATATAATGGTCACGACTATAATATGTATGTTCCCCAATGACTCTGTCCTTTGAAATGTGAACCATAGGGTGCGCTTGATAGGGCAAAAAGCTCTATGTTAGCTAAGGTGGACTTAAGCTTATCTCTTTAGATAAACACCACCCTAAGTCTACAAGATTTTCTTGGATGATACAACCCATGGCTGATGACAAGGATGTGAATCATAGGGTGCACTTGATAGGGCAAAAAGCAATATGCTAGCTAAGATGGACTTAAGCTTGTCTCCTCCGGTTAGGTTGGGTCGACTACCTCCTCTGATTAAGTAGATTAGAGACCATGATAGCCTGAGATGACAGAACCATGGGATCTTGATCGGACGCGTCATCATTCCCCCAACCATCCAATTTTAAGGTAAATAATGATGAATTTTATAAACCTAAATTCTATAGCTCCATATGTTGATACTATACACTATACATTTAGCAATCTAACGACTAGCCCTAATCGAAAGTTCTCTCTCAGCAGTGAGAAGGGTAATTAACTATAGGTGCTTTTGCCTATAGGAAACTTGGAACCGGATCTAAAGTCCTCACAAAATGAGGGTGAAATCTCTAAGTAGTGTCTTATCTACTATTCCATCTGTCTTCTGAATGTTTAACTGACATTTAATCTACCCTCTTCATCGAGAGGTCGGTGGCGAATTTTCAAAGCCCACGGTCTCAAATTGTTGAACTTGCAACCAAGGTTCCATACTCAGCTAAGCTATTTATCAAATGAATTCAACTACTTATCCAAGAGTACTCACTAAATTTAACTAAGGTGTTCTCAATAATATAATTTGATAGCTCTTTCAAATAAAATACTCATCAAGTAGCTTTACCCTAAGTTAGGTTATTCACCTTGAGTTCTTTCCTATTGGATAATACATAGTTAGACTCACCCCCACTACATGACTAGTAATGTCATGTCTCTTTTATTTTTTATATTTTATCATGATTGTTTCATATAATATAAATATTACATAATAGTTATATATAATTGGTCATTGATTTGAGTGTGGGCATGACAACACTTAATACATCGAGTCAAAATTCTATGCAATTGTAATTCATTTCCTTCAATGTTCTCTTTTTTATGCTTAACTTGATTTTTCCTGTCTTATGCTTTAAGGTCTCAAATAGAGCCCTCTGCAAACCATCATCATTTGTAAAGAATATATAAAATCAATCTTTCATCCTTGATTAGATTCATTCTTATTATGAAGTAGGGCCTTGGTGTCATTCCATAAATAATTCTAGATTCGATATCCTAAAAGTTGTGGTGAGCATAGATCAATGCTTAAGACCTAGAACCATACCATCTAACATCTTAATGAAAGAATGCTATAAAAGAACCATCTAAATGATTTTGCCACTTTTGAGCAACTTAGCTATATAGAAGATAATCTAGTAAAAATTATTTAAGAAATCTTTGAATGATTCCCATAAGCAACCAAACAAGTGTAATCTATTTAATATTATGGCTTAGTTGCCTCTCAATTCATTATTATCATCCTAGTTCAAGAACTTATAAATCAACTATTTCTAATGATGAATCATACCTATAGAGGAGTGTCATGGAGAATTCTCTCTCTCTCTCTCTCTCTCTCTCTCTCTCTCTCTCTCTCTCTCTCTCTCTATCGATCAAAGAAACATCAAACTCCACTTACTAATGCCTTCTTAATAGAGATTACTGAGGCCTGGCCTCCCAGTGGTTCAAAATTCACATCCATGACTCAAATGAGGGTAAGTCAAATTCAACTAAATATATCACTTTTTTTTAGTCAATCATTTTTTATATTATTAATTAATAATGTATTTAAGTATCATCTTTTCTTTACCACATTTAAGGTGGCTTTATTTTGGTGGTTCTTTTGATTTCTTTAGGTTGTATTTCTCTCTCTCTCTCTCTCTCTCTCTCTCTCTTTGACTATAAGCAAGAGTTTATCACATTTGTTTCCATCACATAGAAGTATCTTAACAATTCTCAAGTTCTTTTGAACTTGAGGCAAGCTCCTAAAATGTATTTGAACCATTTTATAATTTACTTTCAATGTGAATTGTTAGACATCCAAGAATTGGAAGCAATAACCCACCTAAAACATTAATGAAAGACTCTTAATGTGTGCTCGATCTTGGCTTACATTAGTTAAAGACTTTTGATTGAGTTGCTGGAACTCACTAGTATCTATATCTATGTGAAATAATATAATTGCATACTTTTAGCCTCTTCCTTTAAGACACATTAATTTAGATCTAAGAGCTTCTTGGTGAAACCACCAAGATCAACAAAAAAGGTCACAAATAACAACAATAATAATCCAAACAGGTTGTTCGAGAAGTAACACCCACAGTGTCACTAGCAGTAGCAATATAAAGGCTTATGTCCTAAGAGGTAAGATTAGGAACAACTAACCTAGATGAACTTATGAGAAGGAAAAGATTGCCCCACAATAGGGTTATTTAGCTTTCACTGTCTAAATTTCACTCATTGAGGCATTAAATGTAATTCACAATAAGGAGTATTTTAATTGATATTACTAAGGAAAGTGATGTATCAAACTCATAATCATAAAAAGGATAATATTTTTTGTAAAGATCACAATCATGATATAGAGGATTATCTCCACATCTAAAACTTAGTCAGAGAACTTTTTTACACCAAGAAGTTGAAAGAATTCTTCCTTATTAACCCATGGTAATGTCTACATAATGCCTTAATAATGGAAGTAAGAAATGATTTAATTCCAACACAAAGCAAATTCATATTGCAATCAGTATTAGTAATTTTTAGAGAAGCAAAACTAGATGCATCAATTCAAACATACCTCGAATGGCTTTAGCTAGGAGTGGTACATGTCACCTCAACTTCTAGCTCATCTTCTTTGAAGATAATGTCGATCGGTTATATTGATTTCAATAAGCCAACAATTAAAAACCCTATAATGTCACAATTATCATTGTTCTACATATTTCTATTTTTTATATTGATAATATTAACATTAATAATGGTGGTTTTTGCTAAGTATTTTTAAATATTTCTTTAATCAAATGAATCTTAATTCTCTAAGTTGTTGGACACTATTCCCACTAAAGGTTAATCCAAGAACATGAAAAACTAAATATGTAATCACATTGGAGATCACCTAAGGGATGGTAGCCATGAAAATACTTATTCAACTTCATCATTATTGATGCTACAACCACATATAATACTATAAATGGTTGGCCACTCATGTACATTTTCTAAGGTAGATGTCTTAAACCACTATATAAGGAAAAAGTTTCAATGAAACGGTGCATTATTACTATCTAAGGAGATATACTATAATTCTAGAGCATGTTATCTAAAAGTAGTAAGCAACAATTAGGATAAGATTTTGCAACTTGAGATGTAGAGAGGGCTAGACTTGAAACCTTTAAGGCCATTGAAGAAGTCATTAATTCGGGCTCAAAATGGCACTCACTTATATTTTTTTATCCACTCCTATTTTGGATGTTGATTTAATTGAATGATAATTTCCTTAAATAATAATTATTTATAATTTTTTTAGAGATTTCACCTTGCTTTGTTTATATACTGCTTAAGATTTTCTTAAGATATAAGAGAATGAGGTCTCTTATAGGTGCAATCCATCACAAATAATTATATCTTAAGTAGAAAACTTGAGAACATTCTTGATTAAATATGGCTTCACGTTTATCTCTGGTGATTTAATTTGATTATTATGCACCAAGGTTACCTCTTATCAAACATCTTTAATAAACAGGGTTGAAGAGAGAGAGCACTCCACTAATAATTATCAAGCTTTTGCTTCTCTTAAAGTTTCATTCACTTAGGATATGGATGTATTGCATGATAGGGATTAATTTCCTCAATTATCATTTATCAAAGTTGCCTTCTATACCATCAAGTAAAGGTAGTACTAGGTTTTCCTTAAGGATCACTTACATGATATAAGGAATTTTTGTCCCATCTAAAGTTGATAAAAGATTATATTTTTATTGGGAAGTTGAAAAAAATTTCATTTTTGGCCACCTAAGATGGCTTACAGATAAGTTGTTGATAGAGGAAGCTAAACATAAACCTATTCCAACATATGTATTTCATATTACAAGAGTTGTCCCAACATTCTTAAAGGACTTAAGGTAGAGGCATCAAAAGAATCAAAGCTCAAATGACTTTAGCCTAGATAGTTACATTAATTTTGCCTAAATTTATAGATCATCTTTTTTGGATGTGTTGCCAAACACCTTCAATGATGGTGACGTTCTAGGAAGTAGCAAACTTTATAATAACATGATCATTATTAATTTGATGATCACCAATTATTAGATTAATATTATTTTCATAGACATAAATATTTATTTCAATATTATTTTTACACTAAGTCTTTAAGAAAAAAAATTTAATCCTTTTAGGTTCACATCCATTATTGATCTTTTACAATTTGTCTAGTGAACACAAGTAAAATCAAATTATGATTATTCTAATAATCTCCTAGGTGAAATGTAACTAACAATATCGCATTATGATTGGGTCTATCATAATTGATGCCCCAAATATAATTACATATTTGATTAATTACTTCTAAATAGTTACATTGTAGTTGTCTCAGCCTATTATGTAGAAGTCATATATCATACAAAAGTGCACACTCTCATTATTTGAGGATGATTACTATAATCTTAGGCATGCTTCCTAAAAGCATTTAGCAACATTGAGTATAAGGCTTTGCTACTCAAAAAATATGCTAACTTGAAATCTCTAAGACCATTAAATAGGTTTTCCTTATGGACCTCAAAAGTGCTCAAATCACTGCTACTTTCATTTGTCATCTTCTCTATGATGTTGTTATTATATTGACTTTAATTGACCTAAAAAGCATGTTTTTAATGAAAAAAAAATAGTTTTAATTTTTCAAAATGTTCTCTTTATTTCATTTAAAGAATGTTTAAGATGTATTTTTAGATATAGTAGATTGAGTTCTTCTATGGGTGCAAACCCTTATGATTAATTATATCTTATGTAGAATATTTATGAACACTCTTAATTAAGGAAGTTATCATGCTTATCTCTAATTTTTTAATCTTTTTTTGTGTACCATGGGTTGCCTTGCATTCAACAATTTTGGATAATCCAAGGTGTAAGGTATACTTTAGGTTGCTCACCTTTTATTAGTTATGTCTAAAAATTATGGAATTAAATCATATAAACTTGAGTTGACTAGTATTATAATAATTATTCGAAGGCTATTTAATGTGAGCATCAATATCTAATATATTATTGATGTAGCATATCAAAGGAGAAAATGATTTGTCATTAGGTTCTAAACTAAAGCTTGAACTGAGGAGAAATTTTAGTAGGCTTTATGTATGAATTTATGTTCATGTGTTGTATTATATAGAAATGAATATATTTAATTAAGTGCAAGTATTGTGTTAGAGTTGTGGTTGAAAACATGTGTGCTCATGTGTTCAACTTTGTAGGTTTGGATTTAGTGCCTCGATGCTACACTCTGTGGGTTTTCGTATTTCGGGACCAAGAAGCTGACACCTTGGCATTGGGATATGGTACCTTGGCGTTGGACTATGTCACTGGTTCGTGATGCCATGCCATTTCGAAATGACTCTTCCAATATATATATGTATATATATATATATATATTAGTTTTCTCTCCATGAGATGCAACCCTTGGAATATTGTACTTATTTAAATGTCTATTCTGACATAATGAAGGACTTTTGACTTTTATATGTAAATTTTGAGTGAAAACTCTTTTAGTTAGAGCTTGGTGGCCGACCATTCAAGGAATTTGGTGATCTCTCACTATCATTCTACTTGGGTGAGTAGAACTTCAAACTTCTTACACTTCGATGAGTGGAAGATCTTCATCTCTCTTCCACTTTGGTGATTGAAAGAACATTAATGCATATCTTTCTCCACATTCACTACGACATCTTTCTCTCCGTGATCACGCTTCACTAATTTTTGGTATCAGATGCCAAGGTTTGGAGGCATGGAGAAAGTACTCACATATAATCTATATCAAATCTAAGCAATGTTAGTTCTATACTCTGAATTTTATGTAATTTTCTTTACAAAATTAATGATTTCTCTTGGAAATGCATGCTAAGTATATATGGTAGGCAATTATATGAATATTTATGTTACTACAAACTAGTTGTCTCCACTTATAAAGCCTAACTTTTACATACTTAACCTCACCCCAAACCATCATACTTGAGTGACAACTTGAGTAAGGGAGAGTTCACTAAATAATATAACCTAACAAATAAACAAAAAATCATATCCTTAAATATTTTATGCTTATTTCTTTTATAAGTTTACTTAATATTTTGTAGTATACATGAGTCACTATATTTATTAGTCTATTTCAAAAATTTGTATACCTTATTAGTGTTAATTTTAGTTCACTCATCATATATTTTAAAATTTCATTTGGAGAGTGTCATATTGTATTCTTTTATTTACATCATGCCACCTAAATTCATTAATTTGGACTAATTAAAGGACTTAATTAGAAGAGTATATGAGATTTCTATGAGCAGTGAAGAGAAATTCCTTAAAGTAGAAGACTTACTCATGAATCTCACCATAAAAATTCATACATTGAGTACTAGGCTTCAAACTCCACCAACTATTCTATGTTTGGATGACTTAGAACTCATAAGAGGGGAAAACATTAAACTTCCTAGATACGAGTGTCATGTGAGAAGGCCAAATCTAAAGAACACCATTAGACAGGACCATCTTAAGGTCCAAGAAACATTACATTAACCTACAAAATAAGTTAAGATATAACCCCAACATATGACAGTGTTCATGACCTTAATAAATTTTTAGATTGGTTAACCCAAATTGATATTTTTTTTATTGGTATATGTTGACCTCTTTTTTCAGAATGAGCTCTCACCCTCTTCATCTTAGACATAGGACTCATCTTAGATACTAAGAGTTCATTAGTATTAAGACACTTATAGTGATTAGGTGAACACTCAACCTAACCCTAGAGACTTAGAAGAATTAGCCATAGGAATAGGTCATGCCTTAGGGGTGTTAGGAAAATTTGCCTACCCTATAGCTTAAACCAAATCCTCACTTCCTTCTTTCAAGTCAAACTTCAATTCCAAATCAAATTTCAAATCAATTCCAACTTGATTGATTTTCTCAAAATCAAACTCCAAATTCAAACCAACTTCAAATTCAAATCAACTTCAAACTCAAACCAACTTCAAACTCAAATCAACTTCAATTCTAAATCTCAGATCAATTCCAATCTAATTGATTTTCTCAGATCTTAAATCAATTCCATTAGATTTTCTCAAATCATGAATCAATTCCATATGATTGAAACCCATGATTGAATTTCAAATTCAAAAATCCTTCCTAAGTCACTTTGATTTCATCTTATGGACTTAGCTCAAATTTAAATCACTTCAAACTCAAGAGATTTTCTCATAACACATTTATATTCTCATTTTTATTCACAAATATGAATGAAATATAAATTCAAATGATTAAACTAAATCCAAATTCAACCAAAATCCAACCTAAGCTTTTCAAGTCAAATTCTTAAACTTAGCCAAATCAAATTCAAATCAAGCCAAATCTTTGATTTTTTTTTTCATGATTCAATCAATCCTTCAATTATGAATCCAAATATAAACATAAACTTCAATCATCAAACCAAAACTAAATTCAAAAATCAAATCCAAATTCAACCAAAATTCAACCTAAGCCTTTCAAGTGAAATTCTTGAACTTAGCCAAATCAAATTCAAATCAAGCCAAACCCTTGATTTTTCTTCATGATTCAATCAATCCTTCAATCATGAATCTAAATATAAATACAAACGTCAATCATCAAACCAAAACTAAATTCAAAAATCAAACCGAAATCAAACTCATGTTCACCCTTTTGAACTTGAAAATGTCAAATGAATCAAAACCCATTTGACTCCAAATCACTTGCAAATGGATTTATATTTCAATTATAAGTTCATATGTGAGTTCAATCAAATTTGATTCAAGCCTTAATCAAGCCAATTGACCCACTTAGGCTCACATGACCCAAAGTGACCAAAAGTATCCCTTTTGAGCCAAATTTTAATCCTACCCAAATTAGATTGAAATAAGCCCAACTAAGCCTCAACTAAGCCTCACATTGTGAGCAACAATCATCATGAGATGATCAATCACTCAAATTAGGTCAAACCAAGTAAATACTTAGCCAAAATGAAATCTAAACTAATCAAAATTTATCATAGGCCAAATTGATTGAAACCATTGATCAAAACCAGTTTATGATCAATGTTTGAACTTGACAAAGTCATCATTTGAGCCTCTAACCTAGCCAAATTGGCCACTTGACCCAAATTGACCCAACTTGGCCTAAAAAGTTAAAATGTGTTACAACTTGATCTAAGCCAAATTGGTTGAAATCAATGGGTCAAGTTCATTCCAAATCACTTGTTGAACTTGACCAAAGCCTCAATTGGCCAACTAGACCCAACCTAGCCTAATTGACCATGAACCCAACTTGACCTAAAAGGTCAAATTGTGTAAAAATCAAATCAAACTATAAATTGATTGGAAATAAAGATACTAAATCATTTCAAATGACCAATGAAACCTAAACCAACCCAGCTGGTCAAATGGGTCAAATTGGTCAACTTGACCCATTTGACCTAAATGAAATCAAATGAACCAAAATCAAATATAAATCAAATTGAACCAAACCAATGATGGAAAAATATTTCAAATGGTCATATGAACTTGACCCAACCCTTGGTTTGACCCAATTTGACCAATTGGTCAACTTGACCCAAGTTGACCCTTTTGACCTAAATGGGTCAACATGAGCCAAATGACATCAAATTAACTCTAAATTCCTTGAAATTTGGACCAACCTAATTTCAAATTATTCTAAATCTTCCTAAAGTGAAATCAAAGCTAAATGACCATTTTACCCTTAGGTCAAGGGGTAACCTATGGCCAATTTCACTTGGAATTTGGCCATATCCTATCCATGGCCACTTGACACCCTCTTAATGGACCAAGTGGACACTAATAATCATGGTGCACATGACCCAATGGGTTTGGGTTAGCCAAACCCAACCCAATGGCCAAACCGACCACTCTTCTCATTTTAAGCACATGGGATCACTCCCACACTCCAATCAACACATGGGAGAAAATCCACTTTGCTCAATTCACCACCATAGCTCAATTCCTTCTTCAAGCACCTTCAGAGGACTCAATCGAGTTTGCCCAAGGTGTTTCCCAAGTGTTCAAGCCACGAGAAGAAGGGTCTAGACCAAAGCCGCAAGCCTAGGAGGAGCACTTTGGTCAATAGGGAGATCTACTCAACCTCAACCCCTCAAACCTTCAACAGGGCTTCATCTCCACAAGACGAAGCTACCTTGACGGTTGGGAGCGCCGGTGATAGCGTCCGGTAAGGTACTATTCAAAATCGAGCATAGTTTGAATTTTCTTTGGTCCTTTTTGAAGGGAAGTTTCATCCCAAGTAAAATTGGTCGTTAGATCTTCATCTCCTTGTATGTTGATGGTTTGAGTAAACTTTGAGCTCAATCGAGCTCGGATCAAGCCCTAAGGAGTAGATGGTTGCCCTCTCCTGCAGGCGAGCTCAGTGACGGATCAGGGACCGTCCATCCTATGTGTTTTAGATGGACGGTCCTAATTAATCCACGTTGGATCTGTGATTAATCCCTTTAGAAATCGCGGACTCGATCTCAATCGTCTGATCTTTGATCAGACGATCCAGAGGAAAGCACGTAGTATCGTCGGCTGACTGCGCAGCCAATATGACAACTTAAGTGACGAATCCCATCGCGTTGCGTCAGCGGTCCACGTGGCACCGACGGGATTAGTCATATAATTAGGAATTTAATTACTTAATAAACACAGAAATTTCAAAATAACATAACTAAATGTAAACAAATCAGAAAAATATAAAATAAAATGCATTGTGAAGATATTTCTAAGGGGAATAATCCAAAATTAAGTTTGATGGATTTTGAATAGTTAATTTTATGCAATTAGGGTTTTATTAGGAATTTAATTATATTAATTACTCACTAATTATTCCACTGATTAATTCCAAACTTCTTAGGGTTGATTAATGGGATGACCTCTGCCTCCCATAATTTTCTTGGAATTTATTAATAGTTTAATTATGGTAATTGCTTGATCCACTCTTAATCACTCCCTTAATTAATTAAATGATTAATTAACCTATTAAACAGAGATAAACTAATTAATTAAATTTGTTAATTACCTTAGAACAGTGAATGGACTTAGGGAATGATATTAGGAGTTTTTTTCTCAAATCTTTTCCCCTAAGTTTATTTCATTTGGATAAAAATCTAATTAAAGTGCAAATTAATTAAATAGTTTAAGGAAATCAAATCTAACCCATATGTATGAGAAGGGTTATGAAAGTACTTAACTTAAACCCTTTAGCTTAATTAATCATTAATTGTGAGCCAAATGCATCAGGTCCCTTTCTTTCTTGGGTATTCTTGAAATTCTTGTGGATTTATGTCATATACTTTCATATTATTTGATTAAATATGTTAAAGTGGTGTAGATGAGGTAATTAATGGACTTAATGTACACTGCTAAGCAAAATACTCAAAACTATTCTAATGGTTCTAAAATTAAACTAAAACAACTGTATTGAAATACAGGTTGGACCAAACTACTTATCACATTTCCTATTCAAATCAAACTCAAAACAAAATAAAAATTTCTTTAAAATAATTTGATTTACTTTAAATAATCTTTTCATAGGATTGTCTTTAGGAATTAATTAGTGAATTGTACATACTTTCATCACTTTTCTTTCTCATGTTAAATGTGTATGTCATATGTATGAAAATGCATTTATGTTTTAAAAAAATTAAAAAATATTTTTTTTTTATGTCATTATATTTTTTGGCTAAGTAAGAATATGAATGGCTATTATCACTACTAAATCTAAAACTATTTTTGAAAACTTATAAATCAAATAGTACAAATGAAGGGTATGCTATTTACAATTGCTTATGAGCTTGCATATGAATAGTATAAAATGTGTTATGTGATTCTCTCTCTCTTTCTTAACATAGAATTGTATAGGATTTGCAAAGTGTATATTCTATTTGAAAAGGACACTTGCTTAAATTCAAATTCTCTATGCTCATGAAGAAGGAATTTCACATCACACATATAAAGTAAACAATCAAACCAAAATCATACAAATATAAACTTTTTGCATGATTCTCTTTCCATGCATTTCTTTTTGTACATACACATGTATTTAAGAAAAGTGGTATATTAGTCTGGACAATCCCGAGGTTGCGAGACTTTAAGTAACCCTAAGTAGGTCTTGTACCTTACACCCCTGGTGCTAACAATGGTGTCCTACTCACTTATGCCTTTCATACTTGTAAATGTGCATATGAAAAATGGATAAAAGAATCATTCTCTTTTACTTAACAAAATCGTGCATACATGGAACATCCCAAATTTCCTTAAGTAACATCCCTTAGCATTCATCATTAAGGTGTGTTAAACATTTCTATTTGCATGTATAGATATGCTTAGGGTCCATCCATATGCATGTTACACATGTTGGGAAAGAAATAAAGTATTGTGTATTTTGTGATAGTAATTCACTTTACTTAATCTTAAAATTCTTTCTTTTTGAATAAGTTTGTTTAGGAAAAATCTAAACTTAGGGTTAATTAAAACACATAATAAAGTATTCACTAAACAAAAATTAATATGAATCTACCTTCGAAATTACTTAAGGTAGGGAGGAAAGAGAAGTTTTCTTCTCTTTTTCTCTCTTTACAACTTTTAGTAATTAATAGTAGGTTCATTCAAACCTAATCAAATCACAAAATAAAATCAAACAAATAAATTAAATCACTTAAATGAAATCACCCTCTAAGTTGAACATTTTCATACTTAGAAAATTTCAACCTTTAAGCCTAGCTAAGCATACCACACAAATCTTAAATAGCACACACATTAGGCTAAGTCACCACTTCTAGCTTTTGGTTAGGGTGGTGTATGGTTTGATGTTTGCTTTTATTTTGTGATGTGATATTTTAGTCTAAATGTTAGGGTGTATGTGCGTAGATTGAATGATAGGGTGATCTTAGTCTAATCATTGTCTTCTGCATGGGATTGTGCTTAAGGGGCGCTGTAATAAAAATATAAAAATATTTTTGCTGTGTAGGTGCTTATACCCCTAAGCATAATCCAATAGGCCAGGTGGACTTAATCACCCATGTGTGGGGTGTTAAGCCCAATATACATGCTTGAGATTTATATGGTTTGTTTAGCTAATCTTAGTTTTGCAGGTGTTAGCTAGATTTACTTTTCCTTTTTATGTAATTTTTGCAATTAAGATTTTGGAATGTTTGTTATGGGAGATTAGGATGAGCATTGGTCATAAGATTACATCTTATATACTATGTGAAGCCTTTGGAGCAACCACCTTCCAACCATCCAAAAGAAGGAACTAAAGAAGAAAGAAGAAAAGAAGAATAAAAAAGTGAAGCTTGAAGACCCCCATAACAACAAATTCTTTGCTTAATTATATTTAACTCATTTGTAATCCAGGTTGTATAAGGGTAGAGCTCGGCTACCCAATTTATTTTTGAGTTTGTGCGGTGAAGCCCGACCACAATCGGCCTCTTATTCTTTTGCATTAGCTTTATAAATTGATTGATGATTTATTTAGCTTGTGCCTTAAGATGACATCCATTTCTTAGTATCTTCCTTGCTTTATGTATGGCCTGGATATGGATTAGGCTCTTAGAAAAAAATAAATATTCTATTAAATTTAACAACTCAAAATTAAATAAACAATTCATAACCTCACCTAAAGTTTAGGCTAAAATCAAGATAAAATAATTAACAACCCCTTAGCTGGATGAGTATTTCTTTTATAACATTATGCATAAATGCATATTATTTTCACTCCTGATTGGAGGGTTTTCACATTTGCTAGAAAAATTTAGCTTGACCTTTGAGAGCCATGGTGGAAATACACCTCCTCCCTTCTCGCTGATTTTGGCCAATAATCTTACTTCTCATGCATTAGGCATATGAATCCTATAAGCCCGAGTCAAATAATTATACAAAAATAAAAATAACATGTAATATGATTTGTATTAGATTTAGGCCATTTGAAGCATGCCCTTACATGATCTAGTCTCTTTAGGGAGTGAGTTTAAGGACTTAGTCTCTTTCTAAAAAAATAATAGTCTAGCTATCTTGCATAAAACATAAGACCTGCCTACATGAATTTAAAATCGTATGAGGAGTTAGTTGGCGGCCACCCGTAGGCGGTTGTAAGTCCAAGCAGTCAGGTGGTTTCTCCTCTCTTATGGAGGTAAACCAAATACTCATTTTCTCCTTAGATTTAGGTCGTGCTTTTGGCCCATGCCAAAGCTCCCTAGATTTAGGCTCAAAGGTTACTTCTCTCTTTTGTGGGCCCTAAGCATAAATATTGACCTCGTAGGCATTTCCATAATCTTGTATCATAGAATTATAAGCCCTAGAAGTCTAATAAAATGATAACTCAAACAAATAAATCAATTTTAAAAACATAAAGCCCAACTATAGGATAGTTTGAGATGCTCGCTAGGTTTCCAAGTATCGTGAGCATATCCTACTTATCTTCTTTTTGCTTTGATAATAACTCTCTCTCCTTAATCAATCCCATTTGATCTTTTAAAATAAACCAATCGGTTGATAATCCTACATACCTATTGAAATCTTTGGAGACAATGATCATTTACCTTAATTGAGAGTATTCCTAAGGAATCTCATTCCTTAGGATGTAATTAATTATGGGAGCTTGCCTCCATAGGGAACTTAATGAACCCAGTAAAAAAATAAATCCTGCTTTACTTTTCTATGTAAAGTAGGGGAAGAATCTCTGGTACATCATCCCGCAGACCCATAAGTTCTTAGGAGTCCTTATTTAGGTGATTAGGTCCATTTTAGGGTGGTGACTTCTATCTTTCGAGATAGTATACCTTTTCCTTGATGCCGTACCTGATCACCCTAACAAGTACACTTACGATTCTATGGTGTCCATCTAAAGAAAGAAGCAATCATCATCATATTGAATTTTCTCTCTTTTCTTTCTATTCTCTCTTTTGTCTTCATCTTTTTTTCTAAGAGGGATGAAGATAAGAAGAAGAGGACCAAGAAAGAATAAGGGAGGAGATTGATTGATGATGATGATTGCCTTCACAAACGAAAATATATATTTTTCGCCCACATACATCTTTTCTTAGTTTCTTCCTTGTTTTGATGTATGGCTTGGATGACGATTAGGCTCTTAGGAAATAAATTTTTTATCCACCTAATCAATTTAAATTCAAAATAAATAACTCATAACCTCACCTAAAGTCTAGGTTATAAAATAAGATAAAAGAATTAGCAACCCCTTAGCTGGATGTTATATTTTCTTTCTCACATCATGCATAAAAAGCATATTGTTTCACTCTTGATTAAAGGGGTTTCATTTTTGCCAAAGAATTTGGCTTAACCTTTGAGAGCCATGGTGGAAACACACCTCCTTATCTTGTTGATTTTGGCCCATAATCTAATTTCTCATACATTAGGCATATGAATCCTAAAGCCTGTATCAAATTGATTGTCCAAAATTAAAATAAAATATAACAAAATTTTGTATTATGTTTAAGTCATTAAATCATGCCCTATATGTTCTAGTCTCTTATGGAGTGTGTTTAAGGGTTTAGTCTCTTTCTAAATAAATAGCAACCTAGCTATCTTGCAAAAGCATATGACTTGCTTACATGTATTTAAAATCATAAGAGGAGTTAGTTGGCGGCCACCCCCAGGCGGTTGTAAGTCTAACAGTCAGGTGGTTTATCTTCTCTTGTGGAGGTAAACCAAATACCCATTTTCATCTTAGATTTAGGTCGTGCTTTGTACCTCGCCAAAGCTCCCTAAATTTAGGACCAGAGGTTGTTACTTTTCTTTGTGAGCTACGAGCATAAATCCTCACCTCTTAGGCATGTCCATGACCTTGTATCATGAAATTGTAAGCCCTAACTTTCTAATAAAAATTCAGCTCAAATAAATAAATCAATTCAATTTTAAAAATATAAAGCCCAACCATAGGATAGTTTGGGATGCCTACTAAGCTTCTTAGTATCCTAAGCATCCCATACTTATCTTCATTTGGCTTCGATAAGAACTCCCTCCTCTTGATCATTCCCACTTGATTTTTTAAAAATAAATCAATCAATTGGTAGTCCTACCTTCAAAATCTTTGGAGACAACAATCATTTACCTTAATCGAGAGTATTCTTAAGGAATCTCATTTCTTAGGATGTAATTAACTATGGGGGCTTGTCGGCTTGCCTCCATAGAGAACTTAATGAACTCGATTTAAAAAAAATCTTGTTTTACTTTTCCATATAAAGAAGGGGAAGAATCTCTGATACATACGAAGACCCATAGTCCTTAGGAGTCCTTATTCAGGTGATTAGGTCCATTGTTGGGTGGTGACTTCTATCTTTCGAGATAGTACACATTTATTCAATGTCGTACTGATCATCCTAATAAGACATCTGCGGATCTACGTGGTGTCCCGATAAGGCGTATATTTCTATTTTATTTATCCTTTTTCTCGAAAGGGGATAGATGAAGGCATGAAATAATTTTCACCACAGTATCATATGAATGATTACCAATAGATAGCATTTGTTAAAATGAAACATGCAAAAATTTATTGGAATAACATTTTAGCTAAAGAAGAGAGATATAGTAGAAATCTCATGACATGCATAGGAATGAATGAAATCTTAAGGTCGAAATATTGCCCTAAAATCATAATAAAAGGCTCCACGAATAATTAACTACTCTTAAGAAAATATTGTGTTAGTAGTGGAATATATGAACACATTTGAGGACTTAATTGTTATAACTCAATGCACTAATTAAGAGTGGCAAATAACTAATAAATTTGTCATCTGTTTAAGATGAGATATTATGAACGAAGTAAAGCTTCATGATTCCCCAGACTTTAGAGGTGCCTTTCACTATATTTACTCTTAGAAAAGCATAAGAAAGTTGCATCCACATCTAAAATGAAGGCTCAATTATCTACTAAATATCAGCCTACATCTCAAACTCAAAAACCTATCATTAAATCTAATCATTTCACATCAAACAACATCTCTAAAATGAACCCCAATAAAACAACTACTTCTAAAAATGCAAAAGAGATAGTTTACTTCAAATGTCATATGAATGGTCATATGCAAAATCAATGTAGAGAAAAAATCATCTTCCTAGATGAATTAAAAGATTTATAAAAAGAAGAGGATATTGAAGAGATACGTGATGATACACCCCTATCTGATGAAAAAGTAGATCCAAATATAGATAATATAATGTCAGTTATATGGTGTATGACTAGTTCTAGGGAAGAGGAAGACTGGAGAAGAAGAAATATTTTTTAATGTATATCTTATGTAAAGAAAAGAGGTGTAAGCTAATAATAGAGGGAGATAGTGCTATGAAAGTTATATCAACCCATGCTACCAATCTTATGTATTCAAATATAATAAGAAAATAATCAAATTATTTCCAATAAAGCCTACTGAAAAGAGGTCAATTACATCCCCTCATAGAATTCTTCTTGCACCTCCTCATAAACATAATTCTAAACTACAAACCAAATCAAGTCAAGGGAGGAATGTGAAACTCTAGTTGATAGCGATATCGCTATCCAATGATAGGAAGTATACTTCTGATATACATCCTAATACATGTGAATCTCTTAGAATTAAAATTACAACTTTAGAATTTATACACTTAGCTAGAGAGATAATGACCCTACATCTCTATTTATCTTGCACCTTTGGGAAATCCCTATTGATACTAAGGATCACAACATATTTGTCATAGTCTTAGATCTATTATTTGAATTCATTGATTTGATCCCTGATGACTTACTTAGTGGGCTACCACCATTAAGGGATATACAACATGCTATAGATCTGATTCCTGAATTATAAATACTTAACTTACCTCATTATATGATGAATCCAACTGAGCATGTAGAGTTAAAACAATAAGTAGATGAACTCTTGAAGAAGGGTTTTATACAAGAAAGTTTTAGTTCTTGTGTTATACTTGCTCTTTTAATTGCTAAGAAAAATAGAACTTGTAGAATTTGTATCGATAGTATAGTAGTAAGTAAGATCATAATAAAATATAGGGTTCATATACTTAGATTAGATGACA
This sequence comes from Cymbidium sinense, assembly GCA_021442155.1. Lineage (NCBI taxonomy): Eukaryota > Viridiplantae > Streptophyta > Magnoliopsida > Asparagales > Orchidaceae > Cymbidium > Cymbidium sinense. The sequence goes on along the minus strand of CM038217.1, from coordinate 65,902,611 downwards.
TGTTAGGGATCTTATTTCAGGTTTATCATTATTCTTTAAAATTGATTTGAGAAGTTGATACCATCATATAAAAATTAGGCCGGATGATGAATGGAAGACAACGTTCAAAACTCTTAATGATTTTTATGAATGGTTAGTCATATCATTTATTCTTTCAACATAACTAGCATATTCATGAAACTGATGAACACTATATTGAAACATTTTATTGGTCAATTCATGTAGCTCAGATGAGAAGTAAGATCTACATCATTTAAAAATCATCTTAGAGAAGTTAAGGTCAGCAAAATAATATGTAAACTTTTATGAAATATTTTTTTTATTAATGAAAAGTCATTTTCTTAGAAGTCATTATATTTGCTAATGGATTAAAGGTTGACTTATCAAAAATCAAATCTATTTTGAAGTGACCAACTCCGAAGTCTTTTATGGATGTTAGATGTTTTCATGAATTAGCAACTTTTTAGTAGAGGCTTATAAGAAATTTTAGCACTATTATACCCCTATCACGGATATTCTAAATAAAGATAAATTCATGTGGACCATAGAAGTTGAAAGAGCCATGCAATGAATTAAAACTATTATAATTGTTTTGGCATTTCTTAAGACTTCCTGACTTCAATAAAGTGTATGAAATGACTTGCAATGGATCAGATATTAGAATAGGTGGAATACTAAGTCAAGAAAATCATCCCATGGCTTTCTTTTATGAAAAATCAAATGACGCCAAGTAAAAATATTTCACTTATGATTGAGAGTTTTATACGATTATTCAAACTATTAAGCATTAGACATATTATTTGTTACATAAAAAGTATGTTCTGAATACTGATTATCAAGCTTTAATGTTTATTAACTCCCATAAGAAACTAAATCATAAACACGCTAAGTTGGTCAAATATCTTAAAGACTTTTTTTCTTTGTGCTTAAGCATAAACATGGGATAGAAAATAAACAAACAGACGCTTTATCTAAAGTATATTTAATAGGTTTCAAATTCTTGGATTTAACACTTTGATGGAAGATTATAAAATTTTTCTAATTTCCATATGAAATACTTAGAATACAAATCTATGCCCTTGATATTTGATAGTTCATTTATCATTTTGGATGGGTATCTTTATAAAGATAAACAATTATGCATTCCTAAAATATCCATGAGGAAATTCCTTATCTCTGAATTACATTCAGGAGATATATTATGATATTTTGTCAAATTAAAGACCCAAACATTAGTTGAACAAAAGTTGTATTAGTCATCCCTATGAAAGGAAGTTGAGCGAATTGCATCCCATTGTTACACTTGTTGTCAAGATAAAATTGTCAAACAAAGGGCAGGTCATCACACATAATTACTAATTTCTTCTAGACCATGGGAAGACATATCCATAGATTTCAAATTAACACCTCGTGGGCATGACAATATCTTCGTTGTGGTAGATCAATTTTTTAATATGACATTTCATACCCTATTCAAAATCAAATGATGCATCTCACATCGTAATATTATTCTTTAGAGAAATTATCAGGATGCACAGAGTACCATCCACAATAGTTTCTGATGGAGACATTAAATTTACATCCTATTTTTAAAAAAAAATCTTATTGAAATTAATGAGAACAAAATTAAAATTCTCCTCTACATTTCATCCTCAAATAGATGGATAGATAGAAGTAGTCAATAGGATATTAGGAAATCTATTGAGGTGTTTAGTTGGAAAAAAAAATTAGGAAATTGGGACTTAACATTACCTACATCTAAACTTGCATACAATAGTTTTATTTTTAGAACAACCTATAAATTACCTTTTGAGATAGTCTATGAATATAACCTTAAAATGCCTATTGACCTAGATACTACACCAACTTATGCATTTTTTGATTTAGTATATACATTTGCATGTGATTTTCAAAGCCTTCATGAAGACATAAAAAAATAATTGGTAATATAAAATACTAAGTATGTTGAACAACAAAACAAAGATAAAAATTTAAAGGCCTATGAGGTAGGTGATTATGTATTGGTTCGTATCTATTATGAGAGATTTCCTTCCACCAAAAATAAAAATTTACAAGTGAAAGCATGTGTTCCATTCAAAATTATTAGAAAACTTAGTGTTAATGCTTATGTTCTTGAATTACCCCCTCACATGTTTATTGGTCATGTTTTCAATGTGGAAGATCTAGTATCTTTTAAAGGAGTTACCCAATCTCTAAGATGATTCTTTTGTAGGAGGAGATAAAAATTATTCTCAAGTATCTATCCAACCAAGGGAACATCATCACAATTGAGACACCCATAGGCGATAGTACCAGTTAGAGATTTTTAACAAACTAAAGACAAGCCACCAAGTGAGGACGCATCGATGACTTTGGAAGAACTATAAAGCTTCACTCCCTAACTTCTTGAAGACCTTCAGCCTAGATCTTCAGAGAAGAGTTCTTTGAAGCCCAAGGAAATTGATGTAGCACATCAAAAGAAGAAAGGACTTGTCACTAGGTCATAAACCAAAGCTTGCACTTAGGATGACTTTTTGTAGACTTTATGTATGAATTTATGTTCATATGTTGTATTATATAGTAATTTTTGTATTTAATCATGTGTACGTGTTGTATTAGAGTTATGGTCGAAAACACGTGAGTTCATATGTTCAATTTCATAGGTGTGGGTTTAGCGCCTCGGTGCTACACTTTATAAGTTTTAGTGTTTAGGGATGGAGAAGCTAGCTCCTTGACTAGGACATGGCGCCTCGGTGTTGCAAAACAAATGTTCTATTTTTTAGTTTTTTTATGTAGTTTTCTCTCCGAGTGACGCATTCATTGAAGTATTATACTTATTTAAATGCCTATTTCGGCCTAATAACTGCCTTTTGGCTTTTATGTGTGAACTTGGAGTGAAAACTCTTTTATTTGGAGCTTGGTTGGTGGCTGTCCGAGGGATTGGTGATCTCTCGTTATCGTTTTACTTGGCTAAGTAGAACTTTAGACTTCTTCCACTTTGGGGAGTGGAAGATCTTTATCTCTCTTCTACTTTGGTGAATGGAAGAACATTTGAGCATCTTTTTCTCCACATCCGTTATGACATCCTTATCTCTGTGATCCGCCTCACCAATTATACTCATGAATCCATATGAAGATTGGCTTAAAATATTTAGGTATGACCAATTCAATGACCTAAAGAAAGGTATTAAATTTTCCTTCAAAAGGAAGCACCTTGGAAAGCACTGATGGGAAAGGTTTGGAATATCATTAACTATCATGGTTGTGGTTGTTGTCAATCTTTTGACTTAAGGTGATCCCCAAGTAAATATATGGTGATTAGCATCAATATCGTATTAGGCATATTAGTCTATTCATGAGTTATCTTAGATTAAGAGTCATATATACACTTAAGCTCTAACTTAGGGTGTAATTGTGGGAATGTTTTAAGAACTAATAGAAAATAATTGGCTAATTAGTTTAGCACTAGCCTTGAAGTAGAATTATTATTTCATTATGGTAGAAACAGTCTTAAAAAAGTTAGCTTAGCATTAGAACAAGTTATTGGTTTAGCATCTAAATGGTTGGTTGGTTTATCACCAAAGGGATAACTAGTTAGTACTAAAGCGGCTATTCATTTACTACTAATGATTATTTTTTTCAGCAATAAATATTATTGGTTTCATAAAAGATATTGTTACTTTACTAGAAGAAGGGTTGATGACTCAGCATTAAATATGTAATGGTTTAGTACTAGAAAGATTTCTTGGTTTGAAGCTACAATAAATTGTTGGTTTATCACTATTGGATTGTTGGCTTATCAATAGAATGATTATTAGTTTTACACCATGATGATTGTTGGTTTAGCAATAAAAAAAATTTAGGGCTTGCTGAGTACTTGGTTCACTCATCACAAGATTTATGGCTTACATTCTTGGGACACCTAAAGAGTGGGTCATCTATCTATGGCTCATAGACAACCCATATATTAGGCTAAGTTAGGTTGCCTAAAAGTTTTGGTACTTGGTACATAGATTTGGATGTAGCTTAAGAGGTTTTGGTTGGTTTGACATCTCTCCTTATCGATAAAGTAACCTACAAGTTTTGGGATTTATAACATCACCTAATTAGCAAGACATACAGAAGAAAATTTTTTAAGATTATTTGAATTCCTAATTTATGCGATTTGAAATGATTTTATATTTGAAGATCAAGTTTATGACATTAGTTTTAATGTAGCCTTAGAAACTTGTTGAGGGCCTACGTTATCATAGGGAGATTTTAGGGCGGCTTAATTGATTTACATGTTTTTTTTTCTAATAGTTTTTAGATTTAAGTTTGAAATTACTGATGTTGGGGCTTATAGTTTTGATTATTAGGTGCAGGCTCTGAAAATTTGCCACCGACCTCTCGATTAAGAGAGTATGATTTAATGTTAAATTTTGAGGAAAGTGGAATAGTAAATAAGACACCTGAGATTTCACCCTCATTTTGTGAGGACTTTAGATCAGTCTAGGTTTCTATAGTTGGCTAGTTAATTACCCCTCTCAATGTTGAGAGAGAACTTTTGATTAAGGCTAGTAGTTAGGTCACAAATTGCATAGCATATAGTAGTAATATGCGGAGTTTAAAATTTGTGATTTAGAATTTATAAAATTCATCATTATTTAACTTAAAGCGAATGGTTGGGGGAACGATGATGTGCCCGATCAAGATCCCATGGTTCTGTCATCCCTGGCTGTCATGGTCCCTAGTCTACTTAGTTAGAGGAGGTAGTCGACCCAACCTGACTGAGGGATCATTGTCAGCAGTCATGGGTTGCGTCATCCAAGAGAACTTTGTAGACCTTGGGTGGTGTTTGTCTAAGAAAATAAGTTTAAGTTCACCTTAGCTAACAGAGGATTTTTTGCTCTATCAAGTGCACCATATAATTCACAACTCAAAGTACAGAGCCATTGGGGAGCATACGGGCTACAGTCGTGATCGTAATATAATGATGTCATTTGGCGGCAACCACCCGGTCAGAGGACTTTGGTAAATGACATCATATGTGGCTCTTGGCCAAGCCATGATGGAGGACAGCCACATCCTTACTAGCATGAGATTGATTGAGAATGAACATAGTTATGTACTCGACTTAACATTGGCTTCTTTATGAGCTAGAGTTTTTTTAATTTGTCACCTCCGACAAATAGTTGTGGAAGGTGGATGTATTATTTTGCTTTAAAATTTTTTAGGTTGATGACTTTCATTTAGTCATTTAAGTTAAGCTTCTTTTATAATTTTTTGTATTTTCATGAAATTTGAATTTATCTGATTTGATATTGAATATTGAATATAATTTGATGGAAGTATCCCCTCCGGTTGAAATCTCTATTCAACACAGCCATCATCGTGGAATATAAATCTATTTAACAATTTAGTTTATTATTCCAGATCCTATCGATTCTATTAATTTAATAATATATGATCAGATCTAGATTTATATTTTGATGATTTGAAATTTGAGAATATTGAATATAATATCTTAGATATTTTTATAATGATGACCCCTTCGATTGATATCTTCAATCACAGCCATCATTTGAGAATTGATCATTCATTTTGTTGTTTCAGATATTGTTAACTCTATTAATTTAATCATAGGAGATCAAATCTATATTTATATTTTAAGAATTTTAAATTTGAGGTTATTGAATATATCTTAGATATTTTGATAATAATGACCCATCCGGTTGATATCTTCAATCAACTCAGTCATCATTGGGGTGAATATTGTCAACTCTATTCTTTTGTTAGCAGAAGATCGGGTCTATAACTTGCATTTAGAAATTTGAATTTGAGGTGCAATAATTTTAAAATCCGAACAATAGTAATCCCTTCCGGTTGAAATTTACGCTTGCCATAGTCATCATTGGGGAAGACCCTGTCAACTCTACTTGTTTGTCAGTACAGGATCGGGTCTATGGCTAAAATTTGCAATCATATTTTTATACCAAATTAGAGAATTTAGGATTTTAATTAAGAAATTCTTCTATTAAGATTTTTGATGGTCGTATGCAAATGCAAAATAAAATTACTCTCTTGATGATTGAACACTCAACTCATAATCAATCCTGTCAACTCCTATCCCTACTAGGAGGATTGGATTGAGTATGTGAGACTTACGATTTTGCCATATATATAAAGCGACCCATGAGAATTCATTGAAATTTGTGTAATTTAGAAGATGTACATGCTTATAGAGGCATTTGAAGCTTAGTTTTAGAGACTTGTCGTAAAGCATGTAAATTAATCAAGAGACAATTGGACACTTTTTAAGTACTATATTTGAATTAATTTCTCTTAAAATATGCATATATAACAATCATCTCATTATTTGCACAAAACTCAGATGAAATGAGTAGAAGTCTATGATTTCTTCAAAATGCATGACATATTGTTGTTGAAATTATTGATAGTTATCCTAATTCATTGGATGTATATCCTTCTCTTGAAATACATGCTCAATTAATTTGCAGCTCTGATTTACTTGTAGTATATCAACACAATAATTTAGGCATCAAACTACCTTGAGATACGTGTCAGCCTTGATCCCCTCTAATTATCTACACACATATCAATATAATGCATCTATATGTGATGTTATCTTGATGTACATGACTAATTTCATTGGCTTCCATATACTTTTCTATAACATAGTTGAATTAAAATATGTTATTATCTCGAAATACGTGCAATAATAATCTTTCAATTCATTTGATTGTCCTTCGATATAAGAATTTGAATAAAATATTGACTTTAAGTGTATGCAAGATATGTCAATTTAAGCATTCTACGAGGGGACCTTTTGTCTTTATATGTTTGTCTCTTTTAATGCTATGTAACCAACAAGAATTTTTCTGGCACTCATAAATAGAGATGAATGATAGTACACTTCAAACACTCCACTCAATTATAGTTATTATTATTATTATTTTTGAAGTTAGGTATGGAGGTTTAGAGGTTCATTTAATTCAATTTAGGTCTCTTTTATAAGTTCAATATTTTGACAAAATTTCAGCAACACCTCCCTTAGCCGGAGAAATTTCTACCAAAGTTAAGTCTGCTCACTCATCTAAAAAGACGCACATGAGTAGAGTTTTACAATACTGTGGTTGTAAAAGCTCGAACCTACCTATCTAAACAGACGCACATAGACTCTTCGAGTACCTGCATAAAAATCAAGTACAATATACTTCACACATCCACACATATTTTATACATTTGGGAGTGATGTGAGGTGATGAGGCAATGGATGAAATAATATGAAATCTATCTCTTTTTTTGTCTCGCACATTCCTTTTTTTATTTTTTTTAAATGAGAGAGAGAGAGAGAGAGAGAGGGGAAAATATTACGTCAGTCCATGCGTAGCTTTACATCGGACTCAATCGCGACTCATTAGCCGTAAAAAAATGGTAAGATGGAAGCGGTCTATTTTTAGCGGTTTAAGGCGCAGACCGACCATTTACCTCGTTTAAACCTGGGGAACAAAATATCTGCGGCCGATTCGGTATTCTTTAGTAATACTCACGGGCTTTCGACGAAGAGAATTTTCGAGCTCATTGTCGGTCGACCCACCTCGTCGTTCGATCACTAGCTTAGGGCTTCGAATTTCAAATTGAGGTATTACGGTTGGTTACAGGTATTTCCACAAGCATTGTTAAACTTGAAAGATTTTAGGGTTTTCTCGTCTTTGTCCATTACAATCCATCGATAGTGTTTAGGTTTCTTTATGGCATTTTTTTTGATATGGCTACCATGCATCTTACCTCTATACCTCTGTACGTCTGTACCCTCCGGATATTAGAGACGATTTTGCGCTATTTTTGTTGATTGTTCGGCCTGTACCCCTGTACTCTCCGAACCCCTCTGTACCTCTGTACCTCTGTACCTCTATACTTTCTTGAGATTTTGCATTTTTTTCAGTCCATTTTTTACCGTGGAGGGCATACTATGGCTAGAATCCGTTCTGAATAACTGGGAAGTTGTGTTTTTCCGGTTTGGGTGTATTCTGTGAAGAAAATGAATCTGTACCTCTGTACCTATACCTCACTGCTCTATCTGCTATACCTGTACCTCACATCTCACGTACCTCTGCCTCGATGTTAGAGGCGATTTTGGGCTATTTTTCTTGATTGTTGGTCGGTTGTTGAGACAATGTTCTTTGCTATATCTTGTGGAAGTAGTTTAGATGCTAATTTAGATGCTTGGCTAATGTACCTCCAACCCCTCTCACCTCCTCCTGTACTTCTATACTCTTTCTGAGATTTTGCATTTTTTCACCCATTTTTTACCGTGGAGGCATACTATGGCTAGATCCATGAATAACCTGGAAAGTTTTGTCAGCTTGGGTGTGTTCTGTGGAGAAAATGAATTGCACTGCATCCTGCACTCCGTAATTGCACTCTCCGATGTTAGAGACCATTTTGGGCTTTTTTCTTGATTGTCCCTGTTGAGACAATGTTTACTGCTATACCTGGAAGTAGTTTAGAGGTTGTTTGGCTACTTGTTTGCAAATCCTCAACCCCTCCTGCATCTTCTATACTTTCAGAGATTTTTTTTCACCCATTTTTTACCGCTTGAGGGCATACTATGGCTAGAACTGCTATGAATGGAAGTGTGTTTTTGGTGTGTGGAGAAAATGAATTGCCCTGCACTAATTGCACTGCACCTCCTGTAACTGCACTCTCCCATGTTGTTTTGGGCTTTTTCTTGATTGTCGCCCTATTGTGACAAATGTGCTATACCGGAAGTAGTTTAGAGGTTGTTTGGAAGCTAATTTAGATGCTTGTTTGCAAATGTACTAACCCCTCTGCATTCCTCTGCACTCCTTGCATTCTCAGCCCTCCCGAGCATATTAAGCCAGCAATCCATTATGTCGCTAATATTCCATTACCTTAACTTTATTTTGAAGTTCAAGATGTCGCAAAAGGATAACGCCTAGATGCGCCGAAAGTGCCATCGAGCATTATTTGATAATATTACGCCGCTTCACTAGTGAAGTGACCAAATATTGAAGCTTTCACCAACCAATTCGATGACTGGATCAAAGAAGACTCGGCATAACCTCTATCCTATCTTCGGACATCGACAAGCCTTTTCTTGGGCATTTCTTTCACCCTGATGAAGTAGTGATGTGGGATGCCAAACAAAGGGGAGAAAGTTTTATGGCGTAAATCCCCATTGTCAAAGATAGCCGATTATATAAGAATAAGCTCGAGTTTGCTACGCAGCTTTGTACAAATTATACGCTTTATTTCAAATTTGTTCTTGCATACCACAACTATAGAGTAGTTTAATTTACCGATAATATTGAGAAATTTGTCGAATTGGGTCAAGCCATTTGGGCCTTCTTAGGTCACAATTCAATGGCATTACAAGAAAGATACGTACACAAAGAGGCCTGCTACATGAGCTTTGTCCCTCTTCTTATGGTATGTTCTCAATCTGGCTATGTTTTACTTGATGTGAGCAATTTAACTCAGATAAATTTTTGTTGTAGATCCGCTGAAAGCACATTATTAGCATTAGCCTTTTCATTCTCAGACCAATGTATGCGCTGGCCTAAAATAAAGTTTGTGATGTTGCCTTCGACGATTTGGGAGGAGACCAAAGACAGAGTTATGTTCGCTCATTTCGTGTAGTAATGCATTTACATGTTGTTTGTCGTATATCTTTGATTAACACAGTCCGCTTTACGGGACTTATCAAAGAGGAGACCTCATTGAATCATCCTCTCATCCCCATCTAGAACTCGACATCACCATCCACCGCCCATTCGCCGCCTACATTCCCAGATATCTCCCAGATATTCCCCCCAAGTGTCTAGCTTTCCTCTGCTACTACCCCCCAATTGATCTGCAGAGAGGTTGTTGGTGTTTGAGGGAGTTGAGGGAAGTTGTGGCATCCCACCATGCAAGGACAGAGAGGTCGATGGCATTCATGCACGTTACCGCTATTGATTGTCAAGAAGAGTGCTTCCATCCCCAGCGGAGTGGAAGCTGCTACGGAGGAGACCACCGGGGTATCTTCTCAGGAGACCTTCATAGTGGAAGCTCCTCCGGTGGAGTCTTGTGCCGAGAAGCCCGCCGAGTCAAGGGGAGGCTCCCACCGAGCATCCAACCGCTATCATCCCCTTCAGCCTTGTACGCCGGGGTGAAGGCAGACGAGAGGAAGATGTTCTCCGCTTAGGGTTACCCACCTGCCAAGAGTGGTCGCTCGACCGCCTCCACCCCACCTCCTCCACCCCACTGGAAAGCAGGTGTATTACTAATTTCATGAATAATGTGATACAATGATGACTTGATCTGCTTTCACCCTTCAATTCGTGGTCAGGCGAAGTCGATTTCTCCGATGAGCCATCAGAAGTTGTGGAGGAGCACCACCGGTAAGCGTAAGTTCGATTCTCGAGCTCTGATGATGACAATTGATATAGCTTTTACCAATTAATTTCATTAACTAATTATATTACGAAGCACCGTGGACTTCCCATCCAGATGGCATGCACCTGCATGCTCCAACTCATACCGTGTGCTCGATTCCGTGACAAGTAAGTCACCACATCTTCCTCCTTTTCACGCATTCAAATGTCATATCATTCTAAGTACTTCTATACATAATGCGGGGAGATACGGTCGCATGGAAATATTATTATTTCAAGGCGATTGGCGATGCATCGATGGATCAAGATCTGCCGATGCACACGCCGATGCTCACATATCTCATACTGAGAAGTACTGCCTGGATTGTATGTCCCATTCCTTTACATTTCATGCTTACATTGGGTGAGTTACTCCTCCAAAATTACCTGCAATTCATTCTTGATATTCTGTATGTCCTGTGGTCTTATAGATGTTATCCGCATCCTTGCGTAATTATGCGCAATATGGCTTGCTAAAAGAAGATGTATATCCAAAGATGTCACCGCAGATAGTGTGGTCGAGCTTTACTCCCGCTTATCCATAATCAAGACTGACACTTTTAATATCAAGTGCGGTGGTCATTTTACTCATTGCCAAAACCGACACATAAAGCCATTCTCACGGAAATGGTATGCACTTTTCTTGGGGTTCTCCTGGGATCACACTAATACCTTATCCATCTTCCTCGTGATTAAATTCGGCTCAGATATCGGCCATTATTTTGACAAAGAACCCAAGAAATGGCCGCTTGAAACGGTGGGGTTGCCGGCCCAGCCAAGTCGACGCATGTTCATTTACAAATACATGGAGGTATATCGAGAAGCCAACAATTAACTGGCTCAACAAGGACTGGACAAAAAATGAATAGATTTATGACTTTGTTTATGCGATTTTTTTATCTCAAAAAAACACTTAAATAAAATTCATCGGTTTAGTCGTTTCTCTGCTCGCCATTCTGTAGCATGTTCATTTGCATTTTGAGGTCGCTGATATAGACGATTTTTTTCCGTTTTTTTTTGGTATGTTTTTCTGTGGAGCTCTTCCTACTCATGTGCGTTTGATGGTTGCCGAGCCTCCAGCCTTGTTGTTGCCTGATATGAACTGGTTTTGCATCGGTTGGTGGTTTTGAGGTGATACAGACTATGATGAGACTAAGTTTCTTATGGAATTTTATATTCTCTTTTTTATGATTTATGAGCTCCTCCATAGTTGTTAAGTGGTTGCAACCTGAGGATCCTATTCGATTCAGCTGGTTCTCCGGTTGGTTTTTTTTTTCTTCCCTTGTGGAGTTTTGTTAGTGAGAGTATCACCAAGAGTCGCATAATTTGGCTGAATTTCTTCCTTCCTCAATCATATTCGGAAGTTTTTGTGTCGCTTTTTGTGGGAAATGGATTGGGTGTCTCCATTTTTTGCTCACTGATCCGCCCTTCCTCCATTGGATGCCAACCTGGGGAGCTCTATCTGTCTACGGTGTTTTGATAAAGCTAATTCCCTCAGTCCGCACCGATTATATATATGTTCTTGATGTTGTTATTTAAATTTAACCCTTATCTGATTTCTTTCTAGTCATTCTGTAATTCTCTTTGGAATGAAATTTTGGCTCGCTCGATGATTTTTGGAGATTCCCGGTATTTGTACTCTCGTGTTTTTGTTTCACTTTTTGCGGCCTGGTTGTTCAGAACATGGTAACTAAATCCCAACCGAAGTAATAAGGTGGCTGTTCTGACGAATTTTAAGAGATTTCTAGCACTCTGTACTCAGTACCTCAGACTCGCCTCTGCACTCTGTACTCTGTACCTCTCAGACTGCACTCGTACCTCTCCCTGCACTCTGCACTCATACTCATACCTCAGACTCTTTACCTACCTCTCAGACTGCATCTGTACTCTCTCACTGCACTCCTGCATACTCCAGACTTTGTCATGCAAATTTAATAGACAATTTTATGCAAATTAAAGATTTATTTCTCCAATACTTTCTTATATTTAAAAAGATATTTTATTTTTAAAAGTTAGTCTTGATGATAGTAAATGTTTACACTAAATATTTATTAATTTTATGGTTCTTATTGAATACATATCGAATTGAATATTGTGCTCATATGGTTCTTATTAGAATTTAATTGAATATATATTTTAACCATTTAATATATGTTCCATATGAGAGAAATGGTAAATAGTATTTTATAATCAAAGTGAATCGAGGCAAAAAATAACCTTAAATACATGAAATGCATCTAGTTGGATGCTTCGCTTTTATCACGAGAAATAAATTCATCGACTAATGCCTCTCATTATCGTCTTCAAAGCGATGTCTTCTCATCAAGAATGCATCGCGATGAGAAGATGCAGATCACCGCCTTTTGCATGAATGATTATGGCTCTATATATTTTTAGCACCTCCAAATCCACGTAATCGAATCATCACCGGATAACCACTCCTCGTATCAATTTTCTTGAATTTTGTTATATGGTTTAGATTGAGTTTTTTCTTGCCAGACACGTAAAATCTCTCGATTTTAATTTCTTAGAATAACTTATGGTCTTTTCTAACATTGCTTGATAATCACAATACTGATGTTTTCTGCTTATTATGCACAACCGGTTTTATAGATACAAAATTTGGGTCATTAGATAAAATAACTTCATCATCGCACTCATTCACCATTCATCTGCGAAAACATAGAGTCCAAACAATTTCACGATAATAGAGTCTGATGAAACAGAAAGTAGAGAGCATATGCAGCAGTGAGATAGACACAAAAATACCCAAAAATCGTCAACAAACCACCAAGTTGCAACCGACAAAGAGGAATGCAGGTACGAGGGTATGTGAGGTACAAGGTATGGTACAGAGGTATGGGTATGCAGATAGAGTATAGAAGGATATGGTGGTACAGAGAGACAGTATGATATAAAGAGAAGGAAGATAAGGTATAAGGTATGAGGTATGTGAGAAGTGAGTGCAGAGCACAGAGAGAAACAGAGGTCTGAAAAGAGGTACAGAGTAAAATGCAGAATGGAGTGAGTGAAATCTCTAAAATCAATACCACATCATTGCTTGATTGGGATTTAGTTACCATGAAACAACCGACTACTGAAAGTGAAACAAAACCTGAAAAAATCGCCACTCGAAAGACACTAGAGTACATACGTAAAAGCACTAAAAAATTAATCAAAGCACCAATTTCTCCCGAAGGATTACATTGAATATGTTTTCTCCGAACTTTAGAAAAATCAAAAATAAATATGAATAAGGAAGGATTACAACTCCTTAAAAAGATTACCGATCCATTTTATTTACTGACATCATATATTTCTCAACGCCATTTCAGATTCATTCTCCTTCTTCATGCTCTTCGTAATGCTCTCTTCTCTCAATAAAAAAATATACACGAAATGAAGATATTTTTAATTTTTCCGCGATATACTCATTCCCTGAGTTTGGTCGGCCGCTCTAAACATGAAAAATAAGCCTTACTGGCCATTTTTTGGCGCATCTGGTACACACGTCATGCGATCAGATGACGTAAAAGTTACGCATGGACTGACATAATATTTCCCGAGAGAGAGAGAGGTGGTGGAGTACGGGGATGTGGCTTGCTATATAGTTGGAAGAATAGCACCGAAAAAGGAGAAACGGGATGCTAGTGAGGTTGGCATGAGCTTGGAGTAGTGCAGGAGGTTGTGGGTTTGTTGCTTGAAACTAAAAGATGGGTTGATGCTGTGGCTCGGCCTGGAGATTAACAGGCTGCAGGTTGGCACGGGATCAAGATAGTGAGGGACAGGGTAGCAGTGGAGGTCATTCGAACGAGAGAGAAAGCTCACAGGAATGAGGGAAAAATGAGAGTGTTCGGTTTGTGTGAACAGCAAAAGAGGCCGGCGAGAAGGCTCGTGTGAATTGGAGGGAGATATTGGGATAAGCCGTATGAAACAAAGAAGAGGGCGGTCGGATGTTCGTTCGGTTGGGAAGGATTGACCATTGGGCGACAAGATCAGAGAGGAGTCTGATGGAGAGGGTTGAGCTTCAGTCTACAGTGGGGAAGAACGGACGGAAGGGAGGCGTTCGCGCGCTGCTCGCGTGGTTCGTGGCTCGGGTCGGACGGCTGCGGGAGAACGAGAGACGGATCACGCGCGTGAGGAGGGGAGCAGCGCTCGGGTCGGATGGGAGGGTCGCGTGCGGAACGGACGGAGGGATCCTCGGCTGCGGAAGCGAGAGAATCAAACGGAAGGAGGGGTTGCTCACTCGGTTTGGAAGATCCAACTAAGAGGAGTGAGTGTGTGGCTGTGAATGGCAGTCTTAGGGTTAGGTATTAAGAGGGGTTTATATAGGTAGGCTTCTATTTCTTATTTGAGATAAAATAAATTCAAATTTTGACTTTCTGCAATTGTATCATCACCTAGACAAATTGGATTTTAATTTTAGGTTATTCCAATGTTCCGATTAGCAGCTCTTCGCGGAGGCCATTTGATTTAAGTTGGTAGAACGGCCAATTTTAGTTCAAATTTGCACTTCGTCGGTTCCAACTACTCGATATTTGTGCAGACTCATCTGAATTGAGATTAGATAGTCTCATTTGAAAGGTTTCAATATTTCAACGCTAACGACGCAATCAATTTTGCAAACGGAGGTCGTTTGGGCATCTTCACTTCCTCCGACATATCGCGACGCGATCTACTCCTTCGATCGATCGATTGTTGGATTGTGCAGAATGTATATTCTGATCAATTTTGATGTTATAAATGCAATGGCGAAGTCCATTGATCGATCAGATGTCATTTCGATTGATTTCGACGACGTCTAATACATTTTAGCTTTGATTTACGCTCTGAAGCTCGTTGAATTCATCTTGTAAGCTCAACTTGGCTTATGGCGTATGCATAGAGGTTAACATAAGGTAGCCCAAGAAGTTGTGGAACTCATAAACTTACCCCATAACAAAATTATTCAAGGTAATGGTTAAGCTTCGTTTACTGCTTATGTGCTTAATGCCTATCTTTAGTACCAAGGTTGTATTTTAAATTTGACATTTAATGGATCTTATAACCTTGATTTTTAAGTAACTTAAAAAAGATATTTTCTTTCATTAAGAGTTTCTATTTGAGGTATTCTTGAGTGTATTCAACCAAAGGGAGTTTAGTCTTTTTGGAAGATCAGATAACCTACATTTACTTGATTTCTTTTATTTACTTGATGATATGTCTATAAATAAATATTTATTATAAGTTCAGATGAAAGAAAAATATCTTATTGAGATCTTCTTTTCATCTTCTCTTATGAAATATTTTATTTAAAATTTATATAATCATATTAATGTAGTCTAGATGCAAAAAGTGGAGGGTTGCGTTAGGTAGTCGATAGGCAGCGTAAAATTTGTCAAAATAATCATGACATGAATTCTTTAAATCATTGTATATCTTAGGCTGAAGTTTAATGAAATGTATGGCTTGAATACAAAAAAAATGTCTTGTGACGGCGTTCGCAGTGTGTTAAATAAGGTTCCACATTATGGATGTGGGCAAAGAAGTTAGTCCATGAAATTAGAATTAGGTTAGGATCTTGGAATATAGTACTCTTACGGTAAATTAATAATTAATAGATATTATGGTTCATAGAAAGATAAATATTTTATGTGTTCAAGAAACTAAATTGGTGAGAAGGCCAGGAGATTGATAGTTTAGGTTTTAAACTTTGGTATTAAAAGTCGAACTAGAAAAAGTGCGTGATTATAGATAAAGGTTGAAGGATAATGTTAAGTATTAATAGATGTGGAGATAAATTATAGCTAAAGATTATTGTTGATACTAAGATTATCAAAATTATAAGTGTCTATGCTCCTTAAGTAGGTTTAGAGGTAAGCTCAAAAGAAAATTTTTGGAATGAATTAGAGGGATTAATACAAAAGATACCTTTTGAAGAAAAAATATTTATTGGGGGAGATTTAAATGGACATGTTGGTAGAGCGGTAGAAGATTTTAAAAGTATTCATGGTGGTTATAAATTTGGAGTGACTAACGAAAAGGTAGACTATATTAGATTTTGCAAATTTTATGATTTTGTAGTTAATATTTATTTAAGAAAAGAGATGAGCATATTATTACTTCTAAAATGGATTAAGTAAAACAGATTGATTATTTTCGATAAGAAAAATAGATTGTTTAGATAAGATTGAAAAGGTCATTCCAAGTGAAATTTTAAGTCAACATCACTATTAGTTTAGATTTTAAGATGAAAGGTTGTAAGAGAAAAATAAACTAAATTATTATCCTAGGATTAGATGGGGACACTTAAAGAACACAAATAAAAATATTTTTAAGAGCAAGCTATAAGAAATTATAATTTGGGATGTTCATAAGGAAGCTAACGTTATGTGGGAAAAAATATCAAGTGAAATTAAGCAAGTTGTTAAATATGTGCTTGAAGAATCAAAAGGAAAAGCTTCTTTTAATAAGAATAGTTGGTGGTGGAGTGAAGATAAAGAAATAAGAAGCATTGTTATAAAACTTGGTTTATATGTAAAAAAATTGAGATTGGGAAGATATAAAATTAGCTGTAGAGATTCTAAAGAAAGCAATATATGATGAAAAAATTTAGCTTTTAGTGATTTAATAAGATTAGATACCAAAGAAGGTGAAAGATATGTATAAGTTAGCGCAAAGAGATAGGAGAAGTAAGACATAGTTCAAGTGAGGGGTATTAAGGATGAAAATAATAAGTATTTTTCTTAGAAAGCGATATTGATAATAGGTGGATGAGGTATTTTGATAAACTTTTCAATGAAGGATGCGAAAATGATTGATTTTAGCACCTTAATACCTAAAAAATAGAGAATTTTTTATTTCTCGTATTAGTAAATCTGAAGTTAGTGAAGCTTTAAAGAAAATGAAATGTGGAAGCGATAGGACGGATAATATTCCAATAGATGTGTGGAAATGTTTAGGAGATCGAGAAATTTCTTAGCTTACAAATCTTTTTTAATGTTATTTTAAAGACTAAAAGATGTCGGATGAGTGGAGAAAGAGTTTGTTGGTTCCTATATTTAAGAATAAAGGTGATGCACAAGAGTGTGAAAATTATAGGAATTAAGTTAATGTACATACATTAAAATTATGGAGAGAGTAATTGAGCATAGGTTACGATGTCATCTGAAGTTTCTCCTGTCGGTTTGGTTTCATGCAGGTAGATCTACTATGGATGTTATACATTTGTTAAGAGGTTTGATGGAGAAGCATAGAGAAAGTAAGAAGGATCTACATATGATATTTATTGATTTAGAAAGCTTATGATAAAGTCTCAAGAGATGTTCTTTGGAGAGTTCTAGAACAAAAGGAGTTAATATTGGTTATATTCAAGTCATTGAGGATATGTATACTAAGTACTTGTGTCCAAACACAAGGAGGATTGACAAAATATTTTCTATTTAAGTTGGATTACATCAAGGATCAACATTAAGCCCTTATCTTTTTTTTTAGTTATGGATATTCTTACGAGGCATTTACAAGAAGATGTACCTTGGTGTATGCTTTTTGCTGATGACATTCTTCTTGTTGATAAGACTAGAGAGGGATTCCAACATAAACTTGAATTATGGAGGTCAACTTTAGAGTCTAAAGGTTTTCATTTATGTAGATCTAAAACTGAATATATGGAGTGTAATTTTAGTTGTAGAAGTTTAGTGATAGTATTGTGACTTTAGGTGATCAAGTCATTAATAAGAGTGAGTGATTTAGATATTTAGGCTCTATTGTTCAAACTGATGGTGAAATAAATAGAGATGTTATTAGTAGAATTCAAGTTGGATGGTTGAAGTGGAGGAATGCATCTGGCCTATTATGTGATAGAAATGTTCCACTTAAACTTAAGGAAAATTTTATAAGATGGTGGTAAGACCGCAATGACTTATGAATGCGAATGTTGGCCAATAAAAGAAGCATAAGACTAAGTTAAGTGTTGAGATGAGGATGCTCAAGTGGATGAGTGGCTTTACTCTTAGAGATAGAATGCAAAATGAGTATGTTGGAAAAGTTGGAGTAGCACCAGTGGTAGATAAGTTTAGGGAGAGTCACCTTAGATGGTTTGGCCACATAAAGCGTCGGTCAGATGAGATTAGGAGAGTAGATGCATTAGATTTGCCTTATGTTAAGAAAGGTAGAGGTAGAACTAAAAAGACTTGGTTAAGATGTATAAAAAATAATCTTAGTATACTTGAATTAAATGAGAAATTGACACATAATATGACACAATGGAGACGAAGGATTCATGTAGCCGACCCCACCTAGTGGGATTAAGGCTTCTTGTTGTTGTTGTTGTTGTTGTTGTTGTTGTTGTTGTTGTGTATTAATGTAATTTTCCCAACATTAGATACAATGATTAGCTTAATCCATTCATCTACCAAAAGAGAGTGTTAGCCTTGACAAGTAAATTAACTCATTTGGTTAATTAAGCTAAATCATGAAGCAATTGAGCTCAATAACATTTAGACCACATTTAAGACACTTAAAAGAGCTTACATATCTAATTGGTTTAACTAATTTGATAATTATGGCCAATTGGTTTAAATTAGCCTAATTGAGTTAATTAGGTTAATTGGTTTGACTAACATGCAATTACCCCAACTAATAAATCAAATATTTTATTAAAATAATTTAAATGCATGGAATCATTTGTTGATTAATTTGGGATGATTAATTCAAGATTAATGTGATATGACTTCAACTTAAACCTTGGGCTGATCTAGATTGAAATTAATTTGACATTCTTAGTAATTAGGCTAACCAAGCTTGTGTCAAGAGACTATAGTGGTCATTTGATTCATGACCAAACTAAGAACTTCTCAAAGTTGAATGTCTAGGGTTATTGGTTAATATAACTAAGTGAGGTAGTTACTTGGTTAAGGGCCTAAATAGGTTAAGGATGGTCAAGTCAATCCTTATAGTCTCATTATTAATTGTGCAAATAATTGAATCAATAAAATAGATTAATTATTTGAGTATGGTGCTTACATTACTAAGAAATAACCTAAGTATTGAACGATGTCTACCTTAGAGCTAGTTATAGTTAAAACTATAAGGTACAAAAGATATAAGTGACCCACCTACCATTTCACTAAGTCTAACTTAATGGATTAGACTAAGGTAGGGCTTAGGTGTTTAAGGAGGATATGAGGTTAAGGTCCTATTGATATTTTTGATGTTAATAATTATATTTGACTAAGATCAGGTGATGATTTAGAACTAATCAACTCAAGTTAACCTGATGATTTACAACTAATCAACTCAAGTTAACTTAAGTTAAATTTGGGTTGATCAATGCCTCACAAAAATATATGTACAAGAGCTTAAATTGAATTCTTGCTCAAAATGATCCAATTCAAATTAAATAAATTGAATTTTGGAAATTCTCAAAATTGAGGATTTTAAATTTTCCAATATATTTAATATCCCTTAAAATGAAAGTTTAATATTTAAAATAAATATTGAATAGCTTTGATATAACACTTAAAATACTACTAGTCGAAGCACAAATCTTGATGTTAAAAGCAAGCTGATTCGAGTTGAAACTGGTCGAGATCAAGCACTTAAAATATCATTAGAAACTTTGGGATATCAATTAAATCCTTAAATAGTTTTCAAAAATAGAGTGTTTATAGTTAAATCGAGCGTCTCGATGAGCTGGATCTAACAAGCCCAAGATCTCATAATTCTGACTTCATTTAAGCATTAAAATACTTAAAATACTTCAAATGATCAAATGAATCATTTTGAGCCATCCAATAGAGAGGAGTGGTTCGGATTTTGTATGTATTTATAGAGACGCAACTCCTCCAATCTATAAATAGTCTCTCATTCTTCATATGAGGGGGGCCCAGGCAAGAGAGAGGAGAGATCTCTAAAGCTTGAAGATCCTCCAAGCATAATCGTACCACCACTCGACGGTCGTCGACCACCTCCGTTGGCTATCAACCACCGCCGTCGGTCACCACCGCCATCGCTGATCCTTGTCATTGTTGATCCCCGCTGTTCACCATTATTATATGGCTATTGTTGCCTGATTTTGGGATTCACATTGTCAGCCCTTCTCATATGCAATTCTGTAATCCCATATCGGGTAAACTTGTACCCCAAAAGAAATATATAGTGAAAGATTTTTACTGGGCTAGGCCCCGTGGTTTTTCCCTCTTTTTGAGTTTTTTTCACGTAAATATTCTGGAGTTTTTTTTGTTCACTCTTTAAATACCTGTGTGTGTACTGGATTTCATAACAAAGCTAAGGCATAAACTTTCACTCTACAACCGATTTTCTAAGACGCATGCTTGATCGTCTCAGGAATCGAACCCTTCAATCACAATTTATGTGAACACCCTCATTATGGCCAATAGGCGCAATACTCATAACAACAGAGCCTCCCGCTCCAACTCCCGTCACTCTCGAATCCAATCCTTGAACCAAGGATGCCAAGCTTCTGCCTCACTTCCCCCTGTCGGTGAAGGTGCGACAGGAATCTCTTTAGAAGATCGTGTTTGCCAAATGGAAGAGTCTCAAAATGAGATGATCCGACTTTTGCGAGGAACATAACACTATAAACACATCTCTCCCCAAGATCGATCGTTAGGTGGGAAGTCAAAATGCTAATCTCCTTCAAGTTCCTCGTGAGGCGTGATGATCTCCTTGACACTAGTTCTACTCATCCATCACATGCTCAATAACTAATCTACCATTTATTGCTGGTAGCTTGACACATTCTCGTCCTGTTGACTCCACTCATCATGTTATATGTGCAGAATTATGACGCTTAATGCAATATGAATTTCACCTTCAAGACAAAAATTATCTTCCCCCTCACCGCAGTTATGAGGAATCCTCACCTTTAGCTGAAGCTATTCTTCAACATTCTATTCTCGTGGGTTTCAAGCTTCTGAGCATTGATTCCTATGATGGGGCGATTGACCCACATGAACACATCAACCATTACAGGACTATCATGCATAT
Organism: Cymbidium sinense; assembly: GCA_021442155.1. Classification (NCBI taxonomy): domain Eukaryota; kingdom Viridiplantae; phylum Streptophyta; class Magnoliopsida; order Asparagales; family Orchidaceae; genus Cymbidium; species Cymbidium sinense. The sequence goes on along the minus strand of CM038217.1, from coordinate 65,881,180 downwards.
CCAACGAGCTCCTGACACACTGCTTTATCAGGTCTTTCCCGTTACTCTCAAGGGGCAAGCTCGCACTTGGTTCTACTTCCTTCCAAGGGGATCCATATGTACCTTTGACGAACTTGTCAAGATTTCTGTGGAACAGTTCATTGCAAACCAGAGGATCATTAAAGATTCCTCTCATCTCTCTGACATTTGTCAAAATGAGGATGAACCACTTAAGGAATACTTACAGAGGTTCTCCTTAGAAGCTCGCCAAATACCTGGAGTAGACCCTGAACTATTAAGAGGAGTTTTCCTTGGAGGGATCCGTCCAGGGCCTTTCTACTCGCCACTAATGCGAGATACGGTCTGCTCATGTGCCAACTTGGTTCACCGTGTGGAAGCGCAAATTTCCACTGATGAGGCTATTAATGCCCATCGAAAATAATTTGAACAATCCACAGGAAAACATATGAGTGCTCTAGGAAACACAGATTAATAATCCCATCAAAATAAGCAATAAGACAGTCATGATCTCCCTCCACGGCCCTCGCATCAACGACATGAACCACAACTGGAATACACTCTGTTGAACAAATCTCGTGTTAACGTCTTGTTGGTTATTCTAGATGAAGAGACCATCAAGTGGCCACATCCATTGAAACCAAATTCAGAAAATCATGAGCAATATTATCACTTCCATCGAAGTCGTGGACATACTACTGAGGCGTGTAAATAACTTAAAGAAGAAATTGAGAGGCTCATTCAACAGGGATATCTATGTCAATTTGTGCAAAACCAACCAGCTCAAGCAAACATAACTCCAACTGGGGAAAAATCGGGACAATCATCACAGAAATAACATAATAGCCGCCAAATAGTTAGAAAAATTAAAATGATTGCAAGTGGGCCACTACTATCTAATCAAGTCTTCATCACCACATTTGAAGAGTCAGAGTTAAAAAAAATTTTGTATTAATCATCCCATCACTTTTAATGACTCGGACTTGGAAGGAGTCCAAGTTCCACATCAAGATTCTCTTGTCATCAGTGCGGGGATTGGTGACCCCTGTTATGTTGTTAAAAGAATTTTGATTGATAATGGGAGTTCCGTTGATGTTTAATTTTACTCCAGCTTTCTTAGCATGGTCCTAGTTAAGGAAAAACTTTAACCTGTTGCAGGACCGTTATATGGGTTTGATAATCGCCCTGTATGAGTGGAGGGGACAATCACCCTTCCCATTATTCTCGAAGAATTTCCTCAACAAGTCACTCACTCAGTTCAATTTATAGTGGTCAAGTCAAATTCAGCATACAATGCTATCTTTGGAAGACCCCTCCAATCAATCTTCGGTGTTGTCACCTCGGTACCTTATCTTAAGATGAAATTTCAAACTCCCATTGGGGTTGTAGTGGTATGTGGAAACCAACAAATAGCACAATCATGTTACCTCAGACAAGCTCAATCACACCCTTCGGTGACCTTCAACATCGAGAATTTTAATCTTCAAGATAAATAAGTACCTTAGAGGGTTTTGCTTGTAAAAGACTTGCTCCCCACTTCATTATCAAATGACCAACCGTCAAGCTATAACCAAAGATCCAGAGGAAAAAATCTTCCCTAAAACTTGGAATATTGAGGGTCTCTAAAAAGTGTTATATGTAATCTTTAGTGCATAAATATTGTAGTATTTAATTTACCCGGTTTATCTTTTCCTCTCCACCTCTTGCCTTTTATTAACTCTCTCTAAAAATGTATCTCGTTCCTTTTGTTAAGTTATCTTGTGATAATATTGTATCACCAACATTATCAAAGTAATGAGTTTATGGATTTTTCTTACAAGCTTGTTTCTTCTTCATTTAATCTTCCCACTTGTGAAATATACAACTCACGTTGTATCTCAATCGGGCATGATCAATCCCAAGGGGACTTGATCGGACCTCTTCCATACAGATAAGAAGTCAAGTAACACTTTGGTTGATACCTAGGATAAGTCAAAAAGTCCTTGGTGGACATCCCGCGACCACTTCCATACAGGTTAACGTCATCGGGTAACACTTTAATAAACAATCTCAGATAGGTTAAAAATCCTTAGTGGATTCAATTCAACCTCTTCCATTCAGGTTAACGTCATCGGGTAACACTCTGACAAACAACCTCAGATAGGTCAAAAATCCTCAACGGATTCAATTCGACCTCTTCCATATAGGTTAACGTCATGGAGTCACACTCTGATAAACAATCTCATATAGGTCAAAAATCCTCAGCATATTCAATTCAACCTCTTCCATATAGGTTAACATCATCAAGTCACACTCTGACAAACAATCTCAGATAGGTCAAAAATCATCAGCGGATTCAATTCAACCTCTTCCATACAGGTTAACATCATCGAGTCACACTTTGATAAATAACCTCAGATAAGTCAAAAATCCTCATCGTCACTGATCATCCCCTCCGATTATCGATACTAGTCGCCACCATCGACTAGATGCGTCGATTCTTCGACCACCCCCATCGAAGACCTTCCCGCCATTTACCATCGCCGGTCATCTTTGCGTCGACCGCTCGGCTATCTCATCATCGCGTCGGTTATCCCCATTCTACCGATGTCGGCCATCATCATCGTCACCAATTATCATCGTCGGTCATCGCCTCTAAACCCGGTTGGTCCGATGAGGCCAGTTGACACCTCTTTTGAGAGAAAATCGGAGCCTCGTCATATGAACTATGGGTCTTGATAGCCTCCAAATCCGGTCGGTCCGACAATGGAAGTTGATGCCTCTTTCGAAGGAAAGTCGGAGCATCATCATATGAACTACGGGCCTTGATCGCCTCCAAATTCGGTCGGTCCGACAAGGGCAGTTGACACCTCTTTCAAAGGAAAACCGGAGCCTTGCCATATGAACTATAGGTCTTGATCACCTCCAAACCCGGTCAGTCCGACAAGGGTAGTTGATGCCTCTTTCAAGAAAAAATCGGAGCCTTCCGTATAAACTATGGGCCTTGATTGCCTCCGAACCTGGTCAGTCCGACAAGGGTAGTTGACACCTCTTTCGAGGGAAAACCGAAACCTCTTCGTATGAACTATGGGCCTTGATCGCATCCGAACAACCTCCTCTTAAGAAGAAGAGGAACACTCAAGCATATGAGGAGTGTGCCTTCTCCCCCTAGGGGGGATTTTATAGACCCCTATAGAGACAAAGGTAAAAAATCAAAGAAAAGCGCAAAATCCCAAACGCCCAAAATGGGTGAAAGCAAAACGGACAAAACTCCATGGGCCCGCTCAGCGTGCTTTCAGCGGCTTCAGGCGTCTGGCGCTGCCCTCGTCGCGCTGCTTTCGTTCTATTGGGCGACCGGTCACGCGCGACCCGTCCACGCGTGTTCGCATATCGGATCGCCATCGACTCGGCCGCTCCTCTTCAGCCGACCCATTGACCAGCGACCCTCGTGGACCTACCGACTCATGATCACACATTACGCCAGCCCCGGCCCACTCTGCCATCATAAGATCGTCAGTGGGGCCAGCACCCATGACCACCCGAAAACGCGATCGCCCATGCGTCTGCAGCGCGTATAAGCGCCCGTAAATGTCCAGATGGGTCTATAACTCCGAAATATTACACCCGCGTGTACTTGCACACATCCACAGCCCTGCACCCGCTTTCGCGATCATAATCTTGTGCTCTCGTGAAGATCTGTTCTTTGAAAATATATGATTAATGGACCCGCAAATTTCATTGAAGAATTTGCTATTTTTAAGTATTTGACGTATATATTTTTGGACGATTGAGATAATGTCAACCAAAAATAGGGGACAACTGATATAACACTTAAAATACTACTAGTTGAAGCACAAATCTTGATGTTAAAAGCAAGGTCTTAAGTTGAAACTGGTCGAGATCAAGCATTTAAAGTATCATTGGAAACTTTAGGATATCACTTAAATCTCTAAATAGCTTTCAAATATAAAGTGTTTATAGTCAAATCGAGCGTCTTGACGAGCCGGATCTAACAAGCCTAAGATCTCATAATTATGACTTCATTTGAGCATTCAAATACTTAAAATACATCAAATGATCAAATGAATCATTTTGAGTCGCCGATAGAGAGGAGTGATTCGGATTTTGTATTTACAAAGATGTCACTCCTCCAATCTATAAATAGTCTCTCATTCTTCATATGAGGGGCGCCCAGACAAGAGAGAGGAGAGAGCTCTAAAGCTTGAAGATCCTCCAAGCATAATCGTGTCACCACTCACGGTGTGACCACCCCATTGTCAACCACCGTCTCGTCGGCCGCCACCGATCATTGCCGTCGTTCTCCTCACTGCTCATTACTATATGGCTGTTGTTGTCTGATTTTGGGATTCACATTGTCAGCACTTCTCATATACAATTCTATAATCCCGTATCGAGAAAATTTGTACTCCAAAATAAATATATAGTGGAAGATTTTACCGGCTAGCCCTGGTTTTCCTCTTTTCGAGATTTTTCTACGTAAAAATTTTTGGAGTTTTCTTGTTCACTCTTTAAATACCTGTGTGTGTGCTAGATTTCATAACAAGGCTAAGGCGTACACTTTCACTCTACCACAACTGATTTTCTAGCACGCAACAAGATTTAAATTTTTAAGATTAGAAAAATAATTTCAAACATATGTTAAAGGCTATGATCAGGTCATATTTTCCTTAATTAAGTGAATGATAAAGTAATTATAATTAAGAAAATCTGAAAAATTAATCATATATTAACTAAATATTGGTAATTAATATGATAAATGCTTCCAATCAAATTAATGAATATTTTCAAATTTTTATCAATTTTTTAGAATAATGTAGTATGTTTTATAATTAACACCAAGTTTATGAAAATTTTAAAAAATGTCATATAGTTGAGAAATTTTTCTTAAAATATTTAGATATATGCAAGGATATGTAATGAATGTTTGTTGATCTTAAAGATATGCTAAGAACAATATAATTAATGGTAATATAAAATTTTTAAGTCAAATTTAAGCATTAAATATTAAAAATTATTTCTCAAGCTGTGCATATCAAAATATTCAAAAAGATTTTGGCTAGATGTTTACATGCATATGAGATTATATCATAAATACTTTGATTTTTTTTAATAGTTATTCTACATTATCATTAGTAATATAAATATTACAATACTTATAAAAAATATTAAATAAAAGTGGAAGATTGCAAATAAATTTTGAGAATATGCTAAAACAATTTTTCAAAATTACATCCACATTTATTAAAGTGCATTATGATAGTTTTTTAATTAAACACATTTTTAAAAGAAAAATTTGCATACATACCACAATTTTTATGCATTTACATATCGAACACCTAAAGTTTGATATTTATGTATACTACATTTTTTTATAGATGAAAAGTACATTTCACTTAAAAAAGTTAGTGCTAGTGATATTTTTGATGTTATAAAAGATTAAAGAGCTATTTATATAAATATTGAAGTTTAAGTGTTAGATATATTAATATATAAGAATTGTGTGATATGTATGTAGATCTCCATTTTTAGAATTTTTAAAAACATTTTTAGTTTGATAAATTAGGAAATATAAATCAATGATTTGAAGAAGTATTCAAAGCCTTCAATTATTCAAATTTATCATCTTAATTACTCCAAATTTTTTCAAATTTGTTTAAGTTTTTTAATTATTTTAATTTTAAAATAATGAGTCTTATAATTATGAAATATTAAATTTTAGCTCAATATGCTCATTTCAATGCAATGAACATATGGAACTAAATTTATCAACATGAACACACCATAGATTGAAATTAATTTATAATCTCTAATTTTCACTTTAAAAAAAATGACAAGCTTATATAACAATAGAATGAAAAGTCATCCAATGCACTCAATAGGCTAAACTGGATATTTTAAATCATAATATTATTTTTTCTAAATAATTTGAGAGACATTTCTATATTTAGCAATTTAATTACTAATTATTTTGATTATAAAAATAAATTAATGTTAATAATTCTAAGAAAATTATAAGGTATTCAATACATGACTGTGAGATTATGATACTAAATGTAAGACTACATGATCATGGATATTAATTTATAAATTATCACTATAAAAATTTAAAATAATTAAGTTTGTAGATTTTAAATAAAAATTAATACATTCACTTGTATGAACCATCTAAATGTGCCTAAGTTATTTCTAAAATTTTTAAATGCTTAATGTTAATTTATAATTCTAAATAAAGAGTATTTAATTTTTAAAATTAATGTAATTAATATTAATGCATGAAAATATTTTTCCATGAAGATTATTCCAGGATAGACCTATACTTTTATTTTTCATTTGAATTAAATTAATTTTCATCAGCAAAACATCACAAAAAGATCTTGTTAAAATAATAAAAAATTGCTTTGTATATGGTAGAAAACCCGATCTAACTCAATTGAGCTATTTATTTGTAATTGAATGTAATACAATAATTATACCATGTTGATGGCATGAATTAAACGTATGCAAATTAGAGGGGTTTTCTTTCTCTTCATTACAACAATTGAAATGGTTTTAATAAGAGTAGCATGAGGGAATCTAGAGCTACCCAATGGTGGTAAAATTAAGGTGGGCTATGCCTCAATCCATCCCACCATCATAGCACCTAAGGGCTTCTTAAGACTTTATAATTATATTACCATTGTGGACAATTCAACTTGAATTCAATCTCATACTTTCAAGAAGCTTATTGGAAAAAAAAATCTTCCTTTAATTGGGCTTGGTGTGGTATGTATTAATGAGAATTGAGTCAAAATTTGAGCTTCTTGCCCACTAGAGCTCATTAGATGGCTTAAGTTGCTTTTAAGAGCTTTAAGGAACCACTAGGAGTTCAGAGAGCATAACAATGGAGGGTTTCATCATTCGTTAATTGCTTAATCACCACCTCTAACCCAAGCTTAATATATAGTTAGTTAGTCCATTAGTTGTTGGGGTGACTGGAAGCTTATAAGTAAATTGACGATATTACTTAGGATAAAGATTTGTCCCTTAAGTGTAGTCCTTTTACTTAAGATTTAATTAATTACATAGTTTAGGATTAATCACTCACATATAACCTTCTTAGTATTCACTAACATTTTGGTTAAACCTAAAGCTCCTTGCTTATACTAGCACTAATGGTAGGTTGGCCAATGGATTTAATTGGTTTTACTAATTAGGCTCGAAAATAAGGATAGGTCTATGAACATCAATTGGGTTAATATGGATTAACTTGGGACTTTTGGCTCAATTAAGCTAAATTGTTATGTTAATTGAGTGCATTATCATGTGATTGGCCAATTGGAATTAATTTAAGGGAATGGAGAGAATTTGGGCAAGTTGGCTCAGTTATCTCAAATGAGCTAAGTTTGATTTCACTTTGGGTTAATTGGATCAATTGGGCTAACTTGATCGATTAAATGCACAACTAGGCTTGAAAAGAATGTGGTGAACTCACTTGAGTGGTTTTGATCAAATTTGATCAAACTAAGGGTTTAAAATCAATTTGGGATAAGTAGGTTCCATATGAGCTTTAATTAGGCTATGATGGGTCAATTAGGTTCAAGTGGCATAAAGAAGAGACAATTGGATCAATTTCATATGTAGTAAGCTTAGGTTAATTAGAAGGCTTGGTATATTAGTTATTGGACTCATATAATAAATAATAACATACCTACTACTAGTATGAATAGTGTACACATAATTTAAGAATTTATGGATGTATTCTTGAAGAAATATATGACTTATCACTTGATCATGAGATAGAGTTTACAATAGATCTAGTTTTGGGTACCACTCAAATTTCCAAGGACTCACAAAGAATGGAAATCATTAAACACTAGAAAATCAAGGTTTAATTAAAATTTTGTTTAAAAAATTCATTAAGCTCAATATTCTACCTTGAGAAAAATACATTTATATATGAATAAAGATAAAAGCATGAGATTATGCATTAACTATAAAAAAATAAAGTAGCTCTTAAAAATAAGTGTCATTTATCTCTTATGGATGATTTATTGAGATTATGCATTAATGTTGACCTTTGATTTTGGAAACACCAATTGATGATCCAGAATGATGATGTGCTTAAAATTACATTTCAAACTTGAGATGATTATTATGAATTTTTATTAATGCTATTTATGTTAATTGATATCCATACTATTTTTATGGATCTTTTGAATATGGTCCTTAAATCTTGTTTAGATCATTTTGTGATTATATTTATTAATTATATCTTGATTTACTTTAAAATTAAAGTGGTATATGCCCAATATCTTAGACTAATAAATATTCTTTTGAAAATAAGTTTTATATATAATTCTCTAAATTCTAATTTAAAATTTGAGAGGTAGCTTTTATAGACATATTATTAGTGATCTCAAATCTATGTTGATCCAACTAAGCCTAAGGCAATGCTAAGTTAGTATAGACTAACAACTATTATCGTGATTCATAGCTTTCAGTCTAGTTGGCTATTATAAGAGAATTGTTAAAAACTTTTGTAGTATTATTACAACCTTGACTAAATTGGTTTAGAAAACATTTTATGGCCGTATGGTTTGATTTTTATAAGCAAAATTTTTAAATCTCAAGAACTGCTTAATACTAGCTCATGTTTCTAATATTCCTTTACTAATGGATTTTAGATTTATAGTGTGCTAGAGTGTTAACGTGTGCCTCATCTAGCTTCAACCCATTCCAAAATAAAAGTGAGAGAATTTTACATTGAACTTTTTAGTTAGTTTACTCAAAATCAAAATTGCATCATGATGAAAGTTGAATAGTACTTAATAGTCTCATAAAAATTTCTCATTTTTTACCAATCCAATTGAATTACTCAGTTGAGAAACTAAGCATCTATATTGAAAATCATGACTATATTAGTATATTAATCATCATCATATATGATCAAGATGAAAGATTTGCTTTGACGTTATTATTAAAAAAATACAAAAGTCTTTGGGTATAAGGTTAGGTTTCAATACCATGTTTCATCCTTCGATAAATGATTAGTTAGACCAAACATTTCAAACTTTAGATGAAAAGTCTATACTCTTTACTTCAATGATAGTTAATAAGATTATATTCCACTTATGAAATTCCATTACAATAATAAAATTTAAGTAGCATCAATATGACACTATATGAGGATTTTTGTAGCAAGAAATGCAAATATCCTTTATGTTTGATTGAGATTGACAAAAGAAACTATTAGGATCTCATTTAGTTAAGTGAGCTATTAAAGATATTCATTTTTTTCAACAATAACTTTATGCAATTCAGGAGCATTAAAGGATATATTTTAACCATTAACATAGAAAGATTGAGTTTAATGTTAAAGATTATATCTTTATGAAGATTTCATCTATTCATGGAGTTCAAAGAATTGACATGAATGAAAAGCTTACTTATTTTATTGGTCCTTTTAAAATAACATAAGCTTGATAGAGTTTCTTATTGATTTACTCTTTTTTGTAAGGCATGTTGGAATACATAATACATTTCACATCTCTTCCTTATGGTGTTACATGCATGATGATTCTCACTATTTGATTTGAGACATAATTAATTTAGAAGATTTGAGTTACGAAAAAAAAAAACATTAGAGAATACTTTAGATAATGAAATTTGGTAGTTTCATATTGATCCATTACATTTGTTAGATTACTACTAAAGAATTAGTCATAATAAAAAGTAGCATAAGAGATAAAAGAAAAGCTGATTGCAAAGCACTTGCAACTATTTTATAATTTAGACATTAATTTAAAGATCAATTTCATTTAAAGAGGATAATATGTAATAAATTAAACCTAATAGAATTGAGTTGGCCTAACTCTTAGCCATATCTTGTGAAATTCATTACCCTTTTCTTTCATGCAAATCACCTAATTCCCCATTTGACCTCTAATCAACACTAAAATCTCGCATGTCTCATCATGCGTCATTTTGATTTAAGATGATTGATGCTAAGGCATCGTATTTCCCTCCCTCTAGTTTATTTTCTAAGCCACCAATAATAGTCTTTTTTCCTCCAACTAAGAGCCCCTTCCATTGAGTTGTGAGCTTCTTAGTCTTCACCCCTTTACTTCTTCCTTTCTCATAACTAACAATTTGAAACCCTAACCTTCATTTTTTTTCCTTTAATAGTGAGCCTACTTTCCCTCTTCTCTTCTTTTTTTTTCTTCTCTTCTTCTTCTTCTTCTCTTCATGATCTTCTTCTTTTTTATCTTCTTTCTTTAACTCATAAAACATATATTAATTGACCAATGATATTAGATTTATGCTTTATTGTAATAAACCATAGAATATATTATTTATTTAGGCTTAATATCATTAATTTATCCTATAATAATGTTCATAATTAATTCAATAGACTTTGGTGCAACATATGTAGACTAAGTTGCACTTATATTAATCAATGATCAATTTTCAATGCTTATATATGCTTGTATGATTGAGTTAGACCTCTTATTTTGTATGCCCTTTGAGTTGATTTCTACTTGGTGAGAATTTGTTAAGTCACAAAAAAACTTGGTGTTTTGCACTATATAATTTCAAATAAGCAACTTTTATTTATAAATGATAAATTTACCTTTATTTGTTAAAGGTGTTATCTTTAATGTTTTTAAATGGCTTTTACATCTTTTTATCACCTTTCATAATTAGATATTACTATGCATAGTTTAGTATAACTCATTTAATTTTTATAATGACATAATCATCTAATGTAGATAGCATTGACATTTTAATTGCTATATAAATTCCTTTAATTTGAAATGACCATATGATAATTAAAGTTGTTCATACATTATGCTTGTATTGAATACAACAAATCTTATTCATACAAATAAATTTTTAGTATAAAGTTAACACTAGTCATATTGATTATAAAATACCTATTAAAACAGTGCCTCTTAAGGGAATCAATAGATTTAAATGAGTTGGTATTTTTCTTTTTAATTTTTTCATAAAAATGATGTCATATATATAAAGAAGAAATGATAAATGACTCATGAGTCCCCTTTATATATGACTAATTACACTTGATATGATTGCATATAGATATCTTAGCTTAGAAATACATTGATTATTATTTAAGTATAAATGATAATAAACATCATTATAGTGCACACTTATTTTTTAATGCTAGATGATATTATGTTAATACGATGATTTGATGATATTTATTATGCTTCCATTACATACTAAATTACGCTTCATTTATTATTCAAATTCTATGTCCCATGTCTTAATGTTTATTTTTTAATCAATAAGATTTATTTATTGAATTTTAGATGTCAAACAGATTTTGTGAAACTTTTCTTATAATAGGTTCTATCGGGTTGCTTGGTAGACCACCAAGATATGAGCATGCTTTGCATTTGGCACTTGAATTTATATTGTTGTTTTTTACTTATATTTGGTTTGATTGTATTTGTTTACATAGTTAGTTTTCTCATTTATTTTTTATTAGCTATCATTATTTCTCTATGGAACTCTTATTATAAACTTTATTGATGCAATAATATTAATTGTTTTTCTAAGTTTCTTTTTACACTTTCTTCTTTATAATTATTAATATATGAAATATTTTTCTTTAGAGTAACAAGCACATTAAAGTGATCTTCACTATTGAGATTTATATTAAGAGATGATACATTGCAAGATATTGAAGCTTCTTTTACCTAAAAGAAAAATATCACAAATAACTATAATATTTTATCATTTTTAAATTAGATTTAAAGAAAGGTCAAACTTCTTAACATGTTTATAAACCTACTCAAATCTTTAATATAAAAAGGTTTAAACTTTGTTTGATTTAGTTCAAATAGGTCTAAAGTAAGTTCGCACAATTCAAAGAATGTTTCAAGTAGGACACTGAATCAAATTGTTGCTTAAATCTCAAGAACTGCTTAATACTAGCTCATGTTTCTAATATTCCTTTGCTAATGGATTTTAGATTTATAGTGTGCTAGAGTGTTGACGTGTGCCTCATCTAGCTTCAACCCATTCCAAAATAAAAGTGAGAGAATTTTACATTGAACTTTTTAGTTAGTTTACTCAAAATCAAAATTGCATCATGATGAAAGTTGAATAGTACTTAATAGTCTCATAAAAGTTTCTCATTTTGTACCAATCCAATTGAATTACTCAGTTGAGAAACTAAGCATCTATATTGAAAATCATGATTATATTAGTATAATAATCATCATCATATATGATCAAGATGAAATATTTGCTTTTAGGTTATTACTAAAAAAAACAAAAGTCTTTGGGTATAAGGTTAGGTTTCAATACCATGTTTCATCCTTCGATAAATGATTAGTTAGACCAAACATTTCAAACTTTAGATGAAAAGTATATACTCTTTACTTCAATGATAGTTAATAAGATTATATTCCACTTATGAAATTCCATTGGAAACTAGGAAAATTAAAACCAACCAGGGAAAATAAAACACTTCTTTATTAAAACTTAAACTTACACGGTGATAAAACCAGGCGAGGAACACAGAGGTTCTGAGAGGAGAATAGAAGAAGAAGACAAAAGCGCACACGAATACATAGACCAAGCCTCCTTATAGAAGTGGAGGCGAAGAAAACTTTGCAGACTTCAAATGTACAATAAGTGACGAATAATTTACTCAATAGTGAAACAATAATTGTTTTTTTGAGGTAGAAAGTAACAATAATTACAGGGTGGGAATGCTTTATGGTCAGAAGAAGATTCCACGGAGATAATGCCATCGCTTTTGATCAGTAAAAGCTAATGCGAGATAATAATATATTCCTTTTCGAAAGGCAAAGGGAATCTATAATTTGAATTCATTGATTGTCTCCAATGGATTCCACGTCGACACTGTCAGAGGACTCGCCACTATCACAGATGTAGATAGGGTGAGTGAACACCTTGGCGAGCTGATCTTCGTAGATTTTTTTCAGACGTTCCTTATGTTGAATCTCATTCTCATGAGGATAACGTCTTTTGATAGACTGGAGGACTTCGTCAACAGATAACTCAAAATCAGTAGATTTGTGAGGAATCGAAGTTTCATTATAAGTTTTAATGATGGCCTTGATCTGTTTGAGCTTGTCTTCAATATTAATCGAGTTCCACCATTTTATTTAGAATTGTCTTTGAAGGACCAGTTGATTAAAGGGGTCCTTCCCGAGAGAAACATTCACTCAAATCCATTTGGCATGATGAAATGAGCAAGGTTTTGTCCTTGAATCATTTTCCTGGGATTGATAGCCCGCATTCAAGGACAAATTGGTATCAGAGCCATGATGGGGTAATTCCCTGGGGAGGGGAAGGATGTTAGAGATTTTTTGTTTCGTTTCACCATGCTTTAGATGAATCTTTACTTTGTTCATTCCTCCCATGGCTTTATCCTGTCTTCATCGCAAATGGTCGTAAATCCCGGTTGCGTGAGGCTTGATAGGATTGTAAGTCCTGTTTTTGTTGACTGATTGGGATAATTCTCTGGTGGAGGTTTTTACTTAGTTTGTTTTATCTTTTGTGGTGATTCATTTCAAGTTTCTCTATGTCATCTTCCTCTCTCCCATCGGTTTTATGGCTTCCACTTCTTCTGGAGTGACTTCTAATCACGATTAGAAGAGATAATAATTTAATCAAGAACTCTGAAATGATAGAGTTCCCCTTGAATGAAGAAGACCTTAATAGATGGTCTCTCCCCAAAATTGATAAAACTATCATTTATCGATTTGGAACTTTTGATTTTAAGGGAAAATCTTCGGTGAAAACCGTAGAATAAACCATTACTATAGATCAAATGGACAAAACCATTTATCTATTATCCTTTGAAGATCTGCATAAACTTATGCGAGATTTCAAATATATTCATATAGAGATGATATAGATTACATTTAAACCTTTAACTCTTAAGGACTAAACGCATCTATTTTAGCTAGCCTAAGAGATGGCAGATGCCTCCACTGGGCTCAATCCCTAATGAGTGTTGTTGAAACCAGCCTCTGTCATGGCCCGGTTTACTTCCTTTTCCAATCGAAGTTTATCTCTTTTCGATATAAATCTTTTGAAGCTTTAAAATTATTCTGACTTTATGGTTATGATTTCCTCCAGGTTAAACTATTGCTTTAATTTTTAGAATTCATTTTCGAGTTTTAAATACTTTAAATCCTAGAGTTCAAAAAGCTATTCAACCACCCGAAAGAATGACCCTGATCGAAACTAATCTGTTAGCATCTCATATTGCTACTAATAGAGTGATTAAATAGAATGAGGTGGTATTTCTAGAATCATGGACCATACCATCTGCGGTCACACCAAGACCATCCATTAATCAAGACATCGATCAAATTATCCAAACTGCGGAAGGCGGCGTTGAAGTCAGATTCAACCCTCGTCGATCTATCACTTTTCCAAGGGTTTCTATCCCCTCTGAAACCTCAGGAAAGTCCAGATCGGATGGTTCTGAAACTCCTGAACCATCGATTGAGGCACTTCGCCTAAACAAAAATCATATTTATCATCCAGTGAGAGAAAATCAATCTCCCACTCCATCTGAAATGAATTTTAGTCTTAATGAGCTACAAAATAGGTTCTAAGACTAGAGATGTTGTTCTGAAGGAATACTTCCAACCTAAGTATGATAACTTTCGTACCTGGTATAGAAGTTTTACTTCTTTAGACCAACATCTCAAATAAATGATTTATATTTTGAAAATGAGAGAAAGAAATAGTCAAGCCAGCACTATTCCTTTCATAGCATGGTTTTGCGCTACTATGCTTAATCTCAGTTCAAGTTATTTCGACAACCAAAAAATGGCAAAATGAGCAAGGAAAAAATTATTGAAGCATCTTATCCTCCATCGCAAAAATGGTGGATGATAAAACTTTTAGAATGCCTTCTAAAAATTAGTTCTCGATCCACAAATTCTAAAGGAATTTATTACTATAATTAAACAACTTAAATTAATTATAGTATACTTCAAATTATCAACATCTTTTTAGCTTAGAATCTGATCACCGCTTAAACAAAGGGTCCCAAACTAGTAGAGCTAAAAAGCCCTACAAGTTCAAATTCTATTATTAGACCTTTTATTCAGCCACCTCCTAAACTTCCTCTTAAGTTTGGACCTTCTTCTGAAGACATTCAGAATTTGATTCTAAATTTAAAAGGCAAGTATGTAGGAGCTCTGGAAGATACCAGCGAATCGGATGAAGATTCTATCAATCATCAACCTAATCATCAAGATAATATTGAAAAAATTCAAACTCTTTTCAAAATTTATGTGATTCATCCTCATCCTTTGATGTCCGTAAAATTTCTTATCCTAAGAAAACTATGGATAAACACTATAAAAAAACCATCACCTCCAGATTTATTATTTGAGGAGGATACCAATTTCGTTGAAAATTCCTATGATGGAAATTCCCTTTATGAATGGAATATTGATGGTATGACAGAGCATTAGGTCATTCATACTCTTCATAGACTGCTCATGTATGCTACTTATGTTCATTCTAGGTTTCAAGCTTTAGCTAAACCTCATATTGTCACTAGAGCCATAATTTCAGGATTTTCTGGTACCCTGAAAGGATGGTGGGACAATTTTCTTACTATTCAACAAAGAGAAGATCTCCTTAGTGAAATAACTTAAGCACTAAAGATCTTCCTAAAGAATAGAAAAGCCAAATAAAAAAATGCTTTACACTCTTATTCAAATGATTGTAGATCATTTTGCTGGATCTGATGGAGATCAAGGAGAAAAAACTAGATCCTTACTCCAAAAATTAAGGTGTCCATCCTTAACCCATTTTCGTTGGTATAAAGATATATTCCTAGCTCGTGTCATGACACTTTATGATGCGAATAGCCTTCATTGGAAGCAAAAATTCATTGAAGGTATTCCTAACCTTTTTTCTGAAAAGGTTAAGGCTTCTCTTTGCAATTATGATGTGGAGTCATTCCATACGAAACACTCACATATGGAAATCTCATTAATGCCTGTATTAAAATAGGATTAACTATTTGTTCTGATCTTAAATTAAAAGATCAGATGAAAAGAGAATGTCTCCTTGAGCAAACAGCTTGGAGAATTCTGTGAACAATTCAACTGTGATCCTCAGGTACGTCCTTTCTCTTCAAAGCCTAAGGGGAAACCTAAAAAGATTGGTTTTCCTATGCATAAAAAAATCACGTCATAAAAAATGTGAAAAATTCACACATAAGTACAAGCACTCTCGTCCCTCTGGTTTTAAAACCAAAGAGGCTAGAGAAATAAAATGCTATAAATGTGGTCGCATGTGTCATTACGCCAAGAAGAAGTTGGATGATTGATGAAGGGTTAAGACAAACCCTTATGAAGATTATGATTACATCTTCAGATTAAAAGAAATCAAGAAGAAGACTATATTTCTTCATCCTCATTAGACTCGATAAATCTAATCTAAATCCTACCGTAGATTATTATAAAATATATTAATATGTCGGACCTTTTACTCACTCCCAGCAAAATTAAACTTTTAGCACAAGTTGAACTTCAACCCGTGATAAAATTATAGAACTTCTTAATGCTAAGAAGAAAGATAAATTAGAAAAATTAGAGTATAAGGCACCCATATACTCCCTTTCTGAAGCTTTTAAGAAGAGAACTAAGTCTAATACATCTTCTTCAGTTTTTTTATCAAATCTTAAATCTGAAGTAAAGCAACTGAAAATTGAGGTTCAACAGCTAAAAGTTGAACAAGAACAAATAAATGGACGTCTTATGGATCTTGAAATAAATCGTAAATTCTTTTGATAACATAGTCGATTCTAATCAAGAACCGTTTCTTACAAAATATTCAAAAGGCAATATATCAGAAATGGTATATTTCCATTAAATTAATTATAAATAAAGAATTTATTTTACCAAATTTAACTGTTCTAGTTGACAATGGAGCAGATTTAAATTGTATTCAAGAAGGAATTATTCCTTCTAAATATTTTGAAAAAACCAGCCAGCGTCTAAAAGTCACTGATGGAGAATCTTTACAAATTCAATACAAATTATCATCAGTTGTTATGTGTCAAGATGATGTTTGTATTCAAATGCCATTTATTCTTGTTAAAAATTTAACATAACACATTATTTTGGGAACTCCATTTCTGCTCAAAATAATGCCTATCACTAGAATTGATGATACGAGAATACAATATTTTCTTTGGAATAAAGAAATCACATTCCGGTTTATCACCAATCCTAAAGAAATTATCATAAATGAGATGAATAGACTTAAAAATAAGTCTATGCATATCAATTATTTATAAGAAGAAATTTCTACTTTAACTATTAAACAAATTTCTTTCCCAAAATACAAAAAAAAATACAGTATTGTCTCCATGAATTCCATAAGGAAGTCTGTGGTGATAACCAATTGCTTTCTGGGAAAGAAAAGTGCATGTAGTGGATCTCCATATTGATGATGATTTCAATGAATGGGACATTCCAAAAGCTCGCCCTTGTCAAATGAACGAGCACTACCTTGTTTTATGCAAAGGAGAGCTTGCTGATTTATTAAAGAAAGGAATAATTGGCAATCCTATTCCTCTTGAGTACGCATTGAATTTAAAAGAAAGAGAAGAGCATACTTGTAATTAATTACAAGTCGTTAAACAAAGTTTTAAAATGGATCAGATATCCTATTCCCAATAAGAGGGATTTATTAAATAGATTGCATAATGCAAAAATCTTTTCAAAATTTGATTTAAAATCTAGATATTGGCAGATTCGAATCAAGGATTCAGATTGCTACAAAACTGCTTTTACCATTCATTTTGGTCATTACGAATGGAATGTAATGTCATTTGGGCTGAAAAATGCACCTTCTGAGTTTTAGCATATTATGAATAATATATTTAAAGACTATTTTAAATATATCTTAGTTCTAGTGTTCTCAAACACTATTGACGAACACTTCAACCATTTAAAAACATTTAAATGATTAATTTTAAAAAATGGATTAGTTATTTCTGAACCTAAAATAAAATTATTTCAAACTGAAATAAGATTTTTAGGCCATAATATCTCTAATGCTTCTATTATTCCAATTAATAGAAGTATTGAATTTGCTAACAAATTCCCAAATATTATTTTAGATAAAAATCACGAGATTCTTGGGAGCTCTCAATTATGTAAATTTGATTTATCATAATCTTGCCAAAGATGCACACTCTGAGATTAAAAGAATCCCCACCATTCGATACTCATACCTAAGAAGCATGAAATTAAAGAAAGAGTCAAAAATCTTCCTTGTCTTAATCTTGCGGACCCCGATAGTTTCAAAATTGTTGAAACTGATGCCTCTGGTCAGGGCTACGGAGGTATCCTTAAGCAGCGAAAAAATTCTAAAGAAGAATTAGTTCGCTTTGTTTCTGGTAGATGGAATCCTACTCAAGAAAAGTATTCCATTATCAAAAAAGAAATGCTTTCTGTTATTAAGTGCATCTCAAAATTCTAAGATGACTTACTCAATTAGCATTTCCTTCAGGTATGCTCTTCACCAAATACATCATTGAAGATGTTAAAATTTAGTTTCAAAACAAATTTTGCATCATCGATACAACTCCTGTCTTTCGACAAATTCATTAAAGGTAATGAAAATTCTCTTCCCGATTTTCTAACCAGAATTCTTGATGGGGTGGATCACCGCATGGAAGAATGACCACTCTAACCGAGGAGGTCCTTCTTTCGAAGGAGCGCACTAATGAAAAAAAAAGATCCGAGCAACTCAAGCTTGGAATGATAATCTTAAGACTTATCTATATGGTACATCCTCTTCAACTTAAAAGGGTCAAACTTCAAAAGAGGCTACATCATCCCTCAAAGATGTAGAGATCCCGCTTACTTTCTTAAAGAAGTAAAATAGAATATTATTGAAATCAATCCCTCAGATTATTTAATAAATAATTCATGGACTTTATTTGAAAGATATTTGGGAAACAACCCTTTCCCATTTGAATCCAATCTCACCAGAGAAAATTATGAAAAAATTCTAACATAATTAAGATGTGTTGAATTTAATCATGTTCGTGATCAAACGAACCATACTATTATGCATAGCAAATGTGTTATACATAAAATTATTCATCAAAGTGAATGAGGTTTAACTCCCAAGAAAAAATGTTTTTTATCTCCCACTAATCTACACAGTGAATTACGGTGTTATGTCCAGGCCATGATGAAAGCCTTCTTCCTTATCAATGATAAGAAGAAGCATTCTTGGATGTTCATCATGGACAAAGAAATTATTAACAAAGATCCTCCGACATGGTTCTTTAGATGGTGGAATTACTTCGGAGCAAAACTTCACATTCTTCCGAGCCAAAGAAATTTTAATAGTTGGATGGAAGCAACCCTAGAATGCAATCCCCAGTGAAAATGATTCAATAAAACCTCTCATTTCATTTCATAAATCCTGATTTGAGTCGAATGTTTTCTGGAAGGACCCCTTTAATCAACTGGTCCTTCAAAGGTAATTCCAAATTAAATGGTGGAACTCGATCAGTATTGAAGATAAGCTCAAATAGATCAAGGCCATCACTAAGGCTTATAATGAAACTTTGATTCCTCACAAATCTACGATTTTGAGTCGGGACTAAGTCCTCCATCAAAAGACGCGTTATCCTCATGAGAATGAGATTCAACATAAGGAACGTCTGAAAAAAATCTAGGAAGATCAGCCCACCAAGGTGTTCAATCACCCTATCTACATCTCATGACGCAGTTGTCGATGTAGAATCCATTGGAGACAATCAATGAATTCCAGCCTCAATTATTGATTCCCTTTGCCTTTACAATGCAAAAGGAATATATTATTATCTCCACCAGACCCGCTTTACTTTACAGATCAAAAGCGGATGGCATTATCTCCAGGGAATCTTCTTTATAGCTCATAAAGCATTCCCACCAGCCAGAATTATTATTACTTTCCACCTCAAAAGTAACTGAATTATTGCTTCCACTATTGATAGAAATTATTCTGTCCACTTATTGTACATTTGCTTAGAGTCTATGGAAAGTTTTCTTTTGCCTTCACTTCTATATAAGGAGGCTTGTCTATGTATTCGGTGTGCTCAATTTTCTCTTCTCTTCTTCTCTTCTATTCTCTTCTGTAACCTCCTATGTTCCTCCCCCCCGCTTTCATCATCGTAAGTTTAAGTTTTAATAAAGAAGTGTTTTATTTTCCCTGGTTGTTTTTAATTTTCCTGGTTTCAATTGGTATCAGAGCTTAGTTTGATCAAATTTTCCTGGTTTTTATTGTTTCGTTTCACCATGCTTTGGATGAATCTTTACTGATCAAATTTGATCAAATTAAGGGTTTAAAATCAATTTGGGATAAGTAGGTTCCATATGAGCTTTAATTAGGCTATGCTAGGTCAATTAGGTTCAAGTGGCATAAAGAAGAGACAATTGGATCAATTTCATATGTAAGCTAGTTAATTAGAAGGCTTGGTATATTAGTTGGACTCATATAATAAATAATAACATACCTACTACTAAGTATGAATAGTAATAAGAATTATTTATGGATGTATTCTTGAAGAAATATATGACTCACTTGATCATGAGATAGAGTTTACAATAGATCTAGTTTTGGGTACCACTCAAATTTCCAAGGACTCACAAAGAATGGAAATCATTAAACACTAGAAAATCAAGGTTCAATTAAAAATTTGTTTAAAAAAATTCATTAAGCTCAATATTTTACCTTGAGAAAAATACATTTATATATGAATAAAGATAAAAGCATGAGATTATGGATTAACTATAAAAAAATAAGGTAGCTCTTAAAAATAAGTGTCATTTATCTCTTATGGATGATTTATTGAGATTATGCATTAATGTTGACCTTTGATTTTGGAAACACCAATTGATGATGAATGATGATGCTTAAAATTACATTTCAAACTTGAGATGATTATTATGAATTTTTTAATGCTATTTATGTTAATTGATATCCATACTATTTTTATGGATCTTTTGAATATGGTCCTTAAATCTTGTTTAGATCATTTTGTGATTATATTTATTAATTATATCTTGATTTACTTTAAAATTAAAGTGGTATATGCCCAATATCTTAGACTAATGAATATTCTTTTGAAAATAAGTTTTATATATAATTCTCTAAATTCTAATTTAAACTTTGAGAGGTAGCTTTTATAGACATATTATTAGTGATCTCAAATCTATGTTGATCCAACTAAGCCTAAGGCAATGCTAAGTTAGTATAGACTAACAACTATTATCATGATTCATAGCTAGTTGGCTATTATAAGAGAATTGTTAAAAAATTTTGTAGTATTATTACAACCTTGACTAAATTGGTTTAGAAAACATTTTATGGCCATATGGTTTGATTTTTATAAGCAAAAATTTTAAATCTCAAGAACTGCTTAATACTAGCTCATGTTTCTAATATTCCTTTACTAATGGATTTTAGATTTAAAAAGAGTGTTGACGCGTGCCTCATCTAGCTTCATCCCATTCCAAAATAAAAGTGAGAGAATTTTACATTGAACTTTTTAGTTAGTTTACTCAAAATCAAAATTGCATCATGATGAAAGTTGAATAGTACTTAATAGTCTCATAAAAATTTCTTTTTACCAATCCAATTGAATTACTTTGAGAAACTAAGCATCTATATTGAAAATCATGACTATATTAGTATATTAATCATCATCATATATGATCAAGATGAAAGATTTGCTTTGAGGTTATTATTAAAAAAATACAAAAGTCTTTGGGTATAAGGTTAGGTTTCAATACCATGTTTCATCCTTCGATAAATGATTAGTTAGACCAAACATTTCAAACTTTAGATGAAAATTCTATACTCTTTACTTTAATGATAGTTAATAAGATTATATTCCACTTATGAAATTCCATTACAATAATAAAATTTAAGTAGCATCAATATGACACTATATGAGGCTTTTTGTAGCAAGAAATGCAAATATCCTTTATGTTTGATTGAGATTGACAAAAGAAACTATTAGGATCTCATTTAGTTAAGTGAGCTATTAAAGAAATTCATTTTTTGCAACAATAACTTTATGCAATTCAGGAGCATTAAAGGATATATTTTAACCATTAACATAGAAAGATTGAGTTTAATGTTAAAGATTATATCTTTATGAAGATTTCATCTATTCATGGAGTTCAAAGAATTGACATGAATGAAAAGCTTCAGCTTATTTTATTGGTCCTTTTAAAATAACATAAACAGTTGATAGAGTTTCTTATTGATTTACTCTTTTTTGTAAGGCATGTTGGAATACATAATACATTTCACATCTCTTCCTTATGGTGCTACATGCATGATGATTCTCATTATTTGATTTGAGACATAATTAATTTAGAAGATTTGAGTTAAAAAAAAAACATTGGAGAATACTTTAGATCATGAAATTTGGTAGTTTCATATTGATCCATTACATTTGTTAGATTACTAGTAAAGAATTAGTCATAATAAAAAGCAACATAAGAGATAAAAGAAAAGCTGATTGCAAAGCACTTGCAACTATTTTAGAATTAAGACATTAATTTAGAGATCAATTTCATTTAAGCAGGATAATATGTAATAAATTAACCTTAATAGAACTAAGTTGGCCTAACTCTTAGCCATATCTTGTGAAATTCATTACCCTTTTCTTTCATGCAAATCACCTAATGCCTAATGCCCCATTTGACCTCTAATCAACACTAAAATCTCACATGTCTCATCATGTGTCATTTTGATTTAAGATGAGTGATGCTAAGGCATCATATTTCCCTCCCTCTAGTTTTTTTTCTAAGCCACCAATAATAGTCTTTTTTCCTCCAACTAAGAGCCCCTTCCATTGAGTTGTGATCTTCTTAGTCTTCACCCCTTTACTTCTTCCTTTCTCATAACTAACAATTTGAAACCCTAACATTCATTTTTTTCCTTTAATAGTGAGCCTACTTTCACTATTCTCTTCTTTTTTTCTTCTCTTCTTCTTCTTCTTCTTCTTCTTCTTCTTCTTCTTCATGATCATCTTCTTTTTTTATCTTCTTTCTTTAACTCATAAAACATATATTAATTGACCAATGATATTAGATTTATGCTTTATTGTAATAAACCATAGAATATATTATTTATTTAGGCTTAATATCATTAATTTATCCTATAATAATGTTCATAATTAATTCAATAGACTTTGGAGCAACATATGTAGACTAAGTTGCACTTATATTAATCAATGATCAATTTTCAATGCTTATATATGCTTGTATGATTGAGCTAGACCTCTTATTTTGTATGCCCTTTGAGTTGATTTCTACTTGGTGAGAATTTGTTAAGTCACAAAAAAACTTGGTGTTTTGCACTATATAATTTCAAAGAAGCTTTTATTTATAAATGATAAATTTACCTTTATTTGTTAAAGGTGTTATCTTTAATGTTTTTTAAATGGCTTTTACATCTTTTTATCACCTTTCATAATTAGATATTACTATGCATAGTTTAGTATAACTCATTTAATTTTTATAATGACATAATCATCTAATGTAGATAGCATTGACATTTTAATTGCTATATAAATTCCTTAAATTTGAAATGACCATATGATAATTAAAGTTATTCATACATTATGCTTGTATTGAATACAACAAATCTTATTCATACAAATAAATTTTTAGTATAAAGTTAACACTAGTCATATTGATTATAAAATACCTATTAAAATAGTGACTCTTAAGGGAATCAATAGATTTAAATGAGTTGGTATTTTTCTTTTTAATTTTTTCATAAAACTGATGTCATATATATAAAGAAGAAATGATAAATGACTCATGAGTCCCCTTTATATATGACTAATTACACTTGATATGATTGCATATAGATATCTTAGCTTAGAAATATATTGATTATTGTTTAAGTATAAATGATAATAAACATCATTATAGTGCACACTTATTTTTTAATGCTAGATGATATTATGTTAATACGATGATTTGATGATATTTATTATGCTTCCATTACATACTAAATTACGCTTCATTTATTATTCAAATTTTATGTCCCATGTCTTAATGTTTATTTTTTAATCAATAAGATTTATTTATTGAATTTTAGATGTCAAACTCATTTTGTGAAACTTTTCTTATAATAGGTATCGTTTGGTAGACCACCAAGATATGAGCATACTTTGCATTTGGCACTTGAATTTATATTGTTGTTTTTTACTTATATTTGGTTTGATTGTATTTGTTTACATAGTTAGTTTTCTCATTTATTTTTTATTAGCTATCATTATTTCTCTATGGAACTCTTATTATAAACTTTATTGATGCAATAATATTAATTGTTTTTCTAAGTTTCTTTTTACACTTTCTTCTTTATAATTATTAATATATGAAATATTTTTCTTTAGAGTAACAAGCACATTTAACTGATCTTCACTATTGAGATTTATATTAAGAGATGATACATTGCAAGATATTGAAGCTTCTTTTACCTAAAAAGAAAAATATCACAAATAACTATAATATTTTATCATTTTTAAATTAGATTTAAAGAAAGGTCAAACTTCTTAACATGTTTATAAACCTACTCAAATCTTTAATAGAAAAAAGGTTTAAACTTTGTTTGATTTAGTTCAAATAGGTCTAAAGTAAGTTTGCACAATTCAAAGATTGTTTCAAGTAGGACACTGAATCAAATTGTTGCTTAAATCTCAAGAACTGCTTAATACTAGCTCATGTTTCTAATATTCCTTTACTAATGGATTTTAGATTTATAGTGTGCTAGAGTGTTGACGCCTCATCTAGCTTCAACCCATTCCAAAATAAAAGTGAGAGAATTTTACATTGAACTTTTTAGTTAGTTTACTCAAAATCAAAATTACATCATGATGAAAGTTGAATAGTACTTAATAGTCTCATAAAAGTTTCTCATTTTTTACCAATCCAATTTAATTACTCAGTTGAGAAACTAAGCATCTATATTGAAAATCATGATTATATTAGTATAATAATCATAATCATATATGATCAAGATGAAAGATTTGCTTTTAGGTTTAAAAAAAAAAAAAAAAACAAAAGTCTTTGGGTATATGGTTAGGTTTAAATACCATGCTTCATCCTTCGATAAATGATTAGTTAGACCAAACATTTAAAACTTTAGATGATTTTATTGAAAGTTTATAATCTTTACTTTAATGATAGTTAATAAGATTATATTCCACTTATGAAATTCCATTATAATAATAAAATTTAAGTAGCATCAATATGACACTATATGAGGCTTTTTGTAGCAAGAAATGCAAATATCTTTTATGTTTGATTGAGATTGACAAAAGAAAACTATTAGGATCTCATTTAGTTAAGTGAGCTATTAAAGAAATTCATTTGTTTCAACAATAACTTTATGCAATTCAGGAGCATTAAAGGATATATTTTAACCATTAACATAGAAAGATTGAGTTTAATGTTAAAGATTATATCTTTATGAAGATTTCATCTATTCATGGAGTTCAAAGAATTGACATGAATGAAAAACATCAGCTTATTTTATCGGTCCTTTTAAAATAACATAAACAGTAGATAGAGTTTCTTATTGATTTACTCTTTTTTGTAAGGCATGTTGGAATACATAATACATTTCACATCTCTTCCTTATGGTGCTACATGCATGATGATTCTCATTATTTGATTTGAGACATAATTAATTTAGAAGATTTGAGTTACGAAAAAAAACATTGGAGAATACTTTAGATCATGAAATTTGGTAGTTTCATATTGATCCATTACATTTGTTAGATTACTAGTAAAGAATTAGTCATAATAAAAAGCAACATAAGAGATAAAAGAAAAGCTGATTGCAAAGCACTTGCAACTATTTTAGAATTAAGACATTAATTTAGAGATCAAATTCATTTATGTAGGATAATATGTAATAAATTAACCTTAATAGAACTAAGTTGGCCTAACTCTTAGCCATATCTTGTGAAATTCATTACCCTTTTCTTTCATGCAAATCACCTAATGCCTAATGCCCCATTTGACCTCTAATCAACACTAAAATCTCACATGTCTCATCATGTGTCATTTTGATTTAAGATGAGTGATGCTAAGGCATCATATTTCCCTCCCTCTAGTTTTTTTTCTAAGCCACCAATAATAGTCTTTTTTCCTCCAACTAAGAGCCCCTTCCATTGAGTTGTGATCTTCTTAGTCTTGACTTCTTCCTTCTCATAACTAACAATTTGAAACCCTAACCTTCATTTTTTTTCCTTTAATAGTGAGCCTACTTTCCCTCTTCTCTTCTTTTTTTCTTCTTCTTCTTCTTCTTCTTCTTCTTCTTCTTCTTCTTCTTCATCTTCTTTTTTTATCTTCTTTCTTTAACTCATAAAACATATATTAATTGACCAATGATATTAGATTTATGCTTTATTGTAATAAACCATAGAATAGATTATTTATTTAGGCTTAATATCATTAATTTATCCTATAATAATGTTCATAATTAATTCAATAGACTTTGGAGCAACATATGTAGACTAAGTTGCACTTATATTAATCAATGATCAATTTTCAATGCTTATATATGCTTGTACGATTGAGTTAGACCTCTTATTTTGTATGACCTTTGAATTGATTTCTACTTGGTGAGAATTTGTTAAGTCACAAAAAAACTTGGTGTTTTGCACTATATAATTTCAAAGAAGCAACTTTTATTTATAAATGATAAATTTACCTTTATTTGTTAAAGGTGTTATCTTTAATGTTTTTAAATGACTTTTACATCTTTTTATTACCTTTCATAATTAGATATTACTATGCATATTTTAGTATAACTCATTTAATTTTTATAATGACATAATCATCTAATGTAGATAGCAATGACATTTTAATTGCTATACAAATTCCTTTAATTTGAAATGACCATATGATAACTAAAGTTGTTCATACATTATGCTTGTATTGAATACAACAAATCTAATTCATACAAATAAATTTTTAGTATAAAGTTAACACTAGTCATATTGATTATAAAATACCTATTAAAACAGTGACTCTTAAGGGAATCAATAGATTTACATGAGTTGGTATTTTTCTTTTTAATTTTTTCATAAAATTGATGTCATATATATAAAGAAGAAATGATAAATGACTCATGAGTCCCCTTTATATATGACTAATTACACTTGATATGATTGCATATAGATATCTTAGCTTAGAAATACATTGATTATTGTTTAAGTGTAAATGAGAATAAACATCATTATAGTGCACACTTATTTTTTAATGCTAGATGATATTATGCTAATACGATGATTTGATGATATTTATTATGCTTCCATTACATACTAAATTAAGCTTCATTTA